>JAHDVE020005981.1:0-27579 GCA_022606495.2 Halesus radiatus | reverse complement strand
TATGTGAAATACGTACTAGAATTTTAGCTGAAACGTTAGAAATTGCTTTCACACTGGTTTTCAAACTGCATCTAATTTCAGACATTTTGGTATGTATTCCATAAAATTTACGGATTACAGTTTGAAGTTTTATTTGCCTTTTGAGACCTTATAAATTTTCCTAACTACCCGAATAGAATTTACAGATTTATGGTATTGCTTGAGTTTGAGCAAATTCTAAAGTGATGTTCAGGACCATTTTTGAGTGCTGGCCCAAATAAAAACAATCATACAAATTTATTAACTGATGAGAAATATTCCGTTAATTTGTTTCTAGTTGTTATTTTTCTCAAAAGTGTTATGCCATTAGCCCGTATTACACGGGGGAGATAAAATTCAGAAACCTGCTGATGTTTGTACATAAGTTAAAAAGATACAGTTTTCATAGAAGTTCAATAGATCAATAGTTGGTGCTGGCTCCATGTAACCAGGGCTCTGTGATATACCTGTTTATTTACTGACACAATACAATGCCATTATTTACTGAACAAAACATAATTTCACTCCAGGGGTGGATTAGCAATGTAACAAGGATACTTTTCGTTAAAAAAAATTTCCCTAACCCATTTAACGGTTTTCAAATATGAAAATCTACCTTTTTTTTAAAGCATCCCTGGTTACGAATAACCGGATAATATTTTAAAATCTCCTACTACCATCACAGTAAGCGGAAGATGTTGCTTGTGTCGTATATGGAGGACTTAGCCAGTCGAGGAATTGACCTCACGACGCCTGAGACCCAAACGCCTGAGACCCAAAGGCCAACTCAGCTACTGACCGGTCGCACCATTATATTCACAGTCCTGGTATTATTATGGGTCCGATATTTCAGTTGCTTTTAACCTCGCTATCAGAGATCTTTACGTTCCTCAAGTTGCTAGAAACTACGCTAGAAGTATACTACAAACAGTGGCGTTCAGTCCATAAAGGCTGAAAAGCTATGCCTTCCCTAAGAAAAACTAAAATAAAATTTAAAAATTATGAAATACGACAAATTTCTGATAAAAATGTATTTTTACATGAATTTGACAAGGAACTTACTTGTACGCTCATTTTAGTTGGCCACAACAATCAGCGGAATTTGACAATAAATTTGCGGTTTTCAAAAAATATTCATACTCGAACTATACACAGCCTACATTTGGTCATAGAACAATGCACGCTACTGGCTTGAAACCATGACGATATTAGTGAGTGATACCATTACTAAAAATTACGCTTGTACCTTTGACAGCGAGCTTAAAAATCAACTGAAATACCGGATCGTAGCGAGCCCAAGGATATGGTGTGGAGATTACCGTCAGTGAAATTCACGTTAAAATATCGCGCAATACATATGATGTAATCGAAGATTTACCCTATAAATCGCCAAAAAATATCTGAAATATAGCTCTGCCACCTGCCACCCTTACACAAATACATTTTTCTGTCAATTTCTATGTTTTTAAATTCGACGAAACTGTTGCCATCAAGCCAAAAGTCATCCGTGTGTCCCTGGTCTAAGAACTCCACACATTATGTTTTCATAGCCATTGAAAATTCCATGCCCATCGGATCAGCCAACAGAAAGTGGGAATTTGAAACAGTGATGTGTTTCTTAACTGTTGCCGTGACAAAAGTCATCCGTGTTCTCCTCGCCTAACAACTCCATACACAATGTTATTATTGTCGTTGAAAATTCCTTGTCCATCGGATCAGCCAACCGAAAGCGCGAATTAGAAACAGTGACGTGTTTCTTAACTGTTGCCGTGACAAAAGTCACCCGTGTGCGCCTCGCCTAACAACTCAATACACTTTCTTATTATATTCGCTTAAAATTCTTGGCCCATCGGATCAGCCAACTGATCCGGCACTGCTTCGTCGTGCACGCGGTTGAACATTTCAATAGAATCATACGTGTGATTTGGTTTCATAATAACGGCTGGCCGACCACGGCTCCGAACCCAAGGCTGATGGAGCACTAGTCAGCAGGGTGACAATGGGCGGTGGACCGCGGAGTTCATGCAAAAATGTCTATAATATGCGCACAGGCAGATCTCTGTTTTAGGTAATACGAGTACATAGCGTACTAACCGTTTTTCACTTAACCGGTATTATCGCGACTTTACAGGTTTTTTAACAGCCTATCTTAGCCTATCCCACTATCCTTTAAAAATCACAACAAACATAATAAATTTAAAAATCAAATAAAACACTGGATACGTTACACAAGGAGATCTGAAATGGAAAATATATTATCACCAAATACCTACACCGAAACCATTCAACTGCACTTAAAACACCTCACCTCAATTTAATAAAATTTAATTTAATATTTTGTAAATGAAATCCTCAGCACGGGAAATCCCAGTGAGGATATCATTATTTGTTATTTTGTTATTAAAAAAAAAGATAATAAAACATTTTTATTATTATTATTTGGAACAAAATCGTTATTTACCTGAACCCAGAATGCTGTTATATTTAAAAAAAATCCTCATGTATACTCGTATCTACTGTCCTTCTACAAGGACAGTAGTACATACCGCGTATTTATCTATTCTGTCAGTTGCAAATGTTTGTTTCACAATAAGAATAATTTGATATGACAGATAAATCATTATTATATATGCATACATATATAAATTGCATATTATGTATATCTCATATAATATAGGAGATTTTGTTTGCACCACGCTGTATTAAGCTGCACCACGCTATATTACGCTGTATTAAGTTAAGTTTAAGTTAAATAAGGTATGTTATACCATACCATATTATGTTACGTTAAGTTATAAGCTATATTACGTTATGTTAAGATATAAGCAATATTATATTAAGTTATGGTAAGTTACAAGTTAGATAAGCTATGTTATATTACGCTGTATTAAGTTAAGTTTAGTTATGATATGTTATGGGTAGGTAAGTAGTCCGTGGAAGGGAATGGCCGACACAGGTGTCGATGAGGCTCGCTATCCATCACGCCGCCAACCCTTCGGTAGCGTGAAGAGGAGGAAGGAACGTGAACAATGTCGAATTGGCACGTGGAACATCAGAGGAGGGATGGAAAGAAAAATTAACGAAGTATGTGATACGATGGTAAGGAAAAGTTTGGATGTACTCTGTATAACAGAGAGTATGAGGAAGGGGAGCGGTACGATGCAACATTGTGATACGCTCGTAATCTGGTCTGGGAGACCAGATACGGAGAGGGCGTGTCAAGGAGTTGCAGCATTACTGTCTCCTAGAATGGTAGAATGTATATTGCAATATGAATGTGTAAGTCCGAGAATAATGTGGATCCGATTCAAAATCGGGTTGACAAGAGTGTTTTTAGTAATATGCTATGCTCCTGTCAACTCTGAAAACGATGAAGTGAAAGATGATTTTTGGAGTGGTGTGAGCGATGTGAAGAGATTAAAAAATATTAATGAAAGGATTATAATGGCAGGAGATTTAAATGGATGGGTGGGAGTTAGACGGGATGGATTTGAGTCAACCTTAGGTATATTTGGGGATAAAAGAACGAATGATAATGGTAACAGAATGCTTGAAGTATGTTTAGAGTGGAACTTTTTGTATCGAATACCTTCTTCAATCATAAAGGTATCCACCAATATACGTGGGAAAGAGGAAATGAAAGGTCAATGATCGATTTTGTGGTAATTGACTCTAGGTTGCGAGCCATCACAGCAGACACAAGAGTTTTCAGAGGGGCTGAGGTAGAAACCGACCATTTTCTGGTTGTGTCGAGAGTAAATCTCTTCCGCGGCTGGCGCTCTAAAGTGAAAGTGGTGTCGACTCCAACTAGAGTCAGAATAGAAAAACTGCAGAACGATAATGTAAGAAGTAAGTATGAAAATTGTGTAGAGATGAGATTGAATGATAAGGATATGAACGGTCTGAGCATAGACGAAACATGGGATTACATAAAAGTGAGCCTTTGTGAATCTGCTAGAGAGGTATGTGGGATAAGTACGCAAGGTAGAAAGAAAGGTGATGCATGGTGGGATGATGAGATTAAAGCACTGGTCTCAGAGAAGAAGAAAGCGTGGTTATGTCTGATAGCGACTGGCAGTGCTTCTAGCGAAGAGAGGGATAGAGCGAAAGAAGTTTATAAGGGATGCAAGAAAATAGTACGTGCTGGAGTGAAAGAACGAAAGAAACGCCTGGAAGAGGAATAGGGGATCAAAATGACAAACCACTTCCAAGAAAACATTAAACTGTTTTGGAAGGAAGTCAAAAGATCCCGGAATGGTCCAGAAAGCGGATGTGTGAAAGTGATAAAATCGAAAGATGGGAAAATGCTGACGAATGAGAAAGATATAAAAGAGAGATGGATGAAATACTTTGAAGAGGTCTTCGAAAGCAACCCGAGTGATAGTGATTCCAGTGGCGAGTCAAGTATGAATGACGATGGCGTGAATGTTCCCAAAATCAGCATGGATGAAATTAAGATATCAATTAAATGTATGAAGAATGGTAAGGCTGTTGGTTTCGATAATATTGCTGCTGAATACTTTAAAGGAGATGGCCGTATAATTCTCACATGGTTATGTAAACTTTTTAACCAGTGTTTAGAGGAGGGTTACACCCCATTAGATTGGAGAAGGGCTGTGATCATGCCTCTATACAAAGGTAAAGGGTCACGCATGGAATGTGGAAATAACAGGGCTATTAGCCTGCTAAGTTCAGTTGGAAAGCTGTATGGTAGGATATTGATTGAAAGGGTAGAAATGAAAACAAATGATCAAACATGGGATGTGCAAGGTTCATTTATGAGTTGAAGGGGGTGCATAGATCAGATTTTCTCGTTGCGTATGCTCACAGAGAAGTTTCTGGCAAAAAAAACAGAAACTTTTCTGTGCTTTTGTAGATCTACGAAAAGCATACGACCGAGTTGACAGAAAAAAGTTATGAAAGGTGTCCAAGTATGGAGTGAATACAAATCTTATACAGGCAATCGCATCTCTGTACGAGGGAAGCGTTGCATGTGTTAGGGCAAACGGTGATTTTACGGGGTGGTTTGACATCACAAAAGGTGTTAAGCAAGGCTGCGTAATGTCACCGTGGTTATTCAATCTAATGTATCCTGTTGTATGCTGATGATGCGGTGCTGATTGCTAATAGTATAGAAGATCTACAGTCCCTCGTATCTAGGATGAACGCAGTATGTATGAAGAATGAGCTAATGATGAATGTAAGTAAGTCTAAAGTCATGGTGTTTTAAAGAGAGAGTACGAACACAGTGTGCAATATAGTTGTGAATGATGAATACTTGGAGCAGGTAGACGAGTTTGCGTATTTGGGAAGTATATTTGGAAGAAAGAAGGGTGAATGCAGGAAACTCCATTAACGGAGGACTGAACGCGGTTGGCGCAAACAAAAAGTTGTCCAAGGAAGCGAAGCTAGCAGTCCACAATGGAGTGCTGATACCAACTCTGATGTATGGCAGTGAGGCATGGAACTGGCAGAGGAAGGATGAAAGTAGACTGAATGCTGTAGAAATGAGATCTCTGAGACGAATGTGTGATAAAACCATATATGATCGTGTGAAAAATGTTGAGATTCGTAAAGAATGCAAGGCTGATGTAAGCGTAGTGAGCAAGATTAAGAAAGGGACGCTTAGATGGTTTGGGCATGTAGAGCGAATGAATGAAGAAAGGAGTGTAAGGAGAATATATGACGCGAATGTGAATGGAAGAAGAAGCCGGGGACGTCCAAGGAAGACGTGGCACGATCAAGTAAATCAAATACTTGAGTCGGGCCATGTCAGAAGTCGGAATAACAGAAGAGAATGTACGAGACGTTGTATGAAAGTGAATGAAGCAAGAAGTGTATGCCAAGATCGAGTTGTTTGGCGGTCCGTCCTCTCTGCCTACCCCTGCGGGGAAACGGCGTGATGGTTAGTTAGTTAGTTAGTTAGTTGTTTGCACCACCACCCAGAACTGTTGGATTTTCAAAAAATTATATGCATTGCGAAGATTGAAAAATTCTACGTCCTATGTGGGTTCAAATAAGTGTGTACTTTTAAAGGAACAATTGGCGTATCTGAGTTCATAAATAATGTACACATGTGTGCATTTATGGAAGATATTCTTAGCTTGGTACTAATTACCGTATTATGGGTATGACAACTAAAGTGGCATGGAGAGATGTACTAGGATACTAAAGTTAACCAGTCTCGACCAGTTTTCGACAGTTAGATTCCATTCCACACCTGTAAAAGGTGAAAAATATAATAAAAACAGTAATTGTTACAAATTACTACTGTTACTAATTAAAACAAATTATTGAATGAAACACTAGTATATATTGATTAATTTGGCGGGTTTGCGATAAGCCGACGTAGCTCAACGGTAGAGCATCTGACCGGACATCAGAAGGGTGCAGGTTCGAGTCCTGTCGGCGACATTTATCTTTGCTCGGAAAGGTTTTTTTTCAATTTGGATGAGTGTTTCAGGCTAATAATTATTGTTTATAAAAATAACAATAACAATAAATCATACCAAAATTCAATTCACAACGTTTACGCGAAAATTATAATAATTTACATAGAATCAGAAAGAAATACAAAACATTTTTCGCAGTAAATGTTTTAAAGGAAATCGAGAACCGGATGACGAACTTTGAAGGGTGCTACAGTTGTAAAATAATAATCGAATATGATATCAAAGCCCATTTTTCAAGGGATACCTCAAGGACGATACTTTGGGCCGGAAAGTTAAAATTTCCGTCTTCTTGTCCAATATCCGGTAAAAGAAGAACAACAAGTAGAAGATTACGAAAGGAAAAAGAGGTGCGTCAAAATAAGCTATAACGAAATGAGTGGGTATACTAAAAATGACGGTTGGTCTCATAATTACATAAAATTTTATGTTAAACTGATCGAATTTTTTCATGCAATACAATCATGTTTGCCGGCGAGCGCTTTAGCAAACATAATTCAAAACGGGGTAAATTTATTTGTTTATTGTATAATATACGCCCCTATATGGGCTTTTACATATAAAGTTAATTATAATAAACAGGTGCTAATCACATCACAGTAGGTTCAAAGATAAATAATCGAACAAATACAGGAATAACAAAGTGTAAGTACCATTCTAAGTAATAAGTTCACAGGCGAAAAATCAAAAACATACCTCACATTAACTGTTACTTATACTCTAGACACATATATTGACAATTAAACAGGATATATGCTTTAATCATTTGTTTGTATTTGTATTCAGAGCAGTTGAAAATGTCTACTATATCTGAATATGTATTACCTACTGTGTGAAGTCGAGGTACCAATGAATATTTGAAAGACTCAGTTCTGAAGTAATTGTTACAATTGACTTATCTCCTTCTTCCTTTCGCAGACAGATTTGAGATAATCATACCTTTATAGTTTATATAGCATCATTGATGTGATATTTCACACACGTGCTACCATAGTCAGAATTTTGCGATCTCAGTTAACAGGGACTGCACTGTCATGATATGGTACCTTTATAATATATATATGAAACATCAGCATTGTAGTCACTATTCACCGCATTCCTACAGAATGACTATGTGTTGACTATGCTTTGGGTACGGATCATTTGCGGAAGACACGAAATAAATAAAAATGAAAACAAAGCTGTTCCAGTCGCCGTGCCAATAAATGCAAGGCATTCCAATGGTGCAACGCAACACAAAAGATTAATGTTTTGTTTTATAGATTGATGATTATTATTGTTAGATAGGCATTAGCTGAAGTATGCGGCATCGCTCGGGGTTATGAATGGTTTGGAGTAAAGTTTTGAGGTTGTGATGTGTTACCCCTACTCCCACCCCTACCACCACCCAGAAGTTTTCCTCTTATTTCGAACGTCAGGTGGGCAAAATTTCAACAAGAAGTATTAAAATTCTTACCAAAGATTTTAAGAAAGGGGCGAGAGTGTGGTTTTTCGAAAACCCGTGTACACAGTGACCTTCCTCTTGTTTCGAAAGTCAAGTATGCAAAATTTCATCTAGCTCGGAATAAAACTGTAGATTTGTATATAAAACAAACAAAAACCGCCCACCCGATAAATTTTTTTTCTAATAAAGAAAGTCAAATATTCCCTAGTTACGAATAACCTCTCATTTTTTTAATTTCCCACTACCATTACAGTAAGCGGAAAATGTTGCTCGTGTCGTGATGGAGGACTTAGCTAGCCGAGGAATTAAGCTCACGGCGCCTGGGTGAGACCCAGACGCGATGCCAACTCAGACACTGACATTTATACAATAGAAGAAGATTACTGCCTGCCTATTGTAAAGTATTTCACGATTCTGTGCAATTAAGTGTGCGCACGCTTTATTGCTAAGCCCACTGTCGCATAGCCAAAAAAAAAACAGTTTATAAGTTAAAAAATTTACTAAAAAGCTAGTGGCTAACTTCCATGATTTTAAGATTATCGATAACGGTTTGTGTAATCTGAACCATACCTACCCACCACGATGGCGTTCATTAGAATTGTATGTCACTACATGAGGGGCCGAATATTGTCGAAGACAAGAGACAGCGGTAAATATTTTCAGTATTACCCGAAGAAAGACCCCCATTCAGAATAGAAATGTTGCTTGAAATGAAAATGCTTTAGCCGCTTTGGTAACCAGATCTGAATAACCAGGTATGATATTAACCTCCCTCTTTCCAACCTTCTTCCCTTCCCTACCATCATTCGAGTAAAATAATACACTAAGAAAAAAAATGTTATCTACTAAATTATAGTTATAATAAAAAAAACATTTGTTTATCAATAAGTAATTGTTTTACATATTTTCTTCTAGCATATATAGTTTTAACAATTGACAAAAAGGTCACTGAGCAGCTATACTCGTATATTCCGGAGCCCGGAGTGCAGCTGGTTTTCAGCAGTGCCTCTAGAAATTAGATGAAGTTTAAGTTACATAAAATCTCCACACTTAAATAAAATAAAATATAATTATAAATAAATAAAATATGATTGTAAAATAGAACACGATTGTCTTTTAAGTCCCCCGACAAGAGCTATTTAAATGTATGTATGTGATACGAACAATATTTATACGTACTTATCAAAAAAACATATTTTAGTAAAGTTCTAGAAGAGCGTAATAAAATATTCCGAGCGTTTTCCGAAAAACATCACCAAAACACACCAGAATTATCTAAAATCAAAATAAGTTTTATCAAAAATTTCAGCTGTCAGTATCAGAAAGCAACGCATTATTCACCCAGAAAATCAAAGTAGATGTTTACATGCTAATATCGAATTATTCACGATTAAACATTGAAATATAACATGTCAGATGACAGTCGGTAAACTGTCGAATTAAGACATCGAGTCAATTGAAGACACATTTATTTTTTCGATAAAATATTCATCTTGTTTAAGCCGATTTTCTCAACATTACAAGAGAAATGAAAACTGTTTTTTTTTTTAACTGGCTTAATTTTAAAATTTTGAGATGCGAAAGTATTTGAAGTACATAATTAATGTATGCAATAAAATTTTTGTTTCGTTATAATGTTATGGTACAATTTTGTTTGTTTTTATTTTAAGTATGAAGAATTTTAAGACTCAATTACAGACCAAAGTTACGAAATCTAAAGTGAAGCTATGCTATCCCAACATAAATATTTTCAAACGAATAATGTTTTTAAGTTTCTTACTTTTTAATTTTACTTTTTTTTGTTTTTGATATTTTTTTAACTTATATTTTTATCATACAGATTGCCACGTTTTCGTAGTTATAATATGTATTTTAAAAATGATAAATCGTGGCAATCAAATTTCAATTTGTGAAAACATTGACTTTAAAAAAATACGTTTTTTTTTAGAAACACAAACAAAATATCCTAAGACTTATAGTAGATACAAGACCCTTCATTAAGCAAACATAAGTCGTATTGAAAAGGGAGTGAGTCGATTACCCGCTGTGAGTGCTACCTTGGCCGTTTGAGTGCCAGTCGAGCATCCAACCCCCAAGGACAACGACCACGGGAAAAGAAAAATTTTGTATCACTCCATACAATCTCCAAAATTTCGATTTTCGTTTTATTGTCTTAAACTATCCAATTTATTTCATAATTTTAAATTTTTTACATAAGTTTTCTTCTAAATGTCGTTAGATTTCAAAGTCAACAATATCCTAATGCTTTTTATGTCAATTGCTACTACTGCTTTCTAACGTTTTTGCATTTAAAAAATCATCTAAATCCTTTTGTAAAACAAAGTAAATCAAAGCCAAAATTGGTGATTTTTTTTCTTTTCAAAATGAGCCACATCAAAAATCTTTAAATATTTTTTCTACAGTTCATCCATTTTGGATTTGGCTGAATTTGAAATCTAATGACACGTTATTATTCTCCTTTTCTTGGAATGAAAATGATCGAAACTGCACGATGCATCCGGCGTAGAAAATAGAATATAAATTTGTTTTGACTATCCTGCAAACCTCACAAAATATAGATTCGACACCTTACGTTGTTGGGACCATCTCTATAAATCTAATAAGGCTTATTACGTTCGATTAGATTAAAAAAAGTCTCTGTGGGGTAGACGCATTCAAGTTGGAACGAAACGTATTTATGTATTTTATAAGAAAAGTTGTATAAAGCCCAAATCTACAGAGTGAAATTAAAGTTTATGGGATAATCTGGCGTATTTTATGTCACCGTGATAACTTATCAATTCTACTGCGACATCGCGTGTCTGCAAAAGCCTAAAAAGCCGAAGTAGTCGACCGAATCCGGATCGATACCAGGCACCAGGGAGCAGGGAGCAGGGAGCAGAGGTGAGGGAAAGGTGAGAGGAAACTTCAGTAAGATTGTTATACCTTATCGGGGTTATAACTTCGTAATAAACACGAACTTCGACCTACCAACCGACCAACCTGCCAACCTACCTGTTAAACAGTGCGGGATTCGGGGTGAGATTTGACGATACGGACTCTTGAAATGATTCCTTTGAATTGCTAGTCTGACATACTTTTAAACAATCTTATCTAAAAAGCGCCTAATATGTTTTCTGAAGCAATTAAAACACTCCAAAAAGTGAGGTCTGGAAGAAATTTATAGATCGTCGCAACTATTTTTTTAGCTCGGAGCCTCAAATTCTTCATAAACTATGACTCTGAAAGTTTGGGAAAGGAGCACTCTAGCAATATGATTTTCCAAGATGTTCTGCTTCAAATTTCTAGGTCATAAGCACTAAAGAGAAGTATGGTCAATTTGCCCTCAATTCTGGACAAATTGATAAAACTTTTTCTTTTTTAAAAGTATCGAAATTCCGTTTTAAACAAATAATCAACTTCCTTGGGTTGTCTGGGGCCTAGGAGGGGAAAGGTCTTGTGTACATTGGCGACATTAGTTTTTTTTTAAATAGGTAATGATCATATTTCTAAAGATTTCCACCAGGTGGTCATAAGCTACTATTATTTGCTAACAATATCATTTCCACCCCGGAATATGATCATTTAACATATCCAAAAAATAAATTAATAATTAATATAATCAATGAAAAAAGGTAATTCTATTGTCGGATAATTTTGCTGTCGTAGAAACGTTCATGTTTTTGAAGAAAAAAAAAATTTTTTTTTTTAAGAAAGACAAGCATTCCGTTACAAATAACCTGACAATATTTTAAAATCTCCCACTACCACCATAAGAAGCGGAAGATGTTTCTATCGTGATGGAGTACTTATCCAAACCGAGGGATTGAACTCACTCCGCGTGGGTGGGACCCAGACGCGATGCTAACTCAGCCACTGACCGGTCGTCCATAGTTTTAAAATTTACTGACAAATGAACAAATGAACAAATTTCCAAGACAGTGGCTCTACGTGAGATTGAATAACCTGAGAGATTAATGCATAATGATTAATGGTCACGAGAATCGCATACACAACATTTATACCTACATATTTGTTGGTAGATGAAAAGTAAGAATTAGTTACTAAAGAAAATAATCGTATCTTATTAATTGTTTTTGTGTTTAAGTCGTAGAACTCTATTATTATATATATTTTCTTAATTTTACGTATTAAGTTCTCTAAGTATTTGAGTTTTTTTTAATTATTGTGACAGCTGTTTCGTCGTACAGGGCCATTTTAAACTGTATTTGGGCCACATTGCGACGACTTGCTTATATGATTTTATTTGATCCCACCTAATATTAATTTGGACGGTGTTTAAAATAATTTATTATCGATAAAATCGACTTAGAAAATAATTAAAAATTCCCTGTTCTGTGGGATAATTACATTTATAATATGTTTTCCCTGAATTAACTAATAATTTTTCATAATTGATTTCTAATGACTGCTATGAATGAATGCTATTTGACTTATTTAAATGTGTTATATTATTTGGGTCATGTGAACATACTGAGTAGTGGGGAATAAATAATTTTCCTTTCTTTATTATTTAATGTCAGATCGGAATAATTCGTTCGTTAATTAATTTCCAATTGTTACAGTAAATTTAATCTAAGACCCTTTCTTTCTATATGTAAGGCTTTAGGCTCGTTGTTGTCAATCAGTAAATAAAATCATATAAGTAAATCGTGGCAATGTGGCCTAACTACAGTTTGAAAATGGCCTTGTACGCCGAAACAGCGGTCACAATAAGAAAAAACTAAAATGTTTGCGGAACTTAATAATAAGATTATTTAATTTGATTTAATTTAAATTTAAAAAAAAAAAAAGTTATCGTTTCATGTTGACCAAAAGTTGAGTATCGAATACGATATCATGTGGAACAAATCGGGTGCGAAGCCCGTTAAGGGCCAACACTCAAAAATCGCCCTAAACATCACTTGGCAGGTTGCTAACTTAAGCAATACCACAAATTATTTATCAGTAAATTCTATATGGGTAGTTAGGAAAATACATAAGGTTTCTACAAAGTAAAAAATCAGTAATCTTTAAATTCTATAAAATATATCCCAAAATGTCTGAAAACAGATGTTGTTTGAAAACCACTGAAATCAATTATTGTCGATTTTTCTAAAATTCCCGCACGCATATTAGGATTATTGTGTCATGAAACCTTATTCATTTTACTAATTACCCGCATAAAATTTACAAAATAATCATTCGTAATTTATATTGATTTAAACCTGGAAAGTGGGTATTTTTGGGTGCTGACCATTAGGTAAACTAATTGTTATCATATTCAAACATTAACATACCATCGAAACGTACTCGGCACAATAAATTACACATTAAACAACAAAACAAACGCTGCAGCAAATTCACCAATTTTCCGTGTTCTTCAAACATTTAATAATCTTTGTCCCAACCTAAATCTCGATATATTTTTCGACTCCCTACCGTCATTTAAAAAAAATATTACTCGTAACACCAATGCGCAATCACAACTTTCCAGTACATAGCACATAGGTACACATATACGCTCACACATACACACACACACACACACACAAACACACATATACTGTTTGTTTCTAAAATAACATAGATTAAATAAATAAATAAAAGGAAGCTTTTAAATTCTTTAATTTCTATGGTTGGCAATAAGATTTGTTACTGAAAATTAACAGTTAGTTTTCTCTTTTTATTCATAATTTTATGATTTGAGTTCGTCTTTTGGACTGAAATGAACTGAAATCAATTCATAAAAAAATGGATTAGGACTCTTGGACAATTACACAAAAAAATAATGTTATATCGATCCCTTGAAATAACAAGATCCCACAAGACCTTACAATGTTAAGCGATTATATACTCTAAAGTAACTTTCTCTAGAACCCAATATCGCATAACAATGTTGTGTCAGAGAGAACCTATTTACTATGAATGTTCGATATACGCGAGCCATTATCGTCAGCTCAATAAGGTGGTTTGTTAATCCGGTCCTGTTTCTAAAAGCTTTACGGAGGTAAATACTTTAGGTTCAGAAAGTGGAAGGTATCGACGTTTTCATCTCCCAACTCCAATTAAAGGTGGCCGCCCGATGGGGTGGAAATTAAAAAGATAAGTGGATTTTGTTGGCCAATAACGAACTATCAATCTCTTTCAACGTGATTGATTGACCCGATCCAAGGAATGGCGTGGTAAATATCAGGTGTGGAATTAGTCTATAGATTGACCCAATTTCGGAATGGATTTGTGGAACTTGCTGTATTTTTCTACTCCTTCATATATAGAACGCTATCTTGGCCAATTTTTCTAGTCTATGTTATATTTTCTATCTGTGAGTGATCATTCGACCTTATTTGTTGCGACAATAGGCAATATAACGATGTTGTCGAGACTAGTCGGGGCGGTTTCATGCTATCTAATCATGGTTGATGTCCAATTCCTCCTGTTTCTATTATCTGGATGGACACTTCTGGGCTGGAGCTCCGAAATATCTAATAAGCCCGATTGATTCTATGGAAAGGAGGGCGAATCGTCTAATTGATAAACCATTGTTAACAGACCGATTGCAATCTCTAATGCACAGACGCAATGTAGGTAGGACGGCCTCCAAAGCCAAAGGTCGCGGGTTCAAATACGCAAGTAAATTTTATTGAATTAATTTGTGTTGTTTCACAATTAATTGATTTAAAAATAATATATTGTATATTTGCGCACGTTCCAGAATGGAAGATACTCTCAGTATCGCCCTGGTGAAAGACCACCATTCAGAATTGAAACGTTGATTGAAATGGCTTTTAGCCGTTTTTGGTGACCAGATCTGAATAGCCGGGTATTACCCCACCTTCCTCTTCTCCTTCTCCTTCCCCTTCCCAATACCCTCACAACCTTTCCCGAATTGGAGATGCCATAGTCTCACTGGCTCCAGACGGTTAGGAGCAGTTAGGACTCTTTACTTGTGCGGTATTCACATAAAAAAGGTATATTGAGTTTGTTCTACAGCTATTTCAATGGAGCCTGCTCGTACACGAAACTCGAGCAGGACACCCGTTCACAGTTGACGTCGGCTTTATGAGAACGAGTCGTTTCGCCGGCTCATTTTTGTGTGCGGCGGCTCGCATGTGGAACGAGCTACCGGCATCTTTCCTTTTTCATATATTCCGGGCCTCTTCAAGACCTGCATTAATAAATCCTTTCCTACCTTAACCCGCCTCACATATATATATTTACACCGAACAATAACATAAAAATAAATCTATGGTCGTGACGAGGATTCGGTCATCAAGCGAGCATGACGGTTTATTTCATTTTTTTTACGTAATGCCACACTAGAGAACCACTGCTCAGAGCAAGTATGATTATGACGTCCCCAATTCCGAAGACGTGTGAAGCGGAAGAATGTGGGTGAAGGGAAAGAAAAAATCAAGAAAGAGGACGATTTGGAAATAACTGGCAACTTATGTTTAAAGTTTGTTTGAAGCAAATTTATAGTCAATTTATTGAAGCTTATAAACCTCATTGTAATATTTAGTCATTGAAGAAGATAATATTAACAAATCTCAAATAAAACACGCGACAGAAAAAGACACAGAAAATAAATTATATATTTTTATTGACATTTAATAATCGAATGTACATTTTGATACGTTGCCACTTCCACGGCGATACTGAGGGTATCTCAAACAATGTCAGAAAAAAACAACTATTTCTATTTGTACCTTCTGGGATCTTGCGACCTCTGGGCCCAGAGCCAAGGATAATACCGCCCGCCACGGAGGTTATCGGAGGTCGTCTTGCACACGTCATCAAAAGCTCCATAATAATATATCATTTCATTGTTGCTAACGATTATGTAATTGGAATAAGTCAACCTGCACAAGAGCTCATCCTAAACCGCACCCCGACCAAAATGCAATAATAACAAATTTTGCAATTACTCACATCCCTCCCCTTCCAAACGGTTACCCTATTTCTTTTCTACCCCATTTAATGTTATCGTGGTTATTAGAACGACCAATCAAACATTTTCAATCAAGTTGATTATTTCAGTATTGCACACTAAAATATTTAATAAAGATTTTCAATCAAGTTGATTATTTCAGTATTGCACACTAAAATAATTAAATAAACATTTTTAATCAAGTTGATTATTTCAGTATTGCACACTAAAATATTTAATAAAGATTTACAATCAAGTTGATTATTTCAGTATTGCACACTAAAATAATTAAATAAACATTTTCAATCAATTGTATTTTATTTATTTTTAAGAATAACAAATATTCCCAGGTTACGAATAACCTGAAAATATTTGAAAATCTCATTCTACCATCGCAGTAAGCGGAAGATGTTGCTTGTATCGTGATGGAGGACTTAGCCAGCCGAGTAAATCAAATCATGACGCCTGGGCTCCAACTCAGCTACTGATCAGACAAAATATATATTTCCATATTCACACTTAACTAACTAACCATCACGTCGTTTCACTGCAGGTGTAGACAGAAAGGACAGACCGCCAAATAACTCGGTCTTGGCACACATTCCTTGCTTTATTAACATTTATATACAATCTTCCATTATTCTGACTCTTGAAATTGCTCGACTCGGGTCTTTGGTTCACACCAGATAAACAACAAAACATCTAGTTAACATTTCTAATCATACAACACATACAATGAATATTTCCATCTTCCTACTTTCCCAACAGAAAAATATACTAAACATATTCAATCATCTATAATATTTTTCCGCTTTCCCCACTCAAAAAAACCGAAAATGTTCAATCACACTGCATATTTCCAAATTAATACTAACCCATTAGAAACAACTTTCAAACATTTTCTATCATTATCGGGATTTTCAATATCATTCATCTTCCCCATTAGAAAAACTGAGTAAACACGTTCAATCAATTATCATAATATATATTTCTGCTTGCCTCACCCGAAAATACCTGTAAATCATTTTCGATCAGTCTGCATATTGCCATATTACTACTATCCCGCCATAAATACCTTGTAAACATTTTCAATCACAATCTGCATTTCCGATATCATACTTCCCCATCAGAAAAGTTGAGCAAACTTTTTCTAATAACTGCACTTTCCCACTTACCCAGAAATCATTCCAAATCTTCTATATTCCAATTCCAACTCTTTACTTAGTCCATCCACTTAAAAACCCAATAGATACCTAAACTTTTTCAATCAAATTATAATATCAATATCCAAACGAATTCTATCGTATCAGAAAACTCCAGTAAAAATTCTTTCCTTATCAGAAAATCTCTGTATTTTCAATTTTGTATTTTCCCATCAAAAATATAGGTATAGTAAACATTTTCAATCACACTAATTCCACAAAAAATCCACATTACTTTTCCATTAAAAACAACTCAATCGTTTGCCGTCGTGTATAATCTATTTAAGGTTAATCATTCGAGATGAACTTTTTGTTCTTTTTAAATTGCTCATAATAGTATATAAAACGCAGTAACGGCGAGGCAAAGCTCATGTAAACAGGTTTACATATTTTCAATCGGAAAGTGAAAGGAAATTTATCTCAGTTGCTTAATTATCAAGTCCGCTAAATGTGGTATGCATCGCGGTATGTCGGTAAATGTATGTCGGATGTAGGATGTTGGAAATTATTCGGTATTTCTCTGATATGTAGGTATGGGATATGTCGAAAGTTGGTAGGTATGTCAATAAAACGCCCAACTCTATCAATTACGGCGTAGGAAACGTTATTTTGAAACGATTAAATAAACAACACGGTTTTCTGTATTTATGTAGCATCTGGAAACATCGCTGGCTGCTTTTAAAATTTAGATTAAATCAAATTTAATAAAGTTTTTATTAAGTTCTGTAAAGCATTTTAGTTTTAAACTGCGGTGGGCCGCATTGAGACGACTTATTTATATGATTTTATTTACCCTCGTTCAATTTATATTTTCACGGTGTTTGAAATAATTTATTACACAGGACACACGACATACTAAATAAGGGAGTGTAAATGAGGGAAGCTTCGCTTCCGAAATATGTTGATATTTATATATTAAACAGTGGTTTTCACAAAGTATTTCTTATTCATTTTATTAATAATGACACCAAAAAGTAATTTAAAAATAAATAAAAAAACTTTCAGTACATCTTTGAAAACTGAAAGCTCGAAACGATTTTTTTGTGTTTCGAAATCTGTGTAATATTTTCCAGAAACGTCTTTATTTATCTGAGATGAGTCAAGGGATCATCATTTAGATATTTTATTTTCTCGATAAAGCCCACAAGGACCGGTTTAACTTTGGTATCACCACTTCAGGACGAAAAGGTCACCCTTATTGGAATTTTTCGATGAGATCATGAGGCCTTTGCCTTTGATTTATAATATATGCTAAAGACATAATGACCTTGCCCAAAATTTTACAAAGCTTCAAAATAACATTATTTAACTTATGTTCATACATGAAAAGACACTGATAAAACACGGAAAGAAGGCATTCAAAATTAAAGGACTATTAAAAAAATAATTTGGAATAAAAATCAACAAAGGCTGAAAATGATGACTTGCCCAAAATTTTATATTATGATTTTATTCGTAAAATGTTTCGACTAGAAAAAAACATAACATTAGTATTTCACGTAATAGCGGTCCTTCAGACTGAATTACGCAGTGAAAAAACAAGACATAGCTGTCAAAATATGTTGTGTACCGAGAAAATGATCCAGTTTTATGGTAAATAAATCATTGACGACATTGAAATGGGAATGATTGTGGCAAATTTGGCAATGCTGTCATCGCAACCAGAATCAAAACAAGTCGAATATCACGATCTACCCAGAGTTCTTGAAAAATGTGTGTACGCATGTAAACGGAAGGACGATCAATATTTACAAGAGGGAGCGTAAAAATACGCAACAGCGCGGAGCGCCGGCAGCGGAGGCCGATGATAAACAAACTCAAAATATTATTTGAAACTTGCAAATGTCAGAAGCAACGTGACACCGTCTTAACGTTTTCCAACGCAAAGTGTGACTTTAAGGCTTTATTCACCAGCGTAGTATGCTGGCATCTAGCAACTAGCACGTGGGGCCGGGAAATCCATCCAGCGGCGTTACTAGAGCAAGATCCAAATCCGGGTTGCTACCCCTGTGTCGATAACCCCACACTTAACATCATTTGTTTTACCCACAAAAACTGTTAAAATCGGAAGAAAAACGCACGTAGGAACTATGAAAATGATGTCTACATTGTGTTTTAATTGAGATCACCGAAAAAAATCCGCGTTTTTGAGCATTTCTAAGGGTTAAAAAATCACTGTTAAACATTTTAATCAACATTTCGGCGGCAAAATTTTCACCTCGGATGCCTGCGACGGTTGCCTCTCCGTCAAAATGGCGTTCTTTTCAGCGGCTGTGGCGATTAGGGAAGCGTCAGATGAATCCTGGCTAAGGGATGTGTACGAAGCGCGGACTTTCCGATATCATATCGATCGCTCCAGAAACGAGCTGTGCGAAGGCGATAGGCGAACCGCCCCGCGAGTGCGTGCGATTACAACTGAGTACTGAATACTGAAGCGAGCGGCTGGGCGATGGTGAAAGAGCTACGGACGACGTGTAGCGACACTTCTTTCGGGAAACTGTTACATTGTGGGAGAGATGGCTGGCCTTTTTTATTAACTCTTCGGTATTTACTCTCATCTCTCATAACATTGGAGAATGTCTCTAATAAAAATGTGATCATAGCTTGAAACCTGCATATTCCAGTGCCAACATTTCTTAGCGTGAAAAAAATGTACACGGTTACTAATAGGATATTTTATATAAAACGAAAAAAAAAAGTATTATTTTTATAAACAATAATTATTAATCTAAAACACTCATCCAAATTGAAAAAAAAAAAAAATATATATATATATATATATTTTGATTAACTTGGCGGGTTTGCGATAAGCCGACGTAGCTCAACGGTAGAGCATCTAACCGGACATTAGAAGGGTGCGGGTTCGAGTCCTGCCGGCGACATTTATCTTTGCTCGGAAGGTTTTTTTCAATTTGGATGAGTGTTTTAGATTAATAATTATTGTTTATAAAATAATAATTGTTACCCTTTGCGCTATGCACAAAAATCTTGTCTTAAGTTTTTAAGAACTTTAGTTTATCAATTAATAAAAAAAAAAAGTGTTTAATTTGAATATTTCTAAGACGTTTTAAAATATTCCGTTTCGATTTGTCGCCAAAACGATATTTTGGTTTAGGTTCATGGGGAAGGAGTTTTTGACGTCACACCGGCCAACTCTTGTAGGGACAATCGTGGGACCCACAACCAGTAGCGTTATCAACGTCATGGAAAAATTACAACCGTTTGAATTGAAACCGAAAATTGATAATTATCAATGAAAATATGTATTAAAATTTAACGTTTTTAGTGATCATCACAAGAAAACTATACTTTAAATATTCCACACATTTGTCATTAACTAATTTACTTTTAAATACTCCACTCATCAACCCTTGTCTGTAAATTTTAAGTTTTAAATAACAAGCTCCCGTTAGACACTACAAAAAAGTAGTTTATCGGGATTTTTTAATTGTGTTTTTTTTCTTTTGTAAAATTAAATAAAAAAAATTAAAAAAATCTTTTGTGAAATGACCCATTAGCTACGTTCTTACCTAGAAAAGTTCGAGCAAGTGTCAAACAATGATTGAACATTAGAGCAAAGGCCCGGAATATTATTAAGGTCAGAAACACAGGGCAAATAATACACAAGGGAATAAAAATGGGAGGAGCGAGGGGCGAGTTAGGCTTGTCGCCAATTTAACTAAAATAGCAAATATAGCGAAATAAACGTGGACGGTAGTGAACTAGGTTGGTGCCAAAATAGGTTACATTTACATTTTAAGACATTTTTAAAGATATTATTAAATAAGACAACATCCAAAATAATTACTTATAAAAAATAATAAAAACTAAAAGAAAGAAGATGGACATAAATAATCTCAGTAAATTGCATACAACACATACTGGTATTATACAAGTAGCAACAAAGCTTTATGTTTAAACGCAGTTTTATTGTTGCTAAATATGTCGATATCCGAAGTGATTCTATTTAACAGCAAGATTGCCCTCCCCACCGGCATGACCATTGGCAAGTTGGTTCTGCAGGCCGGGAGATAAAGCAGTCTATGCTGTCGGTGACGGAGATAACCATCGTGGATATAGAAAAAATAATGCTCTCCATGATAGCCGAGTTTTCGAACCATCCGCGAATCAGTCAGAAGAAATGTGAAACAATGTGTACATCGCTTCTGACCCGCAGAAGTTCATTCCGAGCATACCTAAGAAAAAGTCGGTGAGATAGAGCCATCCTCTCTCAGATAGAGAAATCACAAAAATTTCTTCTGAACTCTCTCCAACATGAGGGAATACTTCACCTGATGGGATCATAAGTATCATTACACGAAACACGATTCAATCTATTATCTTACTTACGTCTCTCTACATCTCTTCACTCTAGACTTGGGCGGGAGAGGTCCGGGGAGGGCGGCGCGGCGGTGTGACCGGGGGCTGTGGGGCTGGGGGGCGGTGTGTTGGAGGCGAGGGCGGGCGGGGGCGGTGATAAGGCGGGAGAGGGGGGAAGGCGGAAGGGGCAATGCACACCCTTAGAAATAGGATTTATTTAGGGGAAGTGAACGTTGTTTGCACTGCAGTTTTCCAGCCGATCGATGCTCCCTGACTTGCGAAATTATCACATAATGATTTATGTACTATTTAACTTTTATTTTAATATTATTATTATGCCCACCTATATTTTATGCAAGACGTAGAACAATAAACAATAATACACGGTCGTTTAAAAAATATATCGTGTGAAAGAAAACATCCAAACGTTCCATAGTGGTAGATACTGTCAGTACATCCTGGTGAAAGGCCACCATTCAGAATCGAAACGTTACTATAAAAGGCTTTAGCCGTGTTTGGTGACCAGATCTGAATAGCCAGGTACTTCCCCATCTCCTTCCCCTCCTCAATACCCTCAGCCTCACAACATACCCCTATCGGCGATTCCATAGTCTCACTGGCTCCAGATCGTTGGAAGCAACTTTGACTTTTGTATGGTATCACATAAAAAATTAAAAAAATAAATCCAAGATATGATTCTATTCAAGATAAACATGACAAATAAAGACAGAATTTAAAAAGTTTTTTTGGATCACCGAGCTCCCGCATTAATATTTCCAAGTAGTGTGCCAAGGGTAAACTTTATGCAAACGTTTTTTTTGCAAAATGATGTTTATGTAATTGATGATATTTTTGTTCTGTCTTACCAGATAATATATTTCCATATTTATGAACATTGTATATATCTATCATAAACAGTTTTCCCAGTATGGCTACTTATGTTCAGAGGAATTATTTTGTCCTCTCTCGTATTATTAAAAAAAAATATAAAAAAGAAATGCGGAAATACTATTAAAAATTTGTTATATTTTCCATAAAGCTGAAAAAGTGATCTTCAATTAAAAAAAAAAACTTACGAGGCTTTCCTGTAAATAAATACAGTACTATAGCTTTGAAAATCGGAACAAATTCTCACTTTCCCCAATAACGTCGCGGGGTGAAGTTTAGAAATCTATTATTTAGTTACGAGTACATTTACAAAGAAAACTTTTTCAGGAACAGCCCAAAAATATATTTAGAATTTGTATATACTATTTATTTTTTCATTTTTATTTATTTACAAACAATTATTATATAGAATGATGTGTATGTACCGTAAATATATAATATCGTATCGTGGATGCCTCTCTAGGAGAACCTGTGATGATGTATGCGTAATGTGAAAGATTAAGAAAGAGACGCTTATATGGTTTGGGCATGTAGAGCGAATGAACTAAGAAAGTAGTGTAAGGAGAATATATGACGTGATTGTGAATGGAAGAAGAACCCGGGGACGCCCGAGGAAGACATGGCACGATCTAGTGAATCAAATACTTGAGTCAGGCCACGTAAGAAGTCGGCATAATAGAAGAGAATGTATGAGACGAGGTATGAATGTGAATGAAGCAAAAAGTGTATGCCAAGATCGAGTTGTTTGGCAGTCCGTCCTCTCTGCCTGCCCCTGTATGGAAGAATGTTTAAGAATAATAAGAATAAAATAAAAATATTGTAAAATGGACAAAAAAACAAAATAATAATTTATATTTAATGTAAATACTATTATGTTTGATTTTGGTGTAAATAAGTTATGGAAAAAATCTGTTCTTCTGATTTTATCAAGATCGATATATTAAGTTTTATTATATGTATTGGCGTTTTCCATCTTGTTTGTTTTAAAGATATGGGCATGTGATTATATAGTTTAATTCCATGGTATTTAAAATGTCTTTGTCCGTGGGTGGTATATTTTGGTTGTAGTTTGTTCTTGTAAATCTTGCTAAAATAATTTACTAGGATTGTAGGGGAATATGTACACTAGATTTGAAGCGATGAAGGATTGATTATACAGGAATAATTCCAATTATTCTTTATTATAACAGAAAGATTTTTTTTTCAAAGTTCGACGGATTTCATTTACCCATTGAACTATCAAACGGTTTGTATTACCACCGCCATTACTGTTTGATTCTGCCATTGAGAGCTCCGTCGCAGCCACTCTTTCCGTTACCCGCTTCGTTTATGAGAAAAAGGGAGAGGTTACAACGGTATGCCGTTATTACGTACCAACGACAATGTCTACAATGTCGTGACAAAAAAACTGCAAACAATGTCACTTGGAATGCCCTTTCATCAGTCAAGGCTTTCCGCGGCGACAATGGCGGAGGTGCGCCCGTTTGACAAAATAAATTAAATTTTGTGGTTCAGTGGTGAAAGGTTATCGGCACTGAACAGAAAATCCCTAGGAGTGTGATGTGCACAGATTTGACAGAAAATTGAACCAAACAGGACACAAAAAATTATGATTTTGTCGGTGACCCGGTGGAAGCGAGCAATGCCCACAGGACTGTGGCAGAGTAGCGAGCCGCCATAAAAACAAAAATTGTCGCCCCAATCCCCATAATCCAGTGGCCCTAACAATTATTTATAAGTACAAAATGATATTAATTCACTTGAAAGTAAACATATAACCTTTAACTGCAGATGTCGCATATTCTACGCGCTATAGCCTCATCGTATTATATTCCATGCAGTAGAACGGATTCGATGTACTTTGTATATTACAGTATTCGTAGTAAGCAGAGATAAGTTAACTCCCTCAGGAGGACCTTGAGAAAAAATAATTTTCTTCAGAGCCTACGTCATCTATGGGTAGGAATCTGTGAGTTAGTCTGTCCTGGATTGACGTACGTATTAATATATCCCTCACACTGCGGTGCAAGTTGATGGATCGAGAGAGTTCAGCCGGGGGTGTCAAGGGGTCCCTCCCTCAACCGGCCTCACGCAGCTGGTAGACAGACGTATCCGCCGCCAAGACCTAAAAAAAACCGCACACCTTGAACCCGGGCGCTTCTGCTAAGTCACCAAAACGTAGCAAACCACTCGAGTGACCTATGATTTTGAAAATAATATAATATAGACATAAGAGGGTTGTGAAAATTTCGTCAGCGGCGATCATCGTTCAAGAGTATTTCTGACATTTCCGTGATTCCTAAAGGGATAGCATCAGAAAGCAAATAATATGTAGACGTAGAGATACCCTAACACGCAAGGGGAAGCAATCAAAATAAGGGGGGGGGCGAGCTAGGCGTGCTGCCAATTTAAGTAAAACAGCAAATAAATAAAAATGTTTCGTTTGTATAGAAAAACCGAATTAATATTGTTAGGGTATCCCTTTTTATAAATGTTTTATAATTTGCTTACCGCAGTCGAAATCACGCGAAACAAACGTAGACGGCAGTGAAGCAGGCTGGCGCCAAAATGGGTGTCACGTGACCTTTGCCTCCGTCCGTCGAAATGGTACTTAGGGCAATTCTATTAATTGTGACGTCAGTGGATAGCACACAAATGATCAAGGTCAACAGATAACAAAAAAAATATCAAGATATACCCTCAAATAATACTGATTTATAAACACATCGTAACCCTATATTATTATGCCGGGAGTTCATGGGTCCCTTGAGCCGTGTTGTCACTGGCGATGGATTACGAGGAAATTACGAACCAACTCTTTATGCATATTTATAACCTCCCCAGTCCTTAAATTATTACACCCTTGGGATTTATACCCGCAACTAAATAACGCCAAACTTTACTTTCAAATATATATTAAGCTATCAAATAATAAAGTTAAAAATAACACCGTCAGTCTGTACTTTTAAAATTATAAGTGTAAATTTTTGTTTCTTAATTCTTTATTGTATAATATTAATTACATACAATGGGTACTTGTACCCGTTAAGACACTGGAAGAAACTTGTCAGCAGGAGTTTAGTTCAACAGTGTAATACAACAATAAAGAACAATCATCATACAAATGTAGCCCAAAATTAGAACAGTATAGGTGCATGCATGTTATGATCAATGTACAAAAGTTGGAATTTACATAATATCGATTTAAATAATGTTATAAAAATATTAAAATACCAGCAAGTATTAAACAAATTGAGAAATGAAAAAAAACAGCAGTATTGTTACAGTGAGGATGGACTTAATATAATAGTAACACTTAAATAATTTTAACGATACCCGCAGCTATCAAGGAGATATACAATCGAGGAGAACATCATATTGTTCAATAGACAATGTAAGAAAGAACAAAATAGCGTAAATAGAGCAGATATCCAGGAGTTATACAACCAAGGAGACCGTCATATTTGTTAACATCAATACACAAGGTTACATTTCAAAAGCCAACACTTTAACGTCAGTGAGAATTTCGCCATAGAGCAATTGTTTAAATCAAATACTTATGTAAATTTAGCATAAAAGTCCCAATAAGGAACTTTAGTCCATTTTTTTTAAATCGATATTGACGTACTAACCTTTTTTCTAAAGTAAGTTTTCCTTGTTAAAATAAGTTTCAATTTTTAAAAGCCCGCCAAACCGCTCCAAATCCAAATGACAGATCGGTTTTGAGATGGTTTTGAGGTTATAATTTCAAATGTCAAAACAAGGATGAGCTTTACCGTATAATTATTTATTTAGAATTATTTATGTTTGGAACATTTACAGATTATTAACATTGTCATACTTATAAAATTAGCATTGGGAACTGCGTAAGTGTTAATAATTCAGTTTAAAATGTTCACAGGATGTATAGTTTTTGTTTTTATAAACAATAATTATTAATCTAAAACACTCATCCAAATTGAAAAAACCTTCCGAGCAAAGATAAATGTCGCCGGCAGGACTCGAACCCGCACCTTCTAATGTCCGGTCAGATGCTCTACCGTTGAGCTACGTCGGCTTATCGCAAACCCGCCAAGTTAATCAATATATACTAGTGTTCCATTCGAGGAGGAGATAAAATCAACTTTTTAGATATAGGAATTAAAATCGTTAATAACAAATTAGAATTTTCAATATACAGGAAACCGACATATAGCGATAATATCATTCACAGCTCCTCAAGACACCACATTTCACACAAATTGTCGGTATTCCATTCTCTAATCCATAGACTATTACATGTACCACTAAACGATATAAATTACAATAATGAATTAAACGTTATCAAATCTATTGCAAAAAATAATGGTTACGATAGCAGAATAATTGATAATTTAATAAAAAAAAGAAAAATAAAAAACTCACCTTAGCTTCAATTACACATGGCCTTACACCAGACAAGGAGATAGAAACAAAACAATGGACTAAAATACCGTACCTTGGCAACATTTCAAATAAAATTTCAACATTAATAGACAGTGACAAAAAATGTAAGACAGCCTTTTATAACGTAAATTCTTTGGGTAAAATATTTATAAACAATAAAGACAAAAGAAGTAATCTGGAAAACTCTGGAGTTTACCAGGTGAGCTGCTCGAACTGCCCTGCATATTACGTAGGACAAACAGGAAGAGCAGTATCAACTCGTATAAAAGAACATTTCGCTAGTTGGGTTAATCAAAAAGGGGATTTGTCGAACGTCGCCTTGCATTTACTAGAAAACCAACATACTTTTGATAAAGATAGAGATGTCAAAATCCTTCATGTTTGCAACAAAGGACAAAATTAGATAGATTAGAGTCACTAGAAATCAATCGCTTAACGAAGAAAATTGATCGTAAATATGTCATGAATAAACAGTTGGAACATAATGCTCAATCACCATTAATATATCCATTATAATGTACTTAGAATAATTTTACTTCAGAGAGCAGTAGTGTATTTTAAGTATGTAATTTTAAAATGTAATAACCCAAATTCACGGAGAACCCTAATAATAATAATAAATAGCATAGTACCATCAATATTTGTCCATTAGCCCTAAGCCACAAGAAGGGAATATCCCAATATTACCAAAATAAAATACCAACCTTTTCAATTATATAAATTAACAAAATAGAAACATTCATGATATAGATACAATGTTGTGTAACCCTGCCTAAGTTTATATAAATACCGTAGCATAAGAATGTCAACTACCAGTCTGAAAATGTCCGTAGTGGGATGAAACCGGTCCTGGTGAAAATAAATAAGTGGAAGAAAGTACAAAAGTGTCTTAATTTCAATTCT
>JAHDVE020005980.1:0-34547 GCA_022606495.2 Halesus radiatus | reverse complement strand
ATTAATAATAACAAAATATGAAGTATTCTAAGAACTATATTTCGATATGTCGCCCTGCGACTCGGGGGATAAATTGTAATCCGGCCCCAGATGAGAAAACGTTACTCATGTTTACTATTAATAATAACAAAATATGAAGTATTCTAAGAACTATATTTCGATATGTCGGCCTGCGACTCGGGGGATAAATTGATATCCGGCCCCAGATGAGAAAACGTTACTCATGTTTATTATTAATAATAACAAAATATGAAGTATTCTAAGAACTATATTTCGATATGTCGGCCTGCGACTCGGGGGATAAATTGATATCCGGCCCCAGATGAGAAAACGTTACTCATGTTTACTATTAATAATAACAAAATATGAAGTATTCTAAGAACTATATTTCGATATGTCGGCCTGCGACTCGGGGGATAAATTGATATCCGGCCCCAGATGAGAAAACGTTACTCATGTTTATTATTAATAATAACAAAATATGAAGTATTCTAAGAACTATATTTCGATATGTCGGCCTGCGACTCGGGGGATAAATTGTAATCCGGCCCCAGATGAGAAAACGTTACTCATGTTTACTATTAATAATAACAAAATATGAAGTATTCTAAGAACTATATATTTCGATATGTCGGCCTGCGACTCGGGGGATAAATTGTAATCCGGCCCCAGATGAGAAAACGTTACTCATGTTTACTATTAATAATAACAAAATACAGTTATTCCTAAGAACTATATTTCGATTTGGCGGCCTGCAACTCGGAGGATAAATTGTAATCCGGCCCCAGATGAGAAAACGTTACTCATGTTTACTATTAATCATAACAAAATATGAAGTATTCTAAGAACTATATTTCGATATGTCGGCCTGCGACTCGGGGGATAAATTGATATCCGGCCCCAGATGAGAAAACGTTACTCATGTTTACTATTAATAATAACAAAATATGAAGTATTCTAAGAACTATATTTCGATATGTCGCCCTGCGACTCGGGGGATAAATTGTAATCCGGCCCCAGATGAGAAAACGTTACTCATGTTTACTATTAATAATAACAAAATATGAAGTATTCTAAGAACTATATTTCGATATGTCGGCCTGCGACTCGGGGGATAAATTGTAATCCGGCCCCAGATGAGAAAACGTTACTCATGTTTACTATTAATCATAACAAAATATGTAGTATTCTAAGAACTATATTTCGATATGTCGGCCTGCGACTCGGAGGATATATTGTGTTATTAAATGTGTTGTATTGTTTTGATAATGTGAACATACTGAGAAGCGGTGAGTATATAATTTTCCTTACTTTATTAATTGATGTTATATTAGGGTCATTAGTTATTTTGTCAAGTAAATTTAATCTTAGTAAGGGTTTAGGTTTGTTGTTGTCAAGCGGGACGTGATTATTTACTAAATAAATTTATACTTTATGTTATATGTACTATGTAAAAGCTGAAAGGCGCTAATGATTAATAAATAAAATAAAATATATTTTGATATCTCCCTACTCCCATCATGTAGACCAAAATCGTTGCTCGTGCAACTTGCAGTGGATTTGATTGAAACAGCGACACCTGGGTGCGAAACCAACGCTTTCGACTAATCAGCAACAGTTTATCAGTTATGATAAAGATTTTACAAGTAATTAAAAATATATATAATTAACTATTTCGATATTCAGTAGTTAACATCTTGCCTACCAAAAATCGAAATAAAATTCATGGGGAATTTATTATTATATTTTTCTGTATACTGAAGTTTATATATCCCGGAAGTAAATGAAGTGATCGGAATGAAAGTCGAAATAAAAATATTATATTAATTGTTTTTGTGTTTAATTCGTAGAACTCTATTTAACTTCTTTTTAAATTTTAATGTAAATCAAATTTAATAATATTATTATTAAGTTCGGCAAGTATTTTTAGTTTTTATTATTGTAACAGCTGTTTCGGCGTTTAAGGCCATTTTCGAACTGTTTGAAAATGGCCATTACTTGCAGAACTTAATAACAACATTATTAAAATCGATTTACATTAAATAAAATAAATAAAAAGTAAAATAGACTGTTGTAGGCTAGGCTATACATCGGAGGACTCTAGTGCTTCCTGCATTAACAGTATGTGAATATATATTGAAATTGGAATTATTAACTAAATTTCGTAAAAAAATATCAAGATATGTCGCTATGCATGTTGAAAAATCAAAACCTAAAACAAAAAAAATCTCTTCGATTGGCTTCGAATAGACAATTCAATCAGAGCTACAATTGTATAGCGAACGAAAAATACTGTACCTAACAATAAAAAAAAATTCGGACAATTGAAGTGACCTTATATTTATCTTATTTATACCACACAGAAATCAATACAATCACAAAAAAACCTGCGACATATAAAGTAATATTTATGACAAACTCATTAATCTCATAAAAATATCATAATACCTTAATATAACAGATGACGTTAGAAGTGTCGAGTGGGTGATAGTGTTAGTGTCGCTTGCTCGGGGTTAGTATTTGAACGTGCATAGACCTGTAACGGCGTCATGACGTATTTACAAACATTGACGTATAATATTGGACGTTTTTTTCAACTTAGGTAATTATTAAATTATTTTTATAAACAATAATTTTTAGCCTGAAACACTCATCCAAATTGAAAAAATCTTCCGAGAAAAGATAAATGTCGCCGACAGGACACGAACCTGCACCCTTCTGATTGTCGGTCAGATGCTCTTCCGTTGAGCTACGTCGGCTTATCGATTTTCAGGCTAATAATTATTGTTTATAAAAATAATTGTTACCCTTTGCGCTATGCACAAAAATCTTGTCTTAAAAACTTTAGTTTATCAATTAATAATTATTAAATTTGCTTTTTTGGTCCTATAAATACAATGTTTGCTATTACTAATCTACTTTATATAAGCTACCGTTTTAGTCATGACATACAGAAATTATTGATATTGTCCTTATCATGGGTTTGTAAAGTCGGGTGTTCCGATTTTCAAACACTACGCACACACTCGTGCATATCACATTCAATGCAGCGCGGTATTTATTTTAGTTACAAGTATATTTTATTTAACAAAACTTAACTTATATATTATAATATCAAATAAAATAATAAATATATTAAACTACTAAATTTAAAACATGCATACGTCAAAGAGCTCTAATATTTTTTATTTATTTTTAGGTAAAACAGGCCTTTCCCGAGATGTCGAAGGGATTATTGTTAAATGAAATTGTGGAAATGCTATAAACAGAAAATAATATTAGAGCTAGGGCTATAATCATCGAACCGCCTGAAAACGCAACAGCGCCAATTTCGGATGAAGATTCAGGAGACGAAGAGGGTGGAACGATAAATAATCTACCAGGTTCTTTACTCCGAGCACCTGCACATTTAGTCCATGATGGTGATTCTAATTTCGACATGGATAATGAAGTTACCCCTGCTCTACTGAGCAAGAACTTCCCCTAACAAAGAAAATAAAACTCACTAAAGTTGCACGCAAATGGAAAAACACTGATTTGGACCCACGATCTCCAAAAGTAAGAGTTACACAACCTCAACAGATAACAGCAAAAACTCCAACAGAAATTTTTGAACTTTTTTTGGACGAAAAAGTAGTGGAAATGATTGTGACGTACACGAATTTGTACGCTTCTAGAAAAGGAATAAATCTTGAATTGAGTCACTCAGAGCTAAAACGCTTTTTAGGAATAATTCTGTTGAGTGGCTACGTCCCACTACCGAGTCGACGAATGTGCTGGGAGCAAAGGGCTGATACCCATAATACAATGGTCAGTGGTGCCATGAGGCGTGATCGATTTACGTCGATTTTTACTAATTTACATGTCGCTGATAATGAAAATTTAGACCAGACGGACAAATTTTCCAAATTACGACCCCTTATCACTGAACTAAATGAGAGATGCTTCAAATTTACAACACCAAACGAGACAAAGTTCACTTTTGACGAGTTAATGGTTCCCTACTTTGGTCGTCACGGGTGTAAGTAATTTAGTAGAGGCCAACAAACCTATCCGATTTTGTTTCATGTTTTGGAGTTGAGCAACACGATTAGGGTACATCTGTTGGTTCCAACCATATCAGGTAAAAATCCAAATACCCAATATGAAGAATATCCTGAACATAACCCGACTCCTGTCTTAAAATGTTACTATTTTTGTAGTAATATTGTGAATGTGTTATTTTTGTATAGCCATATGTATACTGTATAACATTTTGTAATTTTTTAATAAATATGCACCTAAGGAATACTGTAGGAGTAGTATTAAGAATAAGCAGGAATGTATGTAATATGTTAAGAATGTATAAATAGAATGTAAAAGTAGCACTGTAGGATAGCACTGAATGGAGTTATTTAATCATTTTTAAGTTTATTTATAGTAAAGCGCACTTGAAGTGAAATAACACAAAACTGCGCTATATAAATGCTTTGTTATTATTATTATTAATATGGCGTCGGTGCATCGGCGGTGCTTCAGTTTGCTGAGGAACCCATAAAAGAGCATCCTGGAGAATATTATTTAATATTTGATAATTTTTTCACAAGTATTTCTTTACTCGATAAACTCACTTCAATGGGCCATCAGGCGACAGAGACCGTGAGAAAGGATCGAATTGACAATCCTCCGATTCACTCAGACGAAATTATGAAGAAAAAAGAAAGAGGAGCATTTGACTTCAAAAGCGATAATCAGGGAAATATTGTCTGTAAGTGGCATGAAAATAGTATTGTCAATGTTGCCTCTTCAGGAGCTGGAATTAATCCTATTGGTCTAGTAAATCGTTATTCTCAAAAAAATACAGATTCAACAGCCATACATGATAAAATTATATAACTAATATATGGGAGTTGTCGACAGAGCTGATGAAAATATTGCTAAGTATCGAGCTTCAATACGGGGAAAGAAATGGTATTCGAGCCCTCTGTTCTTCTGTTTCAAATTAATTTAAAAAATGCTTGGCACTTACACAAAACATTCGAAGAAAAACCATCAGATCATCTGGAGTTTCGTCGCCGTATACCGTTTAATTATCTGGAGATCTACGGTCATCCTGCAGAGTCTGGAAGAAAGGGAAGACCATCTCAGAAGCGCAGTATATTCTTCTAATTTGATGAAAACATAGTCCACGATTTCGGAACACTTTACATCTCAAAAACTAGAAACAATAAAAAAAGTTACTTCAAAATATTGATTTTATGAGATAATATGTGAGATTATAAATGTGAGATTAAAAATGGAAAATAATATTCACAAATCTTGAATTTGAGATATGATATCGACGAAGATGACATAAATTGAACTGGTCTCATTAGCTAAGTTGGTTGAGCGTTGCCCCAGATAGACAGAGTACCTGGGTTCGAGTCCTAGATACGACTGAAATCTTTTTATTTTCTGTCCTTTTAATAATAATAATACTTGGACGATTTATATAGCGCCGTTTTTGTGAAAAATCACATCAAGGGTGCTGTACAAATACTACTTGATAGGGTTTATCTTATTATGTACTTATACAGAAAACATACTTACCTGGTAGGGCACTCCAGATTAAAACGAAATTAAATTACAATGTTTTGGGCTGAGATGGTATGACTTGACTAATGATGGCTGCACGCACAGGACACATATTCCGGTTTCATCTTTCATTAAGGTTATGTTAATGTTATTTTCTTCAATGATTAAATATTACAATGAAGTTTTTAAATCTCAATAAAAATAATTAATAATTAAAAATTGAAAAAAATTTTGTACACCATTTCAAATAAAAATTTCACGAAAAAAATCGCAAAAATTTTTTTCGGTCTAAATGAGTTAATGAAAGTTCAGAGTAACATATATTTTGTCACTTAAATAGGATTTCTTAAGTTATTGCAGTTTTGTAAGATACAATTTAGATATATTTTTTTCGTTATTTGAACATTTTTCGACTTTATTCAATTTTAACTGGGCAAAATGCATAGCTGTCATTTGAAAAAAACGTAGTTTCGTTTGAGTCGATTGATAGAATAATGCATTAAAAGAAACATAGTTTTTATTAAGTATGAAATCTTCCTGAAAAAAAATTATGAAATAAATTTCTAAAAAAACTTCAACATGTTTACTATTACTATTGAAAAAAATAGACCTTAACATCTATTAGTTGATTCTACCTCAGAAAGAGTTTTACAATATATTTCCAAAGTATTTTTAAAATTATTTATCGTATAATATTTCATTTTTATTTTGTGGGAATTTGTACCCGCTAAGCTATTGCAAATAAAATCTTTTTTTTGTTATTAAAAAATCTTGTAACTTTCTTCCACTTATTTATTTTGGACCGGACCAGTTTCACCATATCACGGGCATCGTCAGACTGAGATAATTAAAACATAATCTATGTTATATGTAGCATCGATGTCAGGAGTGGGTCCCCCTGATTTCTAATATTGTTTTTATTTATGGCTTGAAATTTGTTTTTTTGCTGACGGTACTATTTACTATTTTGTTTTTAAAAACTACTCTCGTGTTGGTTTAATTAGCCTCTGGAAGACGGATTACATTATGTTTGTTTGCTGAATCAATGGGTTCATAAAAAATACAGCTTAAGTCATTCGTGTCTGCTTTTATTTGGAGAGATGGTTATGTCTGGTTTTGTTTTACCCCTGTGATTTCCGTCTTGTTTGCTAAAATGAATTTTATAGCAGTTTTTGTCCTGTAGTTACATGAACTACGGATAAGCAGAAACATTTTGTTGGGTATTTAAAATATTTTATTATGTTACAATAGGTACACGGGTTAATATCCTTCTTAGAGTTCACGTTGGATGTCTGCGATAAAATTCCCAGTTAAATTTTACCCCGGTATTTTATTATGTTACAATAGGTACACAGGTTAATATCCTTCTTAGAGTTCGCGTTGGATGTCTGCGATAAAATTCCCAGTTACATTTTACCCCGGTATTTTATTATGTTGCAATAGGTACACAGGTTAATATCCTTCTTAGAGTTCGCGTTGGATGTCTGCGATAAAATTCCCAGTTACATTTTACCCCGGTATTTTATTATGTTGCAATAGGTACACAGGTTAATATCCTTCTTAGAGTTCGCGTTGGATGTCTGCGATAAAATTCCCAGTTACATTTTACCCCGGTATTTTATTATGTTGCAATAGGTACACAGGTTAATATCCTTCTTAGAGTTTGCGTTGGATGTCTGCGATAAAATTCCCAGTTACATTTTACCCCGGTATTTTATTATGTTGCAATAGGTACACAGGTTAATATCCTTCTTAGAGTTCGCGTTGGATGTCTGCGATAAAATTCCCAGTTACATTTTACCCCGGTATTTTATTATGTTTCAATAGGTACACAGGTTAATATCCTTCTTAGAGTTCGCGTTGGATGTCTGCGATAAAATTCCCAGTTACATTTTACCCCGGTATTTTATTATGTTGCAATAGGTACACAGGTTAATATCCTTCTTAGAGTTCGCGTTGGATGTCTGCGATAAAATTCCCAGTTACATTTTACCCCGGTATTTTATTATGCGTTTCCTATTTACATATGAATGTTAGATAATATTAATGCATACAAGTAAGGTTACACTATAGTGGATGTATTAAAGGAGGCTCAGCCTTTTTCTCCAATTCATTATTCATTACATAAATAAGTTAAAAAAGTTACACAAGTTATTTAATATTAAAAAAAAAACATTTTAGAATTGAATTCCACCATGAATTGACAGTTCCAAGATTAGAAATAATTAAAAGTACTGTTTCAAGTAGTTGTCAGTGGAAGTTCAGTTCAACGAAATTACATAATAGAATAATAAATAAAAAAAATCATAGAAATAGTAGTGCAATAATAGAACAATATAGATAAAAAAAAAGAATATACGAAAATAGTTTAACAGTTGTGTTATAGTGACAGATTCAAATTACCCAATGGTAAATAAATAATATTATAAAAATATCAATATATCAGCAAGTTGAGAGACACCAAATCAGTATAGCAGGTTTGTTAGAGTGAGAATAGATTCCTAATATGATGGTAGAACTTAAATAATTTAAAAGATACCCGCAGTTATCAATGAGATATTATACACTCAAGGGGCCAACATATTTGTTAACCTCAATACATAAGGTCACTTTCCAAAAGCCAATACTTTATCATCAGTGAGATTTTCGTCCTAGAACAATTGTTTTTATGTTTGTTTAGGTACTTGATAAATATACATGATAATTGGGTTCGTTGACAATATTTATTTAGAAATATTGGCGCTATCATTCCTATATTTTATGTGAACCATGTATTGTGTACATGATCCACCACTGCCTTATACGAACTGTCAGATATATGTTGCAGTACAATTTTTTGTTACAAAAGAGCGCGAACAGGTAATATATTAATTGATGTGTACATGATATCAATGTCTCGCCTTTGCTTAAAAATCGTTCTGTTTCCTAACATGGCGTTTTGAATCAGGTGTACATGTTTTATATCGATCTTACACGAGTGTCCCTAAGAAGGTATTCCCCTTACGGTCGATTTTGATAGAAACAAATAAATTTGTTGCATTGTTTTTACAGAAACATAAAATTTAAGTGTATAGAGACTCCTCACAATAGCTCGAAGGTGCGTACAGAGATTGGAAATTTAAAATCAATATTAAATATAAAAACAAAAATTCAACCTTCATCAAAACATTTTAAAATTTGGGGTCATGGGTCCCTTTATTTAACGAAAAGTATTACTTTATGCGCAATATTTTGGAGAGTATTCAAGATATTTATAAATCTATTATGTTGGTACATCCACGAACGTTTATATAACCCGAAAAGAAAATAAACTAAAAAACTTTAATTTTTGAGTTGATTCCATTTAGATCCAGGGTTGCGATATATTACATGATTAATATAGTCTACAATGGAGTGCTGATACCAACCCTACTGTGTGGCAGTGAGGCATGGAACTGGCAGAGGAAGGATGAAAGTAGACTGAATGCTGTAGAAATGAAATCTCTGAGACGATGCGTGGCAGTAAGGCATGGAACTGGTAGAGGAAGGATGAAAGTAGACTGAATGCTGTAGAAATGAGATCTCTGAGACGACGTGTAGCAGTGAGGCATGGAACTGGCAGAGAAAGGATGAAAGTAGGCGGAATGCTGTAGAAATGAGATCTCTGAGACGACGTGTGGCAGTGAGGCATGGAACTGGCAGAGGAAGGATGAAAGTAGACTGAATGCTGTAGAAATGAGATCTCTGAGACGATATGTGGCAGTGAGGCATGGAACTGGCAGAGGAAGGATGAAAGTAGACTGAATGCTGTAGAAATGAGATCTCTGAGACGACGTGTAGCAGTGAGGCATGGAACTGGCAGAGAAAGGATGAAAGTAGACGGAATGCTGTAGAAATAAGATCTCTGAGACGACGTGTGGCAGTGAGGCATGGAACTGGCAGAGGAAGGGTGAAAGAAGACCGATCGCAGTAGAAATGGGATCTCTGAGGCGCCAAAACCACACATGATCGTATGAAAAATGTAGAAATTCGTAAAGAATGCGAGCCTGATGTAAGCATACTGAGTAAGATTAAGAAAGGGACGCTTATACGGTTTGGGTATGTAGAACAAATGAACGAAGAATGGATTGTAAGGAGAATATATGACGCGAATGCGAATGGAAATAGATGACGGGGACGTCCGAGGAACACATGAAGTGAATCAAATACTTGATTCGGGCCATGTCAGTAGTCGGAATAACAGAAGAGAAAGTATGAGATGTTGTATGAATGTGATTGAAGCAAGAAGTTTATGTCAAGACAGAGTTGTTTGGCGGTACGTTCTATCTGCCTACCCCTGCGGAGAAACGGCGTAATGATTAGTTATGTAGTTAGATAAATAGTCAGCACAGAAAACATAATATAGCTATTCCTTATCATAAAGAAAAAAGTCTCGTGCTTGGTGAGGAAATTTCGCTCAAATAATAAAATCAATGAAAAAATACTGTTTATAAATGAATTAAAAATGACGTTATAATCACCACTTTATTAACATATACTCGTACTTATCAACATACATCGAAAGCAAAGATTTCTTCACCAGAATACTAAAATTTTTTAATGTCAAGTACAGACAAATGATAAACATATAAAACAATAATGTAAGAACAGACATTATAAACATAAACAACACATTATTAAAGTGGGTAAGTAATTAATAAAAGTGTTAATAAATTAAATGTTTATATGTGTATATTAATAAAGCGGTAATTACAAGGTATTTTTTAATTCATTTATTATGACACCATAAAATGAATACAAATCTTTTGAAAAAATATTAAAAACATTGTTTTGTTTTAAAAAGAGTACAGAAAAATATGAATCAGTTGTGTAATATTACTAAAAATTACATAAAATACAAGGTTCACAGAAAACAGAAAAAGAAAAAAAAAATAAAAAATTGTATATACAAATACAGTATGAATCATTTTAAAAAGAAGAATAACAGCCACGACAACTTGAACACATTAGGTAAATAATACTGCCTGCTACTGTACGAGTATAATACAGTCATAAATAACAATAACGGTAAACTGTACATGATTACGATTCTATTGAAAGCTTAAAGTTAACTCGAACACATATAAATAAATCACCGCTCTGGAATATATCAGGATAAATAGCGACGATAGTAAAAGTGCTACAAAAAGCACATTCCTAGGATAAATATATCGTTGAGCTCGCACCAGGGGGGTTGGGTGCCTGGACGGGGGGGACTGCGGTGCCCGGGGGACCGAGGCCGAGTCCGAGCCCGGGGCTGCGGTGCCCCCCCGATATCTCGCTGCAGTAATGGCGGACTTACAGCCCCATAAAACACATTGACCGCTTTATAATCTGCCCCCTCTTTCAGAAACCTAGATTCCTGCGAAGGAGTTCTGCGATCTACCTCGTAAAGATCTAGTCATTAGGGAACTTCGCTACAGTCAAATTTTTGTTTTAAATTTAATGTAAATCATATTTAATAATGTCGTTATTAAATTCTGTAAGCATTTTTAGTTTTTATTATTGTGACGCTGTTTCGGCGTTCAAGGCCATTTTCAAACTGCACTTAATCCACTTTGTGACGACTTATTTGTATGATTTTATTTATTCCCCCCCAATTCTAATTCGAACGGGTTTTTATAAATAATGGTTTTTTTATCGGTAAAACCGATTTAGTTTTTACATGTATAATATGTTTTCCATATTTAAATGATAATATTTTGTTAATTGATGTATTTAAGTGTGTTTTATTGTTTTTTTTCACACTTCTTCAAAAAGCACTTCTTCAAAATTCGCAGAACATCTCTTAGTAAATAATCACGTCCCGCTTGACAACAACACACCTAAATCCTTACATATAGCAAGAAAGGGCCTAAGATCAAATTAACTTGAACAATTAGAAATTAATAAACGAACGAATGATCCTAATATAACATTAATAAATAAAGTAAGGAACATTATATACTCACCGCTTCTCAGTATGTTCACATTATTAAAACAATACAACACATTTAAATAAATCAATTAAGAAAACATTGTCAGTTAAATATAAGGAAACACATTATAAATGTGAAAACCTCACAGAATTTAGAATTTTAATTGTTTTATACATAAATCGGTTTTACCGATAATAAATATATATATTTTTTAAAACCCGTCCAAATTGGAAAGGGGTGGGAGTAAATAAAATCATATAAATAAGTCGTCACAGTTAACCACAGTTTGAAAATAGCTGATAAAAAAAGTGATATGTGTTTTTCCTATATGATGAATTTCTCACTGAATCATCCATCGCCAGGCATCGATTTATGTCTCCAAGATATCATATATAAGCGTCGCTTCAAAATGTTCGTTCCACGACAATTGATCCCCGATAGTTGATACCCCCGACAGTTGATCCCCCGACAGTTTATCCCTCAGGCAGCTGATCCCTTGGACAGTTGATTCTCCGAAATTTGATCGCTTAATGAATTATTTCTGCTGTATATCTTTCTTTATAAAGTAAGTATGCAGAGAGGATAAACGGCCGCAGGTATAACAAAAATTAACGTATAATAATTGTATAGCGTATTTTACCTAAGTCGACTGCATATATAAGTATTTAGTATTTTGTTATTTGGTCGTATACCCTCAATGCGTACTCCTTCGGGACTCTGCATTATTGTTAGTATAAATATTTCATAAAATGCCTGCAGATATAAATTATATCGACTTTGGTTATTCGGCCGTATGACCTCTCTGAATACTTACTTTATAAACGAGGACGTATAGCAAAAATAATCATTTAGGGGATCAACTGTCGGAGGGATCAACTGTCCGGGGAATTAAATGTCCTGGGGATTAACTGTCCGGGGGATCAACTATTGTGGGGTCAACTTTCGAGGGATCCAATATCGTGTCACCAAAATTTCGTCATATTCGGACCAGTTTGGTTGGAGATTCGATCAAACCTAAGACAAATTAAATTAAATTCAATTCAATATTTATTATTTTTAAAACAAATATGAAAACGTTTTTAATTAAATATACATATTATATAGATACATACCAAACCTGTATATGGTCCATAAAGATCATACTTCTATAAAGAAAGTAGTGTTGAGATGTAAAAAAAGCATGATTTTTTTACCAATACAAGAATTACAAGTGGTAATTTTTTAATCACAAATATTAATGCCTATTTGGGTAGCAGTTATGATAAACATGGTAATCTTTGTAAACAGGCACACATTTTATTTATTTTTAATTTATTTATTTGATACAAATATTATTTAACAATCAAATGTAAGAAAGCTTTCACTGCCCAACTAGGAACAAACCCCGTTTTAGGACAGTCAAATTGACAAGTTTAGTTCATATTATGTGCCATTATACAAAAATAGAAAGGAAAAAAGCTAGTGTTGACATAGAATGGTAATGTAATATATCTAGAAAAAAGTATAATAATTAAGTATAAGATATCGTTTATATGTGTTTGATAGGTACTGGTTGGTGCTATGAGGAAAATAATGCTTTTAAAATTGAGTACTAAAAATTGATTGTATTATTGAGTAATATTTTGCAAACAGTTTTTCTCTATTAGGTATTGTGCAGTTATATTGACTATACCTCTAATATATATATATATATACTACTAGTTCATACTTACATATAAATTCATTCATTGTAGATTTAAAATCACTTAAAATACTTACAGAAAAAAAACTTGATGTAATTTATAAATCCTATACAAAACCATTTACAGGGTGACTTTAGAACGGCCTACTCCAGTATGGTCATATTTTTTGAAATGTTGTAAAAAAATACCCTTGAATAAATAAATAAATTATGAAAATGTTCTATTAGTAATTTTTTAAGTAATTTTTATTTAATTAATTTGTGTTGTTTCACAATTAATTCATTTAAAAATAATATGTAGTATATTTGCGCACGTTCCAGAGTGGAAGATACTCCCAGTATCGCCCTGGTGAAAGACCACCATTCAGAATTGAAACGTTGCTTGAAATAGCCGTGTTTGGTGACCAGATCTGAATAGCCAGGTATTCCCAACCTTTCTCTTCCCCTTCTCCTTCCCCTCCCTAATACCTTCAGCCTCACAACATTCCCCAATTGGTAATGTCATAGTCTCACTGGCTCCAGACGGTTGGGAGCAGTTGGGACTCTTGTGAGGTATTCATATAAAAAAAAAAAATATTAAGAATAATATTACGAATTGTCTTACAAGCTTTGTAATTTTTTATTAACTAAATGAGAAAAAAAGTACAATAAAACACACAAATTTGTTGTAGACCACTTTTATTTTATTAAAACTCTACCGGTTTCGGAAGCACCCTTCCTTCATCAGGAGAATATTTAAAACAGTTTTAATATTCTCCTGATGAAGGAAGGGTGCTTCCGAAATCAGTAGAGTTTTAATAAAATAAAAGTGGTCTACAACAAATTTATGTGTTTTATTGTAAATTATGGCGAACCACAAAATTAATGCTTTTTACAAATATGAGAAAAAAAGTATTTAAATTAAATGAAAATTTCATTGCATGCTTACTTAGTAAATTAGTTAACGTACCCGTATCAAAAAAATAATTAAACAGATTGTATTAAACAACGGTTATAGTACTAAATTAATAGATAATACGTGAATAACAAAGATAAAAATAATATTTTAAATAAATCGGGGTATATAAATTAATTTGTAACGATTGCAACTTTTTTCTACATAGGAAAGACTTCTGGAAATTTTAGTATTAGAGTTAAGGAACACCCGAGGTGTTTAAATAATAACAACTATTCTCAATTTGCTAATAATATTTTAGAAACCAATCATTCATTTGGTATAAATAATGTTTTTAAAAATTTACATACAAATACAACCGGTTTACAATTAGACACATTTGGAATTTTAGACATCAGAAAGTGTTAATTGTTAATTAAATATAATTAATAATAATTTTTTTTTTAAATAGCTGTCTCTTGAATTTATTTTAATATTCATAGTAATAACAAAAATAATTTATTTCTGACTTTCTAATATAAATTTGTTATTCAATATTTTGTGATAATTGTTAATTAATATTTTTGATTAATTACTTACCTACTTTAATTAATTTTTGTTTATGTTTATAATTAGTCTATTCTTACATTATTGTGCACTTATTATTTTTTTTTATTCTATATATTCCTGATGAGGAAAGCATCGCTTTCGAAATATGTTGATGTGCATATTTTAATAAAGTGGAGATTACAAAGTAATTTTTCATAAAAATTATTCTACTGCATACTGCTCAAATTAGTTTTTTTTTCATTTCATTAGTTATTATAGTGTTTGCTTATGAATATTATATTAATTCAGGTAAACAATAAAATGTATTTCATTTCATTGGAGAAATAATTTTTTCTACTATTTCATTGCATTTACCTAAAGTTTAGAATTTAAAAAAAAGCTTGAATATCAGATAATTTTATTAAAAAAAAAATAGATTAAAATATATTTCTCTTCGACATCGCACATAATGGAAATTCTGAATATTTTGTCTTTAAATATGACAAAACCTTAATAATGCCATTGTATTCAGTTTGGAATTTGTATAAATTATCGATTTCTGATATACCTTTTTAAATATCAAGGTTTTCAATTAAAATGCAAATAATTGTGGTTACTCTGTAAACAAAACACCGCTTTACATGACATGCAGAATATGGGTGTATTGCCTGGGGGTGTTGGGATTGTGGAGCTGGGTAGGGAAGGTCACCCGCCCGCTCGAGGGAGCGCGACTATTTTCTCCTTTTCTGCACGGACTATAATTGGGCATCGGACCAAATACTGGCCCGCAACCCCTCTGAAAGAATCCGCTGTGGAAACTACCCGACTGCCTTCATTTCTACCTCTTTTCAATTGAACAGTATTGACATTTTTGAACCCAATAACAGCTCAGTTATCTACATTATATTTTTAAATATCGTCTTTCACTTAATGACATTTCCCATTTTTTCTGTATTTATGTCATTTTAATATCCACTTGTTAATTTTTTTTAACATTTTCTCCATACATGAGGGTTTAAAAAAATTCATCTTTGGGGATGCTATGTGGAGAGTTTTTTTTAACGAAAAAAATGAGAGTAAGTTCCGGGAAGGAAATAGGTATGAGTCATGGGTAGGAATTTTGGGGTCAGTTTGTCCAGGAGAGATGGACGTATTAATCCATCCCTCACACCGTAGCGTAAGACGATGGGTCGAGAGAGTCCGGCTGGAGAGGTCAAGGGTTCTTCATCATCCGACCTCCCCCGATCCGGCCACCACGCAGATGTTAGGCAGATGAATTCGCGGCCGAGTCCTGGACAAAGCTCATCCCATGAACCGGGGCATCCCTGCTAGGTCACCAAACGCAGCGAACCACCTATGGCGAAGGTGTTGGTTATCCAATGAATGGTTATCCCATAAAAGCCTCCCAAATAGGTTTGGTTTATCATGCCCCATGGGTAGGCGGTTCACTACTGACTTCTCTGGAACTGTACAATATGTTAATCATTGAAAAAAAGTCCATAATTATGGTCACTTTCTTGGCATCGGTATTTATCAAAATTCGTCATGATTGTCTGGATTCTTGAATAGCGAATAAACATTTCCCGAAAAATTAATTTACGACAACTTGCATTATATTGAAACCGCTTTCATAGCGATTTTGTTTCCAGATAATGTGATTTTCTCAAAGTCCTCGAAAACCAAAGAATTTTGCTGAACACAATAATGTTTGTTAAAATATATTGGTTAAAACGCCCGGTTAGGGCTGTAAACGGCCCTCTCAAGTCTGTTCCTAATCTGACTTCACAAAGGACCATCATTTAAGATTTATAAAACTAATTATAAACTTTGTTCCAGCTGTTTCAGGCCGAGTTACATGATTTCCAATGCGACTGACATTTTTCCTAAAGGACGAAGATCAAATAAACGGATTTAAGTTTTTGAGGTTGGAAACATGTTAATAAGGAACTCCGGTCTAATTTTTTTAAATTTATTCATTGAATTTCTTTTCAGTCCATTTTTTTTTTCAACAATGACGGTCAAACTTATACAACAATATTTTTTTTTCCTGAATTTAGTGTTCACATCTAAAATAATGTTCAAAGATTCAAATTTATGAAAGTCCGCAAAAACGCTTCGAACCTATTGCCGGTCGGTTTTGATCAATTTTGAGGTTAGAATGTCAAATGTCAAAACTAGGATGAGCTTTACCGCACATACTTTTATATTCTATTCATGGTAAACCACAATTAAACATAAGTAATAAAATTATGTACCTTTTAAAAACTATAACTCTAAGAATAATAATAGTATAAAGCATTAACATTATCAAAATATTCGTATTCATATTGGATTTACTCATGAATACTCTATTTCTCTGATCAATAATAATTTTTTTTAAATATTGAACAACAATTATAGAAGTTTTTAAGACAAGATTTTTGTGCATAGCGCAAAGGGTAACAATTATTTTTATAAACAATACCATAACCTATAACATATATAAACATAACCATGAAAACGAACTTTAAATTTTTTTTTAAAAAACAGAAAATTAAGTTAGGATGTCAACATTAATAATAATAATAAAAAAATAGAACTGAAGTTCCTTATTATATATTTAGAATCGGCGTTTGCTGACGAATGCATACTTTTAAAACTAATTTTTCCACTTGAGTTCGTTACTGCTGCAAAGCTTACCGAGGAATTGTTGTTGACTTTTCGTGTTAAAATAATTTTTTTTTTCAATAAACGGAACAAGTCTAGAAAAAATCAGTGGGTGAGAGCCCCTTTGTCGAGGTATTTAATTTATTGCGGCCCGTCAGCTCTGTAAGTCGAACTAGACTTGTAATAAAAGTAATATTTTCCAGCGGTTAGAGAATGGCGGTACCCCAAATGTAACGAACGAAATGACTTTATGGCTCTTATGACGAAATAGATTACGAATCGTTGGAAAACTTTTGCCATTTTTATGAGCGAAAAATTACTAATTTAAATACCTTTATGAAAACTTCCACATTGCGTTGTTACGTAACGAATTCGCTACAGTATTTAGCCCCTCGGTAAAATGTGCGCGGATTATTTGGTTCCGTTTCCGCCAGGGCGAGAATTCCCTCCATCACCGTGTCGCTCACGCGGCAGAACAAGACCGGCATTGGAATCGTCAGGTTGTGTGTTTAAACGGCAGAACTACTTGCCATTGGAAAAGGCTGCCTACGCGTGGGTGAGCGTTATCACGCTTATCTCGCACCAGGCAATGTAAATTCCTTGTACTTGAGACAACGTTGAACATAACAATCTATCTAGTAATGTCTATAAATAGTGTTATATTCCAGGCGATCTATTAACTGCTAGCCGCGTGAGTTGGTGTGTTCCCAGCTTTACGCATCTACGATGGGAGGACGTGAGCCTCGACGCCATGGATCATGTAAGCTATATATAACCCCTATTAACTGTGCTGATATTATTACTTGCCTCCCGTAAATGCCCGATTTAATTCCGAGAGAGAGAGATTCAGTATACAATAGGCAGTAAGTATGTTTTTTAGGTTAAATCAATCGTATATTTTGATGTAAATATAATGTGCGCCCTCTCGCAATTAACCCTGTACTGAGAACTGGACTCTTTCATTTGAATGGTATGGGAGCCCCTTTTTTCCTTATGAGCCAGATATGAGGCGGAAGCCGATCTACTATCCTGAGAGATGGAGTCACTCCTCTACCCTACAGAGCTAGTCGAGGGGAGCTTAGAGTCGCCCGTCTCAATGGTTGGCCTCCCGGAAACCATAACATAATTTTTTTCTTTTGTGATCTCCCCGTAGGGCCCTCACACTGACGCTGCATCGTGCTGTATCTTTTCCATCCTAACACTGGCGTCCAACGTGTCTGACACTGGCGCCCCACGTGAATGGTAGGGGGCCCTAACACTGCCGCCCTAGAGTGAGGCTTGTTCCTTAACAGCGTTTAATTACAATCGGTCGGTACTTTATTAAAATTTGTCGCTTTCAAAAAACATTGAAAAAATTCAATGCTCATCAGCATTATAGTACTCACAAAGACCACAAGTATTTTAAATTAGAAGGAGAGCCGCGAAAAGCTATTTTAATGAATTTAAAACACGAAAAGGAGAAGCAAAATTTAAATTTTTGAAAAAGTAATGTATTCATCCAATAATATAGCTACAGCGACATATAAAGTGGCTTACATACTCCGGAAGAAAGGTAAGCCATTCAGTGATGTTGAAATTGTGAAACACTGCATTGTCGAAGTTGTGCGATGTTTGCAAATTTAACAGATCAACTAACTGCAATTCTTTTGAAAAATAATACATATTATTCAATTGCTTTGGATGAATCAACCGATATCACTGACTCGGCACAGATTTTATATTTCATTCGGTTTATTAAGAAGAATTTGAATGTCATAAGGAGTTACTGGCGTTGGGGACCTTAACGGGTAAAACACGAGGAATAGATTTATTTAATAATTTCAAAGATAAATGTCAAAAATTTGGAGTAAATTTGGATAATTTAGTAACTGTATGTACAGACGGTGCACCTTCTATGACGGGAAAATATGAAGGGTTTATTGGAAATGTCAAAAAATAATTAAGATTCCCTCATTTGCTTTCATTGTATTTTACATCAACAGAATCTCTGTGCCAAAGCTACTATTTTAAATGATACTTTACAAGTTATTAAAATTGTTAACTTTGTTCGTGCAAATGCAACAAGGCATCGTCAGTATCGTAACATGTTGCAGTTGAACAATGAAATAATTAGTGTGGATCATTCTAAAGTGCGTTGGTTATCACAGGGACAAGTTTTAGTCAAAATGTTATCTTTGCGAGAACAGTTAATTGAATTTTATGAAGAACAGAATCAGCAATTCGAGTTAAAGAATAAAAATTTTCAGAGGAATGTTGTATTTCTATGTGGTATTACGTCACATCAAAACGACTTGAATATTTCCTTACGAGGTAAAACCAAATCTATTTATGATATGTTGAAGAAAATTCAAGCATTTCGAATTAAGTTATCTTTATATAATTATATAAATTGAAAATACACTTTGTATATACCACTTTACTTAAAATATATAAATATTTCTACATGTTTCGATAGCAATGCTATCATCTTCAGGAATAAATGAATACTGAAAAATAATTTCAAGTGTAGAAAAATGATAAAAAATTTAAAACAATAATTTAAGAATATACAAAATATGAGCATAAACAAAAATGAATTAAAGTAGGTAAGTAACAGATTAAAAACCAGTTGTATTTGTATGTAAAACTTTTAAACCTTTATTTATATCAAACGAATGATTGGTTTCTAAAATATGATTTGCAAATTCAGAATAGTTGTTATTATTTAAACATCTTAGGTGTTCCTTAACCAATTTAAAAAAAAAAATTTTTTACAATTAGATAAATTTGAAATTTTAGAAATAAGAAAAAGTGTTAATAGTGAATTAAATTTAATAAATAATCAAATATTTTTTTAAAATAGCTATCTCTTAAATTTATTTTCATATTAATATTAATAATGATAATTTTTATTTATATTTCTAATTAAAATGTATTATTCAATGTTTTATAATTATTTTGTCATTAACATTTTTGATCTGTTACTTACCTACTTTAATTCATTTTTGTTTATGCTCACATTTTGTATATTCTTAAATTATTGTTTTAAATTTTTATCATTTTTCTATACTTGAAATTATTTTTTAGTATTCATTTATTCCTGAAGATGATAACATTGCTATCGAAACATGTAGAAATATTTATATATTTTAAGTAAAGTGGTATATACAAAGTGTATTTTCAATTTATATAATTAATAATGATGCCACAAAGTTACCAAGCATCTGAAGAAATTATCTTTATATAATCAAAAATACACTTTGTATACACCACTTTAATTATTTTAATTATTTATATATAATAATAAATAAAATAATAATAAATAAATAATAATAAATAAATAAATTGGTGTATAATCAAATAAATACATAAATATAAAGTGATTCATTATATTATTTCGCAAATAACCTTTTATGATTAACGCTTTGATTCTAGTTGTTCCGTATCGGGAACCAAATGACGGTCCTCATATAATTCCTCTTCTATCTCCTTTTCTCTTAAGGTCAGGTCATGTGTTTTAGAAAGAGAGAACTCCAGATCTCACTTTACAAGGAAACAAGGATTTTCATAAGAGTGTACAGCAGAGGTACAGAAGAACTATATCGGTAAGAACCACTCGGCTTAATAGTCATATTATTGCGGCCATAAAAGCATTTATTATATCTGTAATGATAAGAAAACAACATTTATGACTGGGTATTCTAATGGGATTAGATTTTGTTAAATATATTTATCATTTAAAAATCTACATTACAAATTCGACGTCTTCCTGTAAAATACGGATTTTCTGATTGCGGCTATTTAATTAAACCTCACAAGTCATGTTTCAACGTATTTATCTATTTAATAAATATTTTATTCTTAATATTGACAACTCTCTGGTTAATTCCCTAAAATAAATGAAAGAGATGGACTTCTCTGTGTACAGAACCAATGGAGGATCGGAATGCGGAGATGATCCGCTGATAAGTTTATCTGTTGGTGATTTGTACCGAACACCGAGAGTAAGCCGCGAAGGAGAAGAAGAGAGGGATCAAACTGTTTGATGAAGGGAGAAAATATAAAATCCCTTCAAAGGAGAATTTGGAATAATACGTTTGGAAAAAAACAAATATTAAGTATGATTCTTGGGAGGTTTTTGGAAGGAAAATTACTGAGAGAATTTCATTTACATGGCGAGATTAGCGGTCCGATCGTTATTTACAAATACTCGCATTCAAATGAAGAAATACCGATGTGTTTGTCACGTGAAAAAACTAATGGAATAAAAAAACAGAGATTTATTTCACTGGCTTAAAACCTATAGGGATAGGAGGTATTTCTGAACACAATAATAATAAATCTCCAATGAGAAAATACCGGCATGTGAAAAACAAATCAATATTTTTGTTTAAAGCAGTTTTTGTGGTGTGAAATTATAAACTATTCAAATAGATTTAATTCATATATATAATGATTTTTGTACAGTATTCATTACCAACCGGTTTCATCTCATTATTGTTAACTTATTTAACATTACGTAGATATATTTATATAGAAAATCACATAACAGGTAGTACCGACATAATATTGAGTAATAGCTAATTACAATAATTACAGAATCGAATTCATAAAAATAAAAAAAAACCGTGAATGCACATCCCCAAGGATTATCTGATAAATTTGAAACGAAGAAATTTTGAATTTCGGACTATAAACCACGAGCTCTGTCAGTCAGACGTAAACTTTCTGTAGTATTCCTTTTGTACAAAATTATACATGCATCAATTGATACATCAAACATTTTATCACAAATCAACATTAATACACCAACAAGGAAATCAACAAGAATGATAAAAGACATTTTTTTTATATATTAAAGCGTATCACAGAAATACGGGATATTTCTTTCCTTTACCGCGGATATTAAGCAATTGCAATACTATACACTCCTCTAACAATGAAATAGACATTTATGATGACACGATTAATCAATTTAAAAGTAAGTTTTATCATTAATATCAAACTGATAATGTGATGATGCCCTTTATTAAGTACCAAAACAGTGTATCATCAGCACAGGTCGCAACAAGGAGTTAGTTTTTACATCTACTTTATAATGTATTTTCGATCACTTCTTTTTCATTCCTGTCATCATTTTTGTGTGATAATGTTCGTTGTTGTTTATTTTACTTATTGATTATTATTGCTTTGTATGTACGAGTAAGTGCAGAGCATATTGCCTGTTTTATGTACTAAAATATAAAGTAAAATAAAATTAAAAAATAAAACAATTGAGCCTATTTAAAACAACTGAAAATAAGTCGATATTAGTTCCCAGCTAGGCAGATGACCTGTTTTAAAGAATTAAGTGCTCCAGTTATGCGTGGGTAATTAACCATTAGGTTGTTATTGGACCGACGTATGACTTGTGCAGATTTAATGTTTATTTCTGGGGTGATTACTTTGTGTATTTTTGGTCCCAGTTTTGAATATTTTAATATTATTTTACAGTAACAGGGCCTGAGGGAAATAATTTCCCTCAAGGCATATATAATATTTGGGGATGCTGAATGGTGGGTCTTTTAGAGGATAGGAAGGAGTGAAACTGGGTCTTGAAGAGATCCATGTTGTTAGGAGGAAGGAAACACAGAGGCCGACAGATCATTTCACAGCCGAGCTGTTGAACAAAAGAACGAGTCGTAGAATTGACCCGTTCTCATGCGACAAATGTCATTCGCGTACAGATGTTGGGAGCGCATTTGGCGTGTTTCCCGACTGCGCACCGGCGCCGAAGGGATCGATGACGTTAGTTCCTCAGAGCATCTTCCATTAAAATACCCGTAAAACAAGGACAGCATTCCCACCTAACGTCTGTGCCCTAAAGATTGTAATTAGTTTTTTATGATAGGCGAATCTCTCAAACGGACCGCCCGTTTCTGCAGTCAGGTTTTTTTTCAGATATTTTGTAATAAAGATGTACTTCTGGCCTTCACAAGCGGATCTAAATCGTTTTTCCCGATGCTCCCCAGCCAATGTAACGATATTATTACGTTAAAATGTTTGCACATTCCGAAATATTTTTTTCTAGGAACTTGTTGTCTAATTTTGTTGCAGAGTACAAACAATACGCGTATCAATTTTATTATCTTTATTGAGAGGTTGTCGATGTTTTTTTAAAATTATTTATGTTAAAAGATTTACATATTTATTTCACTTTTTTAATTTAACTACATACATATTATATTAATTAACTATATATATATATATATACATATTATTCTTAACCTATTTTAATACTCATATTATACACCATATTACATAATATTATTTAAATACTTTACATATTATTAATTATATACCTTACATATTATTCCTATGTTACATATTATTTTTACCATACATTGTTATTTTACTCACTTATTTTGAGATTTAAAAGTTTTTTTTAAAATGTTCTTACTCGATTCTCAGTCCTCAGGCTAACGGGAAAGATATAGTATATATATATATATACCCTCATAGCCTATGCTTCTTTTACCACTACCAGTCTTTACTAAATGAATAAAACATGAAAATGAAAAAAAATTACAGTAAATAATAAGGTATCAATAGCATCTAAGAATCGAACCCAAGACATCTGTTCTACCGGTAAAACCTCTCCAACGACTGAGCTACTGACACCAGTTCACTTTACGAAATCACACCTCAACCAATCTACCTACGGTGGTACCGCACCCCCATGAACCCGGCACCCCTGCTAAGTCACCTACCGTACTGAACCACTTGGGGTGACCTATGGCAGAGGTGTTGGTTACCCACTAAATGGTTCCTGGGGCGGCGGTACCCAAATTGCAATTTTAGGATTTAGTGACGTGTGAAAAACAGGTGTATGTTTTTTTTTCATATTTCAAAACATTTGCTTTTATCTCTGTTCCGTGATTTTATTATCAAACAAAAATAAAGCAGTAAACAATCTTCGATCATTTTATCAGAATATATTCACTTCGCAAATTGAGCATAAATCTGCGAAAAACCGCCAGACTTCAAAATTATGGAACAAAATATTGCGTTGTTCACATTTAAAACATCTGGTCCAACAAACAGTCGTCGTTTGGATACACTGAACGTTCCTAGAAGGACGTTATAGAAAAGTACTGATCGCAGAACGAGTTATTACGTATTTTATGCGCATGCAGAATAGGTTTAGCCAACCTCCTTCAGGTATACTTTGGTTTATTTATTTATTTGAATATACGCCCATCTGGACTTTTACATGGATTTTAGAACATAATATAAAGAGCTATCAAAAATTACAAGTAGATAGATATTCTAAACCATAAAGAAATTTATTTATTTGTAAGAAACAAACAGTTTTTAATACAGATTTACGAGTATGTAAAAGGAAGCCAACAAAGTTTCTTTTGCTCAAAGTGGTTAAGTAAATATGTTTTATTACAAAAAACAAAACAAGAAGAAAGGGAGGAGAGGAAGAGGAAAATAGGATCGGGACAGGAGATGCTCTCGATATATTTTATAGGCGTGCATCACAATTTGTGGTCGTACGTATTACTTCGGTTCGATATTTTGAAAGGGTATTCTGAAGAATGTCGATATTGTGAAACTGTGCGTTATATTGCGCACAAATACGGGGAATTGGAGAATTTATCCTGAGATTGGTCCTGCACCCGGGCAAATAAAAAAAATCGGTTTGTCGGGTTGATCTTGATGGTATGTGAAAGTTTATAAAGTTAATGAGCTCTGGCGAGTCCAGGCTATTATTAATAATTTTAAATAACAAGATTTGATCAAATATTAAGCGTCGCGTTTGAAGCGTGATGAAGTTATGGGATTTTAAGGAATCTGTATTATATGCAAAGTGTAAGTTAAATTTATAATTTATATGCTTAAAGAATTTACGTTGAATGCTTTCGATTCTTTCAATATGGTTTTGGTATAAAGGTGTCCATATCGGTTTGCAGTATTCTAAGTGAGGGCGGAAATACGCTGTGTAAAGGGAGTATAGAGTCTTTATGTTGCGAAAAGGTTTTGTAATACGAATTATGAATCGCAGAATTTTATTCGCTTTATTGTTAACCTCGTTAGATTGTTTAATAAATTTTAGTTTCTCATCCTGAATCACGCGTTTAGATTGCGTACCTGAAGGTATGCGTTTAGATTGTTGCGAGTTATGAACATTACTTCACCTCCGCGACGAGAATCTTCCTGGTTGTTAATGCTACTAATAGTAATGTTACTTGATCTGTCCCGTCTGGAGTAATGAACAATCCTATTCAAATGTTTAACAGTGACATAAAATATAAAAGCAAAACAAAATTATATCACAAACCACTATCGCTACATTATCCAATCTACAATATTACACATTTTCATCAAAGTGCTGGTATAGATGACACTTTAATGTGTAAATGGAGTCAGCAAATACATCAACAATAGCTCCAAACCTGTTGCCCAGATCATGCATCCTATTGGTAAATGAATGAGGCTGATAGTTGGTTGTGTAAAAGTGTTGCAGAAAAACGTTACAGTTTGTCTTGTGTTCCTCTCGTCGGTACATTTAATTTAATAGTGGCGAGGATGGCAGGGCTGTCAATTAGGTTGTTAATGATACTATATAATACAACTAGGTCTGACATAATTCTCCTGTTAGAGTGTACTTTATACAAAGGGGACCAAATAGGTGAATTATACTCCACTTGACTTCTAACTAATGAAGTTTAGTGATGATATAAAGGTACAAAATGAGGGATTTGTTCGACCAGAACGTTTTTGGAGTTTCGTTGGTTTTTTTAACAGTTAGTGACAATATAAATACTTGATTTGAAAGCCTTCAGGTCACACTTGTATCTATTTAAAAAGCACACTTTATGCATCCAACATATATGATAAATGGTAAAAATATATTTTCTTTGAAAGATTCCTAAACCAAGCAATAAAACAGTAAATAGCATTTTTTTAAATGGGAATATGAGCGATTCCTCAAATACCCCAGACAGAGAGTATATATGAGAAATTTTTTGTCGATTGTAAAATAAATTATGACATAGCACTATATGTAAAAACAGAAAAGCTCCCCAATATTTGATAATTCGGGTGAAAATTTAAAAAACATAGCAGAGGCGTGCAAAGCTCGGTGATATTTAAAAAAATGTAATATTGACTCACCTTCTTGGTTGCAACTCATTCAGTTCAACATTCCTCGCCCTAGTTAACTACCCCAGCTGACCATCATCTTCAAGAAGACGATGTAGGACGCCACCTCCACTCCGCACTTCACCTTGTCTATTGAATCAACATGTTATGCTCCTACGAATCTCGCCATTAATAGTACAGTGAACTCTAATAATACGATTACATTATTCTATCTAGCTCCGTCAGATATCAATGCATTGGTACTCGATACAAACGTCAACATCCTATTGTATAACTGATAAAATCTATCTTTAATTGCTGTTTGTTTCAGAATAAACTTTACCACATCAGACGAGCTTAGGATGGCTATATGAACGATTGTATCGCCCTAAGTGAATTGATATATCTTGTCGATTGAATCCAAGCACTTCGCTTGTCGTATTGCTCAGTTGATATATTACTTTTAAAAATTGTATCTTACCAGTTGTTTGTATTTTTATAATATTATAAAACAAACGATAATTAAATCCAAGTATTATTTTATTCTTGAATCAAAGTGAACAACAAAAGTTAACTCCCTAGACTCAGAAATAATGAATTGCTTTTCCTCAATAAACACTCTACTAATTATGGGTAATTATTCTCCACTGTCCAGAATGTCGAGACTTGTTAACTCAAGCCAGGGCCTTGAAATTTTTGGTACAAGTATGAACGATGTTTGTAGAGCTTTACGAAATTATAACTCTAAGATTATCATTTAGAATGTCTAAAATCATGGACTCACTACTAAAACTATATTCTTTGGCTTGAATATTCTCTTATATGGCATTGCTTCATTCTTGTATTATGTATGTGCTGTTATTTTTCTGTAGTTCTTGTTTATTTCATTTCGTGTTATGTATTTTGCGTAATTGGACATTGGTCCGTAAATAAATAAATAAATAAAATAAAATGACCCAAGATAGGCTGTTTACAGATTTAAGTTCGGGTAAGAAATGTGCATTGAATATATGAAAGTGGCCATCATATTATCATCTTCCACTGATTGTTGTAACTTACACCATCACAGTAAGTGGAACATGTTTCTTGTGTTGTGATGGAGGACTTAGCCAGACACGATGCCAACCCAGCCACTGTCTGGTATATAGCTGACTTATTAAAAAGTGTTTATCGTGATTATTTATCATTATTATTTAAATTTACTGGGCTGAAACTACTGGAGCAAAGCGGTTCTGATAATATAACACCTGCTTTTTTCAAGAATTGCTACGCCACTCTCGCATAGCCACTGCATGTTCTTTTTAGCCAGTCATTTAAGCAACAGGGAACTTTCCTACGAAATAGAATTACAGTTTCCTCACCCACATTATTTTTAAAAAAATATATAAAAATGAAGTGACCAATTATAGACCCATCGACTTTTATCAACTATTCATGAAATATTTGGGAAACATCTTTTAAATAAAATCATTCAGTGTATCAAACCATAGCTTTACTTGTGGAAAATTAACTTTATTTTTAATATACCAAAATAATATATCCGAGTCCATTTCTCTTAGGTTACAAGTTGATTCTGTCTATACCGATTTGAGCAAAGTATTCGACAAAGTCAATCATGATATATTGCTAAAACAGCTTCAGAAATTTGGCTGAGCGGGGCCTTTATACCGTATGTGTTGTTTAATAGTTATCTAAAAACCGGCTCAACATTATATGCTCGTACATTAATTGCTACCAGTGGTGTTCCCAAGGTTCTTGATATTTGTGAAAGATGTTCTCACTATTTTCGACGATGTCGAAGTTTTAATCTTTTCGGATGATTTGAAAATTTACAAAGCCATAAGAAATATTTATGACTGTCATATATTGTTAAGTAACTTGTTAAAATGTTTTTTATAGGGCCAAAATAAATTCCAACTCAATGTAAGCAAATGTCTATTTATGAAATTTCATAGAATTAAAAAAAACAACTGTAACCGAGGTAAATGATTTGGATTTACAATTTGATCATAAAATAAATTCCAACTCAATGTAAGCAAATGTCTATTTATGAAATTTCATAGAATTAAAAAAAAAACAACTGTAACCGAGGTAAATGATTTGGATTTACAATTTGATCATAAACTAAATTTCATTAATCATATTGAAATTACGTCAAATAGAGCCCTGAAAATGTTGAGTTATATATTGAGAACATGTAGCCAATTAAAAACATTCACACCGTATAAAATGCACATGTCATTATTTAGCAGTCAAATAGAATACAACTCAACAGTGCGCGCACAATGTTTCGCTACACATTCCCTGACAATAGAAAGAATTACATAAATTCTTTAAATTTATATTACAAGGAAGTGTATCAATTATAATTAACTTTTAAGTCACCTCAATTTATTAAAATTATAAGACCTGATTTAACTTGTTTATACAAAATTATAAATTCAATTATTGACAGCCCTGAACTATTGTATTTGATTTCTTTCCGTGTAACTCGTAAATCGGAATTGTTTACCTATTATTGTGACAACTCCAATACTGTATTACAATTATATCCCGTTCACCGTATATGGTACGAGTATAGAATTATGTAATAATTATGAAGATACTTATATTGTCGATATATTTAACACATCAATAACAAAATATAAACACACCTTAGTTAAATATAACTAGTCTGATTGAATAAATTACCAAGCTCTGCATCAAACTGATTCGTTTGTTATGGTGATAATCAGATTATATCTCCGTACTTGAGTGGTTACGATCCTTGGCTACGAATCCGGAGGTGGCGGGTCCAAATCCTGGCGTGCGCAACCAAATTTTGCTTGATAAAATTGTTTTATTTCCTATATTATAATATAGTATATTTGCGGTGCGTTCCAGAGTGATAAATACTGTCAGTATCGCTCTGGCGAAAGACTACTATTCAGAATCGAAACATTGCTTGAGATGGCTTGAGCCGTGTTTGGTTTGAATAGCCAGGTACTCCAACTTCCTATTCCCATCTCCTTCCCCTCCTCAATACCTCTACCCTCACAACATACCTCAGACTAACTGGCGACGAAGGTATTGTTTAAAAATATGTTGTGATTTTAATGTTGATTATTAAAATACCTACATTAAATATGAACTTTTTCTTTGCTTCTAATCATTTATTCTTGTTCCATGCAATTGCATCCACCTATTTCTCGTCTACATATACTTGGAAATAAATTCACCTCTGCTATAGATATATTTAACATAAGTTTACCCATGTTTAAAAGATTCCTGAACGATATTTTTATCTTGCAACAATTATAAGAGCATCGCATAAGAGCTATTGTTAAATTATTATTTTTTTTATATATATTATCTTTGTACTCATCTACAATCCAAAAACTTATTTCTCTTTTTTTTCTTTCTATGTATCATATACTATATTATGTATTATTCAATTTCATACATTTTTACAGCATCCGAAATATAAAAACACAATGATTTTTTTTTCACAATGTCATGCACTCATATTATAAGAGTATTATATTATGCACTTGTGTATTATGTATCATGTAGATCAGGCTATTACTATTTTTATTTAAAAAAAAAGTAGTATCTACAACTTAAAAACCTTTCCCTTTGTAACTTCTCTGTGGCATGCACTTATACATTATTATACCTTCATATATATGTTACACTTATATACCAACTATGCATCATGTTATTATTTTTTTTAAATTCTGTACACATAATCATTTTAATGTTAAAATATGTAAAAGCCTTTTGGGGCGTTAATGAATGAATAAATAAATAAATAAATTGTTTATATTATGCATACAAGCTTAAATTTTCTTTTATTTGTTAAAATTTAATTTATTTAATATTAACATTGTTTCATTGCAAGTTAAATGTGTAAAGCTCAATTAAGCGGAAATAAATACATATTATTTGTATGGTATTTATGGACTGCCCGCCACAGAGACGTATGTAGTATAGAAAAACGCCTCACTTTATGACCTAGGAACCTATGTGATAAGAGGTACGAGTATATTCAGAAAAATAAGTGTTTTGGTTAATAAATATTATTCTCAAAAGTGTGTATCGCGTTTCTCAGTTGTGTGAGTTTTTTTTTCAGCATAAAACTACTACGTTACTCTTTGTCACAAGTCACAACGCAACTTGTTTATTTTCAGCCTTATGCTTGTGTGTTTTAGTAAATCTAAACAATGTCCTCAACGAGGCGTCCACTTATCTCGGATCGCACATAAGCCACGAGGCTATATGAACATAAAGGCTACGCGAGCACTGGCACTGCCACTGGCTTGATTCGCTCCCATTCTACAAAATGCCACAAAGAGTTGGTGGGATGTTTGATGTTAGACGTTGGTTGGGTTTTCCCACATAATCTTTATAATGTAGACAGCAGACTTTGACATGAATTATATACCGAGTTCCTGAACTAAAAGTTTTCTGACTCCAAAATATAATATAATTAAACAAAAAGTGATTATCTGATTAAACTTTACTTTTGATTTTTCTTAGTAGTGAAACTTAATAACTATACTGCAACTTTAGTGACAGGATTTATTATTGGTTTTTTGTTTGTAAATATTTCGTTCTCGCTGTATTTAGCGAGAGCGTTTATTGATGGGTTTTCTTGTCCGGCTAGTTCGGCATAAAATTTTTCAGAATGTGATACTATAAGATCGTTTGTCAGATGAACGTTTGTGTCATTGTATAGAGTGTTAACCCTGATCCACTTCGATGTATTCAACGATAATCGAATATCTCTATTTTTTAAGGTTTGTAGTTTGTTCATGTGTTGGTGAGCTGCGTATCCCCATATGGGTGCAGCGTATGTAAAGCCCGTTATTATGGTCGTCTTTAAAAGGAGTAATTTATTGACAGTTGTTATTCGTCTATTTCTAAGTAGAATGGGGTAGAGAGCGGCTATTAACTTATTAGCTGATTTTTATTAATCGTTTATGTATTTTTCCCACGTTCATTTGGAATCTAGTATTAATTCTAGATATTTGACTGATTTTTCTAATGAAACCTTTTCTCCAAACAGTCCCGAATCTTGAAGTTATATTATAAGTTAGATAGTATACATTAAGGGTACAATATATCATTATCAAGTTCGGGGAGTTCATTTGCTTTTTGAATTGTTAATATTTTTATGTTTCCATATGTTAATTTTGTTGCTGGATAATAATATATTATACCATCTTATACCTAAATACAAGTAGTGGTGCTATGCTGTTATCGTTTTTAGCATTGGAGTGGCTATTAAGAGGAACGGCTGGGCGGCCTGTTTCATACAAAACTTAATTTTGGATTTGAGGCCAAAATACTAACCTAAACCTAATGATTTTTTTTCATCAATTTATAAAATATTTAGTTAAATTATAGGTATCGCCTGACGGGATAATGTAATCCGTTAAACACGTAGATCGCAGGGATAAAATAAATAGACAATATTTACTGAAACAAATGTCGGAAGGTTTATAAATCTTCAGGATTACCGCGATCACTGAAAACTTCTTCACCATATTCGTTTAAAGTTTTGACATTTGAAAAACTGGAAAAAACGCCATGTTTTTATCCTTCCATCCGATTTACCCGCCTCCCATGGAATCATTTTCCGTAGAGAAAATTTCATAGTTAAGTCGCAAGTACCTACCCGAGAACGTAATCTATTGAAGAATTCGAATTTAATTATTGTGTAGGTACCCAATTTTCGAGGTACCTATCGGGATAGTATAAAATAATTATTTTAAGGGTAGAATATTGAAAAAAAAAATGCATTTGATAAAATAAAATCACCTTTTTTTAATGCGTATGTGATTTTCCGAAGAACACGGCGCCATTATTAGTACCAACCCGATTAATATTTTAATGCTCATTACAAATATACAAGGATCACATAATTCGGTGAAGGTAAAAAATCATTAAAAATGCGCTTATTGATAGAAAACGACCATTTTTTTACTGATTTTTTTTAATTTTCATAGCGCTGTTTTTTTTAATTTCACCTCGAACTTAGCTCCTAGGTTCCTTTTTGCGAGATATGGCTTATGCATTTAGAGGAAAACATTATGCAAAATACATTTATTGAAATAAAATGACTAGGGGTGGGGTAGGGGTTGGTGTAGGAATGGGGGTATGAGCAGGGGTAGGGTAGCCGATATGGCTGTCAATTAAGCATCTTCACCTTCGCAACCTCATTTGCGCAATTAATAATTTCGCAGTAAACTCCTAGGCCCCCGTCGAGAAAACGCTAATATTGAAAGTTTTTCTTTTTTTTCTTTAAATACTTAATCGTTGTAGTCGTAGGGTAGGAGTTGGGTATATATAGGGTAGATAGGTGTAGTGGTAGGGGTAGGAGTAGAGGTAGGGCTAGAAGTAGCCGATATGTCACAATAACAAAAAATGGCAGAAAACTACTAGGCCCCTTTTTGCGAGATAAGGCTCACACAGAACTAAATAGGGGTAGGAGTAGGAGTAGGAGTAGGAGTAGGAGTAGGAGTAGGAGTAAGAGTAGGAGTAGGAGTAGGAGTAGGAGTAGGAGTAGGAGTAGGAGTAGGAGTAGGAGTAGGAGTAGGAGTAGGAGTAGGAGTAGGAGTAGGAGTAGGAGTAGGAGTAGGAGTAGGAGTAGGAGTAGGAGTAGGAGTAGGAGTAGGAATAGGAGTAGGAGTAGGAGTAGGAGTAGGAGTAGGAGTAGGGTAGGGATAGAGATAGGTGTAGGGGTAGGAGTAGGAGGGTGAGTAGAAATATTTTTCCTAATATTCATTTTAGAAAATTATTTCTAATACACACTCGTTGCGTCAACCACATTACAACATATTTTTAATATATACAAACCAATTGCAGGACTGCAATAGGCGAAACCTAGTGTATAATAGACCATTTTTATTGTAGTACATACTTGTGCATATAAGCAGCACCCCATTACAAAACCAGGCTTGCCCAAAGGCATATTAAATTTATTGCTCTAAAAATGTATGTACGCTGCTTTTAACTTGTATCCTTTAACTCTAAAAAGAATGTTTTAAATCTTTGCTAAAAAACACTTAATAGATATATTTTTCTTCGAACAATCATCTATAGTTTTAACTCTTCTCAACCCTTTTACCTAATAGTTAATTCTATATAATGACATTATATGGGACAGCAGAAAGTTATTACCTAAAATCTTATAATTAAAATAATTAAGAATTTATGTTTATAGTTCTCACACATTTTTACAAGTATCACATTTTATAAGGTCCTTTGTTTGCCTTTGTTTAACTGAAATCACCCTACACGTGTCTATTGGTTTCAATATTGAATTTGACGCACAACGTAACCGTGGGACCTTAGTAATTACTTTCCGGCCCTACGACGAATTTTCAATCCCTTCGTCCTTTAGTTTTAAGCACTAAACATTCCTAGTATAGTTTTCTTTGTGGGTGATAAGAATAATTGGTTAAGGGGGAGAGGGACTTCGGAGAGTTATTATTTATTATTAAAGAATATATATATTTTTTTTGGTAATGCGGATTACAAATTTTTGGTTACGTTTATTTACAAAAACGCAACGACAAATTATTAAACATACTTTTATCCACTTTAAAAATCATATTCGTATTTAAAATTTTTTGTAAAACATGCAATTGGACGGTCAGAAAAAAGTATTATTTCTGATTGAATTTTGATAAATGCTAAGCCTATGTAAATTCATAAAATATTTTTCTATTTAAAAACATTATGTTTATCGTATTGCGTAATAATACTATCATTATTTTTATTGTAATAAATTTACCTCTCCGAAGTCCCTCTCCCCGTTAATCTTAGCCCAATAAATAGGAAGCAACTATCCCAATTACTAAATCATCCGACGACTTTCGGGAAGTCTTTTTATGTGAAATTTTATTTATAAAATCCTTAGCCAAGATCCCTGAATAGGAAGTCAGCTATTTGAGAGATTTTGAAAAAGACGCCTGCTGCAAACATTTTTATTGTTCTGTTTTTAAATTTATTTCACTCATCACTTTTATCATTAAATATCTATTTGTTCTTTGAAAAGATAGTGAAAACCTTAATTTTATGTTTTATAAATGTTTACTTAAGTCTTAAATAGTAGAAATGTGATCAAAATACTTTTCTATAAACGTACAGCCTTTTTGTGAGTTTTATTTGTTTGGGTATTATTTGTATACTACTTAACTAACTAACTAAATAA
>JAHDVE020005979.1:0-299999 GCA_022606495.2 Halesus radiatus | reverse complement strand
GTTTCGCTAGTACGGTCGGCTAAAGTATAAATAAAAGTGATGTAAACAAAGTTATTGTTTTATTTTTTAAATTTAAAAAGAGCGTTAACCAATAACGTACATGTCTTCAAATTTATCAAAGTTATTTGATACAGACGTTGGCAACTGACGTGTAATGCCAATAGAATAAATGAATAAAAAAATACTTCGTATTCACCACTTTATTAATATATTCATATCAACATGTTTCGAAAGCGATGCTTTCCTTATCAGAATACTAAAAAATAATAACGTCAAGTATAGACAAACGATAAACATAGAACACAATAATGTAAGAATAGACAAAATATAAACGTAAACAAAAATTGATTAAAGTAGGTACGTAATAAATCAAAAATTATTATAAAAAAACTGAATAACAAATTTACATTAGAAATTATTAAAAAAAATGTTATTAATATGAAAATAAATTTAGGAAATACGTATTTAAAAAAAAAAGATTATTAATTATATTTATTTGACTATTAACACTTTTCTGATTTCTAAAATTTAAAATTTGTCTAATTGTAAACCGGTTGTATTTGTATGTATAATTTTTAAACATTTATTTATATCAAAATAATGACTGGTTTCCAAAATAGGATTGTCAATCCTTCATTATTTTTTAATTAATTTATTAATAATGACGCCGCAAAGTGAATACCAATCTTTTGAAGAAATGCTAATAGAATAATTTAAAAATTTGCAAACTATCATTCCACCTCCTAGAATTCGGTGACTGGAATTCAAAAAGTTGAAAAAGAACGAAACATTGACCGATTTTAAATAGTTGCTTTTAGAAAATCCCTAATCTGCTATTAATAAAAGCTACTTTTAGTTCCCATGTATTTTCGTCAGGAGCATCAATATTTAAAAAAACTTCCCTTTTTATTACAGCGTAGATAATAATGCCATTCAATGTGCTCATATTATTTAAATTTTTGTTAATTACTCATTTTTATGATTTCAATTGGATACTTTTACACAATTTTATATGTATATCTTTTCACGTCTCAATTGACAAAATTCTCCGTGACTTGTGATATTCGAGCCGTTGTTCTGCCAGCCACTTCCCCCTCGAAACGTTTGGAACCCGTTTTTGTCCGTCTATACATAAAAATGCTAATGTCTACACATAAAGTATTGTGATACCTAAATAACGTTTACGAACGAATAAGGCATTTTGTTGGGTGGTTGTTCGAAGGTCTACCTACTGCAGGGCACTGGATTGAGATGACGTTAGAAACCTAAACAAATTACTTACGTACGTCAGGTAATTACGACTTTGTTACGTTTCATAGGTTTAGCAAGTAGTTGAATTGTAAAGGTTTCAGTAGTTTCAATTATGTGGGTAGTAAAGGATTTTATTAGGGATCTAGGTAGTAGGTACTTAATCGCGTTAAGTAGGCTCGATAAATCTAATGTCTACCTGATTATCTCTCTAATTTATAACCCTCCACTGATAGGTACAAGTATTTTGGTATTTTTTGTCCGATAACAATGAAATACTTCTGGTTTAAATTCTTTAATTAATTTATAACCTAAATAAATGTTTTAAAAATGCCCTTTTTGAGAAAAAAATACAATTCTTAAAAATTATGCATATAGTACTTTTCATGGTTAGGTATTTTAATAATGATTCAATTATGTTTTACCGAAAAAATTGATGTAAGCAAAATACTAAGACCTATGTATATTACAAGTAGGTATCTAAATATATATTGTGAGTATTAAAATGTTCACGTAGTAAATTTAACCATTATAATTCTCTTTGTGGGAGGTAGATTTATTTTATACCACGGATATGCATGGGTTATTCTTACCAATAATATGTAATTGTTTATTGACGTTATTCAAAACAAATACCACAGAAAGCTATATAGCTATTGGTGCATTAAACACATGAATTTATCCCTCCTTTGATTCAGCAGCATCACGTTTAATTGCATAATTTTAGATGTATAAAGTTTTAGATTTGGTCAATGGAAATGATGATTGGTTGAAGATCATAATGAGAGTATCATCTAAGGCCAAAACAACGTTTTCAAAGTGGGGGTCGCGAGATATCAATAAATAAAGAAATATTTTTTTGAAAATATCTCTCTTGAATTTATTTTCATATTAATATTAATAATAAAAATAATTTCCAATATAAATTAATTACTTACCCACTTTAATCAATTTTTATTTATGTTTATTCTTACATTATTGTGTTCTTATTTTTATAATTTGTCTATGATTATTTTTCAGTATTCATATATTCCTGATCCTGACGATGAAAGCATAGCATGTGAATGAATATTTAACTTTATTATAACACACCAACAATGGTTATAATTTTACAGAAGAGGTAGATCACTAACAAAAATAATAATTGTACCCTAGTAATACATATTAATGCGACGGGTATGGATGTTTTCTTCAATAATTTTTTTCTTATATTTAATTTTTACTGCAATAATAAAAACGAAAAAAGCCAAGTCTGCATACGCTTACGCAAAGATTGGCGGTATTTATGAGAAGTGTATGTAAGGGTATGTATTTACCAAAAAGAGGTCTCGTCTGTAAAAAGTTTGAAAACCGCTGGTCCACGGTAACTGTTTATTATTTCTATTTTTGAAACAGATAATTCATTGCTAAATTCCATTTAAATATGACGTTTTTGATAACTTATTATCTTTACAAGATAAAATTACATCGAATATGATGATATCTTGCTTCAAACTGTGTATAATAATGATTAAACAGTTAAAGTTACCACCCGAGGACATCTCATTTACATATTTATACAATAATTTAATTATCGATCGGTTAATTTATTTAAGTAATATGATTTAATGAGACTGAGCGTTACATAATTAGCTAGAGTTAATAATTACGTTACAACTCCAAAAGCGCTGAAATTACCAACAAAAATAAGTGATGGGCGTGGTTTTTTCAAATTATCTAACGTCAAACGATTTTAAAATTTGGTTTAAGTCATTTTAGTAAAGGGTAGTTTAATGGCAAAAGAACGCATGTACAAAATTAAAGCAGATACTACACAAAAGGGTAGCTTAATATATGTTAAGACCTACTTATAGACAAACTTTTTAGCTATACGAAACCCAACAAAATGTAAAAATTTATTTCGGAGAGATGAAAAATTACATTTCGAGGGTTAATTGCTCAATAAATTAAAAATAATTACAAAGGCGGTTCTATTCATTTATACACAAGCTTCCTTAAATAAAATTCAAGATTAATGTCTTCTTTAATGTTATAGAAATAAAACATAAATAATTACGTACTTACGCTTTAATAATATTCAGACTAAATAGCTCTAAACCTATTTGATTGTAAGGCAGTGGAACTAATTATTGTATTGCTTCACGAGTTATTTTTTGCATAGATTTGCGTACAATCATCTACTGCCAAATAATTGAAAATCTTGCGGTAACTTATTACTTCCTCAATTACCTACTTATGAATTGATAGGTAACGGGTTATCAAATATGCATAAAAGTTGATGCCGAATTTAAAATTTAATTCATGTATAATTTAATAGCATTTATCTAATAAAACAACTCTGCTACTGAGAGGAAATGAATAAACTAACCTACGTTTAAAGGTTTTTGATTGGGCTTCTTATCTACATTTGTTTTACAATAAAAAACACATAAATTTGTTGTAGACCACTTTTATTTTATTAAAACTCTACCGGTTTCGGAAGCACCCTTCCTTCACCAGGAAAATATTAAAACTAACTTATGATATAGAATATTGACAAGACATAAATTTTAGGTGTTGGAGTGGGGGGTAAGCAAATGGGTAGGGGTAATTGTAGGAATTCCGGGAAGAACAGAGCGATATTGGAAAAATATTAAGAATGGGACTAAAAGTTATAAGAGTGTTTTACAAATATGTACATTTGTTTTGCCTAAAAATATAAATATAAAATATTGTGTTGGCTATGCGTAACTTCTAGACACATCACTTGGTTAGCTTCACAGTGTGAACTTATTCCTTGTAAACTGTAAATTGTAAGCCGTAAACTTTGCCTGCTCTCAGTATTATAACCCTTATAATATGTTAGGATTGTACTTCCGAATAAATAAAAAAAACAATAAAAACACATTTTTGTATGAATAAAGTTGGTAGGTACTTGCCATATCATTTTTGAGTTTATTTAGAATAATTCGGAAGATATTTTTTAGCCACTAGTATTTATTAATAATAATTTGATTTTGTGCATAGCGCTGTTTTTGTGAAAAACCGCCTCAAGGGCGCTGTGTTAAATACATCGTCGATAATTAAAAGTATTATATGCTTAATAAATAACTAAAAATTATTTTTTATTCACCACTTTATTAATATACATATATCTACATGTTTAGAAAGCAAATATAATTTTTTTATCATTTATTAATAATGATGCCACAAAATGAATACCGATCTTTTGAAGAACTTATATTATATACTTACCTAAGTAAATAGTTATTCATTATCCATTTATATAATTAAGTAGAGATAGTGTTATGTCGCTTTACAAATTATGCAATGATTATAATAATTTGATTTGGTAATAATAATATATGACGATTTAACAGTACCCACCTAATCAAAACGGGATGTCTGCATATCGAAGGGTTAAAAAATCCATTTATTTTAATTCGACAACCCATCCACCTCTAAGTGCCTGTCTTTCTTCAATAAGGAAGTCAATCATTTTTGTTTGCTGCCGAGTTCAATTACATCAGAGTACCTCCTTAAATCGAATACATAAGAGGAGAGGCAGATACATGCCCGGTAAATTGCAGATGATTCGCCCGAACGCGGTTTGGGAGTCTTCGGACCGTCCGTGGCTCATTTTGGAGATATTGTTCCCACACCTGAAGGACCGTTACTGACCAGTACTTTAATCACGTTTCGCCAATTTCATCCGCGCTTCGGGTGGAACGATAAGCAAAATTACACCACCAAATCAAAAAAATCGTGCTCTGGACTTGATAATCTTACGAAACGAAAGGTGTAATGCACGTCTCTTTCCAAAATACATAGGAATTAAACCTAACTGTTTACGTGAGCACCTACCATGCTAACTTCAGGTGAGAAAAATAACGTTGAACCACTTTTTCGTAACCGTTTACGTTCTTCGTCGCAATAGTTTCAAGGATTTTAAGAAAAACATTTAAAAACAACGTATAATTACGCCCGCAATAAACCAATGGGAAATGATTACCATAGAGATAAATTCATTAAAAAAATCCAAGCGATACGTTAAAAACAGCTCCCCGCAACTGCAACTTGAGCGTTAAACTCTTTTACGTTAAATGCTTCCGCTCGATATTTCCTTGAACTTTTCAATATTTTTATTTTTATTATTATATTAAAATTAATAAAATAAAATAAAATAAATTTTTTTTTTCGTTATTTTTAAATAGTTTCGAGTAACCGTTTATTTTAAGAAATAAACTGAAACGCCCATCGCTAATGCTAACCGCTGAAATCTCGTTTCTTTGTAATTCTTCATCCGTAGGCACTGAAAGTCTAAACTTGATGAACGGCAAAGCCATAGTACCTATGAAAGGAAACATTCTAATGCGCTAATACTTTGGGCGCAGTGGGAAAGTTATTAAAAACCATTCATTAAGAATACCAACATGTCTCATACATGACCGCACTGAGAGACAGACTGGATTATTACTGCCTCGTAAAGTCTGGTTCTCCAGCAATAGGATAAGGTGTTTTTATATCCGTTGTGCCCACATAATGCATATGTGGAGTCTTAAAGATTCGGCGATGTGTGAATGCTGTACAGATCACCGAACATATAGTAAACGAATGTCCGCTTCTTCTATTCCTCGGTAGGATCGATGAGATCCACAGGCGACTCTTAAGGCCCTAGACTGACTCGCAGACCTAGATATCTCCCTCAGACCATCCCACCATACGATAAAAGAAGAAGAACTCATGTCACCACATGACAAGGCCGAAGGTTATAAAATATCCCCACGAAGAGCTACCTATTTCCTATCCTCCAAACCTCATACAAGCAGAGTATTACTTGTAAAAACGAGGTGCTAGCGGTTACAAACTTTAAAAAAAAAGTAAGACTTTTCTTAAACGGATAACCTGTAATTTACGAAGATAATTAATTATAATTTATTTATAAAACATACGTATAATCTTTCACTTCAGGAAGTTCAAAAAGTCGTAAATCTCGTATAAAAAAATTCCACCAATCACATTTCACATAGTTACAGTTACATATGGAGATAAACATCCCGAAGGAGGTATTAGCCTAATAAGTGAAATCGTAAATCTATCGTGGTTCATTATACAATCGCTTCAGTTTGTCATAGTTGACCTTAGAGTATTACTCTAAGTAGTTGACGGTATAATTATTTTTAAAATACCGACTCAATTGGAATACTATCAAATCTTAAGTATTGAGTCAAGCGAAGGCTACTGATAAATGATTGAATGGTGAAACTTATTTACTATTCGTATGCATTCCCGCAGATATACCTACCGGAGCTCAGGAGTGGCCAAGCAAAGGAATGAAAATATTTTTCTTCTATTTAATCTCTGAATTTATGCTAGTTTCGGCCATGCATACTTGTATTTTTTTTAAAATTGAATGCAAATCAAATTTAGTAATGTTATAAGTTCCGCAAGTTAAAAAGTTATAAAAATCCAAGTGAACAGAACTGTTATCACAGGGTTTTTCCAATTAAGGCAAATTAAAGCAGTGTGGAGAAACCTGCCGACAGAGGCGACTAAATTGTTGGTTAATTCGTACGTTACTTCACGTCTAGATTATTGCGATGGAATATATGCAAGCCTCCCCAACTATCAAATTAACAAATTACAATCCGTTTTTAACGCTGCGGCAAGACTAATTACATGCGCATCTAAATACTCCCACATTTCAGAAAATCTAAAAAATCTGCACTGGCTCAAATGTCCTGAAAGAATCCAGTTCAAGCTTTGCTGGATGGTATTTAAATCAATTAACGGAATGGCCCTGGCTTACCTATCGGAACTCTGCATCCCAGAAAATTCCGATTCACGCCAGTCATCTCTTAGATCAGCGACGGCATCGGCTTTGTACTAGGTACTAAGTTTGGTGAGCGAGCTTTCAGCGTGTCAGGCCCTAAAGCCTGGAATAAACTGCCATACCATCTAAGATTGATTAAAGACTCGACAGAATTTAGATTAAAAATCAAAACTCATCTCTTTGGACAGTCATATCCATGAATGGTTCAGTTACCTAATAAACATTAATTTTATTATTCGTAAATGTAAATAATTATTATCAAAAAATCTCAAATAAAATCATGTTTCTAATAAGCACCTACTCTTCTTTTGTCAATAACCTTCTAATGTATATAATATCAATGACAAATAGGATTTAAACAGTAACTTCAATGTCATGCAATGTGCAGTGTTTTCTAATATATGTGTCCTGTGCGTGCAGCCATCATTAGTCAAGTCATATCATCTCAGCCCAAAACATTGTAATTTAATTAAGTTTTAATCTGGAGTGCCCTACCAGGTAAGTATGTTTTCCGTATAAGTAGATACATAATAAGATAAACCCTAGCAAGTAGTATTTGTACGGCGCCCTTGAGGTGATTTTTCACAAAAATGGCGCTATATAAATCGTCCAAGTATTATTATTATTATTATTACATTTATAATTGTAAAGCGCCCCTGAGTCGTCTTTCCACAAAACTAACCCTTCGCAAATCGTATATTTTTTTTCAGTCTATACCTATGTTTTGTTCATAAAATATTTGTACTATTAAAATAAAGTCAGTACAATATCAGTAAATTTATTGATTTATAGTAAACTGCTCAATGATGCCTTTCTTGTGTAACAACAGAGAACAAAACAAATTACAGATTCTCTAAAATAGAGCAATGCCAATAATACTATAGCAAAATAGATATTCAAAATTAGCTAAAATGTTAGAAAAATTAAATTGGCTAACAGTGAAACGAGTGCTGAAATTGGACGAATAAAATAAGAATAAACAATTAAACGAATAAAATAAGAAACAACTTGTTACCAATATACTTTTCAACAATATTGTTTACAACATGAAAATTCACAGACATAATACAAAAACATGTAAGGAAATTAGACTACCGAAAAAGAACAAAGCCAATACGCAAAACAATTTATTTTTTAAAGGGATGAAATGTTATAATGCTCTGCCGGTCCCAATCAAAATTGCGCCAATTAATAAATTAAAAATGTATTTCAAAAACCACATCAAGTTAAGCAAGAAATTTTTTATTCGTTTTTAAGTTATCATTAGCGATATGTAAAGTGCCCGATATTACATAAGTTACATGTAATAGTACCTATATAAGTTAAAAATTAGTTATCTTGAAAACTAAGATGTACAAATAACTAAAATAAAATAAATAAAACTTAAGCGAAAATTATATTTCCACATGATCTGAATCTTTTCAGAATATGATAGATCGCGAATGTTATAAATATATTAAAATTATTGTAGATATTACTTACCTCTTTGAAAAAGCTTCGTATTTATTCGTTAGATAGCATTATAAAGCCTGATGAATACATTTTTAAAACTTTAATATTTTTCTAAGGAAATAGGCTAGAATCTAAAATAAAAAATTACACTATTTAGCTAATTTTCTAGCTTCATTTTTCGACTTTATGGGCGCTTTAAAAGTCTGGAAAATAACAAAAAAACTATTGACTCCTTTTCCTTCTTTAGTAGTTAAGTGAACTTATCCAACAAAAACTCAATCATGAATTTCGTTTTACACAATTATGTTATGGGTTCATTAAAAAAATTACGCAAATTTATTTAAAAAAAAAACGTAAAAATAAAGAATATTTCCAAAAAGGTTGTAATCTCCACTTTGCGATATGAGGCGGCCTCTGCCTCTGGTACAAAAATCTATGTGGGAGGAAACGGTTCATACAAATCCCAAGGTCTTCGTCTCATCCGAGACCACCCAGGAGACTGGGCCAGACCCGCAATCAGGATGCTGTGGATTCTACTTTGATTGGTCACACTGGCATTTATCAAATAAATCTGAACGCACAGTAAATATAATTTATTGCCTCCATCTAACATCGATCAAATGTGTAGTAAATCAAAACTAGATAAATGATTGCTCAGTATTTGTATATAATGAACCGTTAAATAATTCGCTTACAAAAAAAATTAGACGAGCTTTTTTTTGCTAGGGAAACTGCTTTTAAAAGGAGATAAGTGGGTTCTACCAACTATTATTAATGCTGGTATAATTAATATAAAAACATGTAGATACAAAATTATTGGGGTGTCGCGTTGTTAACTGTGCAAATTTTCAATAAGATTACTTAGGTGAAATTCATCATGATCATGAAAGAAAATATGCATTTGGCAGAAACTGCCTTAAGTTTGACTCTGTGCCGCATTTTTTAATGTGGATGAGGTTTTTGCCTGGTACAGTTTTCGAAAAGAAAACAAGTTCTTTGGTTGGTGACCAAAACGCGATCACACTGAACAGATTCTAAATCACTCTTTGATTGAACTTTCACGTGATTAAAAAACCGGAGTTAATTATTTGATAACTTCTGGTAGGTACATAAATATATGGGATATGAAACACCCTTTTAACGCTTTCTTATAAATCTAATAAAATTACACATTTTGTTTTCATTTGATTTCTTTGAATCTTTGAACGTGGAGAGTATTCTTGAGATCGTATCTGCCACTCAAGTTATTTTCTGTCAATGTAATTTTTTCATGGTTTCGCAAAAATGTCATGCCATCAGGAATATTTTTGAATAAATAAATAAATGTATCACGATATGTGCATGAACAGGACTGAAGAAAACTATGCAGACGGCAATTCTAGCGCGTTTTACAGATGGTATCAGCAGCGGCTACCATTTCACACGAAATCACTTTTTCTACGGAAACTCCGCACAGTTACACCGTACATGGGACTTAAAATAAAGTGAAGCGATAAATCTCTTTTTCCGGTCACTCAATCAGGTAGATTTTATAGCGGACCGATGCGTATCTATTTGCTCTCTTGTTTTATAAATAAATAGGTTCAAAAACTAAAATAGGAAGGGACACCGTCCTTTGTTCCAGAATTGTTGATACGTTTTGAAAACGAATAGATTTAGTTATTTTTATTTGGCGGTCGCAACGTGTTTTATTGGCTGACCACACCCAGAGGCATTTCTCGTGTTAGAAGTGTAATTTATATTATCATTTGGAAGGTTTCACGGATGATTGAGGACCCTTCCGATGCTATCTGAGCTTTAGGAGGTTTTATGGGAAAAGGAGGCTAATGTCCAATGCCACAGTTTTGAAAAAAAAAACTGTCACACGGATCGATAAACAGAAAGGTAGTTCTTTCGAATGCTTTATTGGATTGAAAATGGATTTATTACAAAAACACGAATAGATCGTTGATAACTACGTTCATTATACAACCCTTCAATTCAACCACACAACTTTATAGAATATATTTATTATATATCATTGATGATGTAGTTAAAGTCAAAATTATTAGTAGATCCTGACTACTTATGGGTTTTATAGGATATTTATAAGCTTGTTATAAGCTATCAATGATTCGTTCTACAAAAATTATTTGAAAAAAAAAATCGTTTCTTAAGCTTTAGAGATTTCCAAAAATGTAATTTCAAAGTACACATGAGGTGGTTTATTACTAAAATTATGGTATATATTTAAAAAAATATGTTTTTGAATCAATTTAAAAAAGAAAAATCACAATGCTTTTTATCACAGCTTTGCACATTTGTATATTTCTTAATAAGAGTGTTGGTATTTAACGAATTCCAATGAAAGTCACATTTTCAGACCAGTTCATTAAACCAATAAGTAAGAAAGTTGGTACCCGTTTTGAGATTTTTTAAAACTTTTTGCTAAGTAGGTAACTGTTAGTTGGTCGGGCATACCTACACCGAGCTCGCACAATGGGAAGGGCGACAGGGAATTAAAATTCTCAAAGGCACTCAATTTATTTCGCCTTATAAGTGCATAGCTGATATCCAATTACAGAGGAGGCTGCCATTGAATCGTCCTTAGGCCGTGTTGTCCTTAAGAATAAATGCCTCCTTGGAAGCTGCTCGAATAACAGGAATCCCAAGTAGCTTCCACACTACTTATTCTCCCGACCCGATTGCGATATAATCAATCAAATTATAATCGTTAAATTACACCTGCTTATTTATCCCTGACCAAAAGCAAAGATGAAACAAAACCATTTTAAAGAGTACGTACTGAAATAATATCTTATGGGTGTGAATATTTATATAATGCCAGAAAACAAATTGTGTACAAGATATGAGATGTCCCAGAAGGACAGAATAATTATATATTTCTTCAAAAGATTGGTATTCACTTTGGGGCGTCATTATTAATAAATTATTTGTAAACACCACTTTTTTAATATATAAATAGTGGTGTTTAAAAAGCATTTTTATTCATTTTATAATTATATATTTAGTTTAGTAAATTAGCGACACGGAAATCGTACATATATCATTTTACATAAATTAGTATTACCTACACATACAAAATTTCTCATAAGGCTAAGAGTGGGTAGCTACTTAGGCACCTAATTGTAAATATGATTTATACAGAACTGCATGATTGTTTTAATAAAGACATTTAGCGGTTCCTAATACCAGAGCATAGAAGTAATGCTGTAACAAGGGACCGCCAAGGGAAGGGATCAAGTTACTATTTACACGATAAAATAAATCTATCTCTATTATGCTGTTAATATATAAGGTTGTATCTATTGATAATTTGTCCAAAAATCAGGTTGATTTGATACCATTTTTTTTACCGCAAAAATAATTGAAATTCATCAAACCATATTTCATCTTAAAGTGAAGAAAACCACTGCCCCGCTTAAAAAGACGCAAACATAAAGGCAATGTGTTGTTTTGAGATACCTGCGCAGGTTTTGTGTAGCGGTAAAGCCTTAAAAATTGTATCGATAATGAGACACAGTGCGCATGACCGCAGAAGCGCATGCGCCCGGCAGGTGCGCACAATATCTGTTTTTGTAGTGCCATGCCATTGCAGAACAATTTTTCTCTGTTTTTTATTATTTTTTTTATGACCATTTTGGTTTGCCAGTTGTTTTATTCTATATATTCTTGGTGTTACAAAACATGCCGCGTGCACGAAGCTATTTTAGAACAGGAATGTGAAGAATTATTCTAGGGTGACCATATGTAAATAGGGTTATGACCGTTTTGATGACAATATTTCAGATAAAATTGCATAACACAAATAGTGCTACGTATTTAGTTACGTTTGGTAGGTTAGGAAAATATGGAGAGTTATGTACACATTCTTGTAATGTGTGATAAAATGTGATAGATAAACCTATAATTTTATAGGTGGGTACCTACGTATACCCAGATGTGTGCATTTCATGTAGGCACATAGCAGTACCTACCCTACTTTGCTCATATAAAAAAATATAAATAATATTTAAAATTATAAAATTATTCCAAGACATCAATCTATGCTTTCAGAAATACGCGCGAAATTCAAAACAGGAACTAAGTGTGCAAAATTAGGTAAATGTCATATTCAAATGTTCATTGTATTCTATACAAAAATGTGCATGTATGAGCAATGCGCGTTCAAGCGAAGAATCGTTTGTGTCAGTGTCGAAAAAGGCCTTGCCTTTCGGCGCTAATCATAAATGTAGCAATCAGTGACATCTGTTGGTAAATATAGTAATTACTACAACTTTACTAATGAAATACCTAATCATCATACTATGTTGACTTTCTTTCATGCAATTGTGTGGTCGATTGAAATATGGATTTTTTTTATATATTCATTAATTATTTTGTAATACGCATAAACGAAGTGGTTATTTTTGAAATTTGATGTTGCAGGTAATCCCAAACAATATAGACTTAACCCCTCTAGTCTTTTTGGGAGATATTTCTTCCAGCCCGAAACGGACTCATAAAAGTGACATTATCTCATATTGTACTATAGTAATGTATATGATTTAAACTGTGTTAGAAAGAGAAAAACACTCTTTTTATTTCCATTTAAAAGTTTACCATGCATATCCTTTCTCAGCACGGGAAATCCCAGTGCGGACATCATTATTTGTTATTTTGTTATAAAAAGGAGAAGAAAATAAAACATTATTATTATCATTTAAGAAAAAATATTATTTATTATTAAAACACTCCTGCCTACCCTGATTAAAAACTCTGTGCACGCCACTGCATATATTTAACCACGTTTGGGCACTGCAACCCTTGAGGCGATATTTTCTAAATCATATACTTAATGCTATGTTTGTGCAATAGTACCTTAAGGGCCTTAGCAAAATTGCATTGAATCTCTTTTGTTACCATTTTAGTAATTACTTCGAACCCTTTTTATAATCAACATCGATGGCGAGAAGGAGATAGGTCCGTGTCTTGCGATTTGTAAAAAGTCCCGCATTTCATAAATATTAAAACGGAACTTTGCATACAATCTAACAACGATTGTGCTGCACTTCTATAATGAGATTTATAATATATGCTAAACGTTGCTAAGATGAAAATTATCAAGGAACGCGCATTCAAGCAACCTATATACTCGTACGTAGTATGCGTATCCCTTTGTGATCTATACTTCTTTCTCATAAACGAATCGAGTAACAGAAAGAGAGGTTGCGACGGGGCTCTCGGTGGTTTGTCCTTACAAGTAGACTGGTGGACAGGTAGTACCAGGTACACTTTCAAAATTTAAATATTTCAGATAAGCAGCCTCTAGCGACGAATCTCGGACTCACATTAGCCATCAAAGACATAAAATTACAATTTACACGCACCGAAGGCGGATTGGATGTTTAAAGATGCATTTTTCAAAAGCCGCACGTTAGATGCAGTTCGGTTAGAAAAGTGGGTGGATTCGTCAAAGCGTCTGGGAGGCGGTTACCTTCCTTCCCGGCGTTAAGTGGTTCATTATTCCAGGCCATTCCAACCAAACTCAGCATCTCCGGTATCTGGACCTTCCGTGCTTGTGTGTGTATATAACCTGATTCTCTGCCTGTAGTGCGCGCCTATTATCATAATTGCATCCCATTATGTGTTGTACAACCGACATGCACGCCTGTCCTGCCTTCCAAAAAGGTTAAGCCCGCACGAAGAGTTACCCTACCGACACCTTTATTATCACAAGCTTAAAGCTCACTTTGGTTTATATCCCGCAGTGTTAGATGCGGAATTTCGTTCAACATCCCAATATTCGCCCGGTTAATCACACGGTTGCAACTCAATCTAACTACGTAAAGGTGGGAGTGACCTTTTAATACTTCGATCGATATTTTCACTGCGAAACGTTGTGTTTTCGCCGACTAAATGCATGTTAGGGATCAGTTGGTGTCGAAAGGTTAAATAAAAAAATATGTTTTAATTCGTGCTTCTGATAAATAATAGCTTCTTTTCGGTTTGATAATGTTACTATGATAATAATAGGGAAGAAATATTAGATAGGTGCTGAAAGGTATAAGGTTAAATTAATTGCTTATTTCCCTTAAATCATTGAGTTTGTAACCTACTACCTACCCTAGTTACACGCATTATAGGGTCAGTTTTACATTTTATTTTGTACCTCTCCACTGATGGTAGTAAGAAGTAACCTACTTATTTAAGTGTAATTATTTCTTAAAAAAAGCATGCACTATTGTGCAACCACCCCTTGGGTGTTAAAATAAAAATGTTTGACTAGTGTTGGTAAAGATCAAGAAAAAAAGGTAAATTTATTGATTTTGATCGTAATGTCATTCTTAAAAATATGGAATTAATAAAATTTATAATTCTAACACATAAGAGTATAGTTTTGCCTAATTTTTAAGATATTTATCATATTTTTTAAAGATAAAAAAAACACGAAACAATTATTTTTTATATAGTTAATAAATTAATTAATAATAACTTTGTAATCATCATTTTATTAATATATGGACAAATTATAAACATGAACAAATTAAGGTAGGTAATAATTAATCAAAAATTTTAATAAAAAATTATTGTAAAACATTGAATAACAAATTTGTATTAGAAATTAAAAAAATATATATATTTTTGTTACTAATATTAATAAGAAAATAAATTCAAGGGAGCTATTTTTATTTATTTTTTTTGATTATTAATTATATTTAATTGACTATTAACACTTTTTAAATGTTTAAAATTTCAAATTTGTCTAATTGTATACCGGTTGTATTTGTATTTAAAAAATTTAAACCTTTATTTATATCACAAGAATGATTGGTTTCCAAAATTACATTATTTTTCTTAGATTATTGTGTTATATTTTTATCGTTTGTCTGTTATTTACATTATTATTTTTTCGTATTCTTTATATTTCTGATGAGGAAAGCATCGCTTTCGAAACATGTTGATATGTGTATATTAATTAATAAGTGGTGATTACAAAGAAACTTTTAATCAATTTATTAACAAGGACCCGGCAAAGTAAATACCAATCTTTTGAAGAAATTATATTTTATACAGTTTTTCATGCATTGTATTATGTTTATGATGTTTTTTCAAAGGAATTATTTTTTATTATTGATGTTTTTATTTTAAATATCACGTCCACTATAAATGTGCCGTTTACACGTTGTGTAATCTTTCGATACCTCACGTACCACGTACCTAACGTGAATAATAATATTTACTATGATATACATATATACCTACGATAGAATTGTTTCACGAATCTATGCTCTACACGTGTCTCCCCGATGCATTGATGTAATGCAATGTAATTGCTCGAGATACATTGATCTATGTCCCATGTCCATCGAAGGTCCTACGAACATTAAACATGAGTTAGCACCCCCTAGCCACATACCAGCTAGGTATCGGCTTGTACCTAGGAGAGTAAATATTTTCGCACATAGCGTCGAATCAAGAAACAGCCGAAATCCGTGTGGCCCATTCATCTTGCCATGTGACTTGCAGACTTGTAGGTAGTGGTACGTGGACCCTGCTGCAGTTGTATTACGTCAGGGGATTTGGGCTACACGTCCTGGGATTAGGGAGATGAATGACGTCACGCAGCCTCCCACGGGAAGCTCCCACCGCAATGTTAATATTATTAAGCCAACTTCCAGCGTGTTTGGAAGAAAATAACATTAGAAAATAATGGTTTTTTTACTTACCTACTAGTATTGAGAAAGCAGCATTGAATGGGAAGATATTTATTAGAATTACATTGCTAGTTATATGGAAGACAAGCATGAGAAAAATCTATACCTATTATAACAAAACGGTTTAGGTATAATACAGCTTTGTAGCTGAGAGCACCTAAATCGATATCGTAATAATGTATCTATCCAATATAAAACAACTTCATCTACGTAGAAATAGAATTTCAGGATATTTTTTTTTTCTTTTGATCCTTTATTAACTTATTTAGTTGCGATTTTCTTCTCCTTGTTATTCAATGCCCTTAGTATCGAAAAGCCATATGAAAAACCATATGTATATAATGTCATATAATATTTTATTGCTCTGTTGGTATTTGTACCTACTTTATATTTGATAATTTACACCCTTAGTTTCTAAATTGTTATAGCTGAAATATTCATCTAAGTGAGTCTGCTACTCGTGAATATTTTAAATTTTTGTTTTAATTAGCATTCATGTAATATATACATTATTTTCTAATTGTAATAGATTAGATTATTTTGTGTAGATTTTCTTGCTCTTTTGATATTTGTACTGTAAAGTGGATTATTTATACACCTAGTTTATTATGAACAGCAGACTCACTAAATTGTGCATATAAGTGAGTCTGCTATACATGAGTATTTCATTTTATAGTTTTAATTTGGATATATATTATAATAACAGATATGCTATGTAATATATCTGTTATTTTACAATTATATTAAGTTAAGTTAGTTAGTGTAAAGCGCACTAGAAGTGAACCTTCACAAAACTGCGCTATAGAAATTAAGTCTTATTTTTATTATTAAGTGGAATGATGTTATTAAATTGAGATTTTTTAACTGGATAATTGTAGCAGGGTGTTACCGAAAGCGTAGTCTGAGAAGCACCTATTATTTTTTTGTAATTTTAGACTCTTGGATTAATCCTTGAGTCATATCTCTTTCACTTCAATCGCTTCTAATCACTTATTCTAGCCATTCATTCATATCTGATGCGTTTATTTGTAAAAAAATTTATTATGAAAAAATCTTCTCTATTTTTTTTTTTTTACAGTAACTCCACACAGGAGACCAAGGAGGAAATAATTTCCCTCAAGGCCTATATCATCTTTGGGGATGCTGTGTGGAGGAATGTCTATTCATAATAATGAATGTTTGTCTATCTGTCCTTGATTTTCTCAAAGATTACTCTATCGATTTCGCTTAAAATAGCACTATTATTAGTGCCATATATGTAAAACTGTTTCTATAAGGTTTTTAAATTAGTTAGAAAAACATTGAACCAGCCATGTTATATTGAGGTTAGTGCATAGATATACAACTCGTGTCTGCCATAGATTACATATTCCACTGGCGAAGGTTTGTTTGGGTAGAATATTTTCAAAATGGTAGTAGGTACCTATGTAAGATTTTTTTATCTAGATATTTTAGAAAAAAAAATGTTTGGAATGAAATAAAATTTTCAAATTGTTTCTTTGTTTATAAATAGTAATAGTCCTCACGGGGCATTACTTTTACTGTCAAATCAATTATGGCACCCAACCGACAAGCAAGAATTCACAACTTCATTGTATTATTAAAAAAAAAATCCCTAGCAAAGCCGATGTGTACCTATCAGCTAGTATTAAATAATATCGAACGTTATGAGTTTTGACGATTACATCAATGGAATTCATGTTGTGAAGCAGTTTCGGTTCAAGTTAGTATATAATAGATGGGTTGATATTACTACTCATTCAATATGATGTCAAAATGCAATCATAATGCTTACATATTGTTAGTCATTGTTCCGATGATCCAAGGTGATGGAAGGCCACCCGAATTATGATAATGGCTTCCGTTTATTGATCGAGAGGTCGATCCCAAAAGTAATAGTATTTTCAAATTTACATTTAATGAAATTTGAAAGGCGTGCCCTTTATATCCCTTCAATGGCCACTCAAATCGCACTTACTGCATGAAATATTGCCCACATTCAATCGCCATATTGATTTTAAATTGAATTTCAGTTATGTCGTTAGTTTTCGTCTGCAAAGCACAAAATAATATGATATTGCCAATGATCCAAGAACTACAGAAACTGAGCCTTTTATTGGACGGTTTACAGAGATAATAAACTATATTTCATATATCTAGGGTACGTTTGTAGCAGAGGCGTGCAGTTCATAAAGGTTGAAAATCTATGCCTCAGAAAAATGAACCATTAAAGAAAATAAAAAGAATTTGTAAATTTCAAACGTTAATTTCAATTCATAGAAAAAAAATTGAAAACCTACCACAGCCTACCTTTGGTCACAGATCAATACACACCACTGGTTTGAAGGTATGGCCATTGGTCAAAAAGGTAGTGAATTTCATTTTTATATACTGAGTTATGTAGCTACTTTTAATGCCCTGAAAGTGCTTTAATTTTTTTTTGAGTAAGTAATTACACGTTCTGACAACTCATGATGGATATAATGCACCCACCTTTTGGAATAAATATCAAGTATCCTAAAGTTATACGATATAAATTAGTTTCTCCATGTTTTCAAAACCAAAAGCTAACGTGTAATTAGTAATAGTGATGTTATATGTATATTTTAAAAGTAATTTATTTAATTTATAAACGAAAATAGAATTTCGCTTGTAAAATACAAACTGTAAAAATATCTCTATACGTAAATTTTCTAATAAAACTGTGTTCATCTGAAGTGACCTGCCAGGTAAGTATGTTTTTCTTTATCTTTTTGTACATAATTAGATAAAGAATAGGAAATAATATTTGTACAGCGCCCTTGAGGTAATTTTTCACAAAAACCGCCCCATAAAAATCATCCAATTGTTATTATTGTCATTATTATTAAATTTAAATTTTCTTATGAAGGTAGAGTTAAATACAAAGGTCGGTTTTAACAATAATAAATAATTTGATGAGTTCAAAATTAAAAGGTTAGGTGTAAAAATAAAATATTACACATTTCAAAGGAAATATCACCTCCCTTGTGATATATTAAAAAAAATTGGGACATAACTGGACTACTTTTAAGTAATACAAATAAAAAATATTAATTTCAAATTTTTTAGGGGGTTAATACTATTTATTGACACGGGTAAAAATACTTAACATAATAAATCTGACAATTTTTTTTTTTATATCCGCAACACTGCACTACAGAAATAGGATATGACAACCCGATATTATTACTTTGACATTTCCCCGGCAGAGTCAAACGCGACATCTGGCGTCGCCAATTAAAAAAAAGTGTTCTAAATTTAAACAAGGCGCGTAAATGTACTATGTGCTCCTAACAAGAAACAGCTGTTACGTTCTTCTTATTCTCCGCGACAAGAGATAGACATAAATCTCCCAAAAGTACAGAATGTCACTCCTCCCTAAATCACGAATGATTAATGGCCGACCCGAGGATACAAAATCCATCGCTTCCTATTGGCTGAGCCGCGCCGAGCTGGCCCACTATCTGGGAGGCCATATTGATTCGAATCTCCGTAAAAAAGAACAATCCCGGATCTTGGGAGCTTTGGGAGATTTCTACTGTTAATGCGTGAAATTAATACATTAATCAAATTCACTGAAGCATAATTCACAAATGGTGGAAAATTTAAAGATTTACGTTATATCTAATATTATTTTGCCAAAATATAACGATTTCTAGAGAGGCGTTGCGTTATTGTGGTGCCATTTTACAAATGGATGAGCAATAAGGGGCTAATTAATTTTGTTGTGGGGATTGATCTTTGAAGCATTACGGTGAATGATTAAGTTGTCATGTAAAAAGGCGTGAGAGACAGAATTAAAGAGATCGGAAGGTATTTTTTACGTGATTCTTATGCATATAATTTTTTTTCAATTATATTTTTACATTATTCAGTGCAATTTTACATAATATTAATAAAACATATTGTCGTTTGGTGTTTTATAATGTAGTATGTCTGATAGGTTTGAGAAAGTAATATTAATGGAATGTTATATTTGTCGTAAACACCTCACTAGGAGGTTAATTGTAGATATTATATTTGTAGTTATTAATTGATTCAGAGTGGTGGGCATTAAATTATAACGTTTGATTGGGTAGTATTTATAGTGTTTTTTGCCTATGTGAGGTGTGTATTATCGGGATATTCAGCCTTTTATTTGTTGAGGATCTGGTTTTCACTATAGCTTGAGGCTAAATTGGAATGTGAGGTTTATTTTGGAAGAGGTGTAATAATCACTTTGTCATAAAGTGTTTAAAAAATTTCGTAAAGGTGTAAAGTGTTTAAAAAATTTCACCCGAATCTGTATAGAACAGTACTCGAATGATGAGTATAATTGTCGTTATTTTTATCTTACTGTTTATTTTCACTGAAGAAAAATGACGTTTAGTTATTAATATAATTTCTTCACAAGATACGAGATCACTTTGTGGAGTCATATTTAATACAATATTAAGAATTAGTTTTTTTGTATTTCTCGGGAAATACTATGTAAGAATTTCTAGGCGTTTGGTTAGAAGAGTTTTATCCACTATGTACAATGTTTCTAATTTTATTACTGAGAACAGAAATAATTAGACATTTTTAGGTGAGGGTAGTGGGAGTGGTGATTTGGAAGGGGGGGGGGGGAGGGGAATATATTTTTTTGTTTTATTTAAGTTAGTTTCAAGAACGCTAGTGAATGACACGGTTGGCTCGAAACCGGTAGCGCGGTAACAAAATTAATTAACAAAAGTACATGTGGATAAAATTCTTCAAACAAAATGTCAAGAATTACTTTGTTTAAACCGATGTTTTTATTACGTGTACATCTACATGTTTCAGAAGAAATTTATCAATATTTTTAGCATTCTGTTTATCCTGACGAGATTCAGATATTTATATTTTAAAAACATTGTTTTAAACAAAGTAATTCTTATTAATTTATTTATACGATTACTTATATAAATGGATGAGAGTAAATTATGACAGGTAGCACTCTATCAACAGTTTTTTTTTTTATATAAGGGTATGTTAGTGTATGATCAACAAAATTGAATTCCTTTTATAAAGAGTCTAAGTGTTTCAATTTTTTTTTAAGGCTTGCAAATGGAATTGTTCGCGCTAAGTAACGTGTTGAGTGTTGCAGGGAGCAACCTGTTCCATTGATACGTAGATTTGCAGAATGACGTGCAAGTGGTTCATTAGCTACGTGAGAGTGCATAAACTGCGCGGAGTGCATAACGCATTCGAGAGCCGTAATAACACCGACGAGAGCTTTAATAACGTTCATCGGCCTGCACTTATCCCGGCCCCTTCGTCCCGGCGTTTATCCCGGCAGGCTGCGGCGTGCTGCGTTTATCCCATCCCGGCTAGCTGGCACTACCTACTGCCTACTACCTACTTCATACGATCTACCTACTCGCCAAGCTAATTTTGCACAATTTACTCAATTGTTACTCAATTTACCGCGATTATGCATATAATGTAAAACAAAATGGAAAATCTGATCAGGAAACTACGGGGCTTTCATATAAACTGTTTTTATTTTAAAAATTGTAGATAATGTTATAAATTAACAACGCTTTTCAAGTTAAGTTATTAAAATGACGAATGAAAAAACAAAAAAAGAACAAAAATGTCCGAAAGTCTAATCTTATCTAACCTAATTTAAAAAATGTTTATTTTTTAATAAAATTTATTTCTTTATTTAAATTGAATTAATTTAAAAACAACTAAAAAATGCTTAGGTTTGGTTAGATTAGGTTTTAGAACCATTTTTTTACCAACTTAATTCATGATAACGTAATACATTATCTACTTTTTTTTAATGATTAAAATCAAATATATATGGTATATCAGCACGTACCCAACAAATTTTAATCAGTGACTCCTGAGCCTATTTGTGGAAAAAGACGTGGATGACATTTTGGTGTCGGGTTTTTATCATATATTTTTTAACCTAAAAATAGTATTAGGGTTGGGGTTATGGGTTGAGTCGTTACTCGGCTGAGTGACCAGTGACGACATGTTTCTGTATCTATTTATTTTGCGAAAGATTTTTTGATTTTTGAATTTAAATAAATACATAAAAAAACGACTTACAAAAACTACTCGCAATTAGTTCAGGAATTACTGTTTTAAGTTTGTCTGGTGCGGGCTGATACACCCCGTGTAGTATTACACATAAAGCTGAGAAATAATGTTAATATTATCACATACCTGCATTACCTAGATATAACCGAACTTTGCTGTAAAAGTTTAATAAATAAATAATATTACTAAATCAATTACATAATATACTTTGTATTTACCACTTTATTAATATAAATATATCTACATCTTTCGAAAATGATCCTTTCTTCATTAGGAGTGATACTAAAAATAATAATATCAAGTAGAGACAAAAGATAAAAATTAGAATACAATAGACAAATTATGAACATAAACAAAAATTGATTAAAGTAGGTAAGTAATTAATCATAAATGTTAATTAAAAAAATGTTTTAAAAACTTCGAATAACAAATTTATGTCAAACAAATTATTAATATTAACATAAAAATAAATGCAAGAAATAGGTTTTTTAAAAAATGTATTTAATTATTTATTAAATTTAATTCACTATTAACGCTTTTTCTGATCTCTAAAATTCCATATTTTTGTAACTTTTAAACCGGTTGAATTTGTATGTAAAATTATTAAACCTTTATTTATATCAAAATAATGATCGGTTTCTAAAACATGATTTGCAAATTCAGAATTGTGTTATTATTTAAACACCTCGTATCTAGGATGAACGAAGTATGTATGAAGAATGAGCTAATGATGAATGTAAATAAGTCCAAAGTCATGGTGTTTGAAAGAGAGAGTACGAAAACAGTATGCAATATAGTTGTGAATGATGAATACTTGGAGCAGGTTGATTTACAATATTATATTTATCTTTTTCATTTAAAACACATTTTTTAATTTTATTATTAGCATAAAAAATTATATTAGATATCTTTATATTAATAAAGTGGTGAATACAAAGTATATTACAGCGCCCTTGAGGTGATTTTTCACAAAAACGGCGCTATATAAATCGTCCAAGTATTATTATTATTATTATTTAATTCATTTATTAACAATAACGCCACAAAATGAAAACCAATCGTTTGAAGAAATTATATATAATATTACTTTCTCCATCGCGTTTGTTCCTGAAGGCGGAAAGTTGGAAGGATGGATGGAACGAGTAAATTGGCCATTGCGGGCGGTCCCAACATCGTTTGATTCCCGTCCGACAATTTGCAATTTGACGGGTAAGACTCTCGGAGCGAGCAGTAATCATAGATGGTTTAGTTCGTGAAGACACCGCAGTTAAGTAAGCGCCCATTCGCGCTGTATTAACGTTCCGCGAGGCGCTTTCCTCGCAAATTGCAATGGTGATTGTTGGTAAATAAACATTTTAATAAAATTATGGAGTCGTCCATCGTTATGATTGTACAGATGATATCTCGGGCGGAGGCTGCGCGAGGCGATATGTGAATACTAACTCGCTTTTTGTAACGCGTCCGTGATAAAGTGCTGCACTAAGATTTTTATATGGAAGTCGTAAATAAAGCTTTATGTCTTGGCCAGCTTAAACAGTGCGTACCATTTAAAACGCGTAAGATTTAAAACACATCGAGAGCACAATAAAATTAAATTATATTAATAAAATGGAAAAATAACTAGTTTGAGCTTTTAGTTTTTCTTAAATTATGAATTGCCATTTTTAAAAGGTGTCGAAACCAAGTCACAAATCACAATTCTTTCGCAGCCCAAGATATCTGACGATATTCATAGTTACAGGTTATTGTTTGTTTAATATAGGTATCTACGCATACAAGAGTTTAAGTACCTAACTTAAGGGTTTTAAAGGTGGTTAAAGCATTGTATTATAAAAAGGTTTCTGTTATTGCAAAGCTAAAAAATATAAGATCTTTTTTATGACACATTTTCAGTAGAAAATAACAACTTGTTACAATGAATACCTAAGTATCTATATAGATGACTTATTTAGTGTAGCAGTCCACAATGGAGTGCTGATACCAACCCTAAAGTATGGCATTGAGGTAAGGAACTGGCAGAGGACGGAAGTAGACTGAATGTGTAGAAATAAGATCTCTGAGGCGAATGTGTTTTAAATCCGTGTTTGGTCCTGTGAATAATGTTGAGATTCATAAAGAATGCAAGACTGGTGTAAGATTACGTAAGGGACGCTTAGATGGTTTTATAAGAAAGGATTATAAGGAGAATATATGACGCGAATATGAATGGACGAAGAATCCGGGGACGTCCGAAGAAGACATAGCACGATCAAATGAATCAATTACTTGAGTCGGGCCATGGTAGAAGTCGGAATAACAGAAGAGAATATATGAGACGTTGTATTAATGTGAATGAAGTATATGCCAAGATCGAGTTGTTTGGTGGTCAAAACGGCGTAATGGTAAGTTATTTAGCTAAGTGTGAATTGTATCCTAGAGGTGACAAAAATGCGTTTTCTATAATAACTTACTATCAATGTTATTGAAATATCTATTTTCCGCCATCGTAAATATTATTTTGGTCTTCGCTCAAGTGTCTAAATACCCTGGATAGGTAAGAAAGTTAGCAAAGTATTAAATTGTTTAAAAAAGTGCAAGCTAAATTGGCAGGTATTGGTACGCTCCCCGGGATCACGTACATAGGACTATAGGAGGAGCTTTTGTAATATCATGGAGCTTTCAGATTCTCATACCGCATAGCTCTCAGATCATACGAAAGCTCCGACTGCGAGTAAAGCTCACGATTTTGCGGCGGAGGCTGAGACGCCCAACTTAAATCTACAAACGTAACTTTAAGCAAAGCTCCCGTACTGAAGTTTGCTCAACTTTGTGTTCGAGAACGTTATGGAGGAAACATTTATTATCTGGAAATAAAATCAGACTTTCTATTATTTAATAAACTATTTTTAATAGAGTTCATATTTGCTGTTTTACAATAAATTCATTGATAAAAGATTTTAATTAGTGGCTAATTTCGAGAAAAATAACAAGATTAAATTTATACAGCGCAATTTAGTAATATTTCACCTCACTTGAGGTTTGCTCTAATAACTTTACCTGTAACAATAATCAAGTATTTACGTGAGTTTTTTGTGAAAACTTTGTTAATTTTAATATATAAAACCCTCACAGTTTCCCATCTCTTTGTTCGAGCCAATGGTTTTGAACTTTCATAATATGAATTACAAATACCAATGAAAGTTTTTGAAGTACAATTTTCCTCATTCTAGAAAGCAAAGCTGTTCGGCATTATTCAAACTCCTGTTGTCACGAAAATGACATACGCAGTTCACGTAATGTAAACTAAAACACGTGTAATATTTCCATTTAAATTCCAAGTCTGCTCTGGAGCAAAGATTCGGTAACGCAGTCAGACAAAACTTTCTTTATCTCGACGAAGTTACGTGGAGTATGGAGACGGCGGGAGTAAGGAACGTGGGGAAGGGATGCGGGGAACGCCCCCCCCTCCGCGGACGCCATTATGTATTCCTTGTACATATTTATCTGACAGTATTTTTATGACTTTAGATATACGTGAACTAAATCAAGGAAGATTATGAGAGATGAGAGAATGCTTTGAGAAGAGATATAATAAAGCTTGGAACTTTTGGCGGAAGTTGATGTAATGGTTTCTTTATGTAGCAACATATAAAGATGCTTCAATAAAGGCTAGGTATGTGCAAATATGTAAAATACAGCTTTATTATTGAAATCTCGAAACAGTGCAATATTTGGAAATTTTTTAGAAACAGTTGTTTACACATGGCAAAATAATAAATCATATAACTAGGTACCTACAAAGCATTACGCGAGGCAATAAGGTTTGTTTGTTTTTTTAGGTATCGAGCAGTGATTCAGAGGACACTTATTATACGTAAAGATAAAAGTACACATAACAAAGCACTTGACTTTTTATTCCACACCCCATCAAAACGGACCTACCCCAATGTAAAGCTCAACCCCACGACTCCAACCCACTTAACCACGGCCACATGTCACAATTATATCAGAGGGTCCCACCCCCAACACACCCCGCCTGAAAATAATAATAATATTTCAAAGGGATCCGGACAGGTTCAATAAAAGCTCAGCGAAGTAGATTATTTACCTCCGCGCGGAATAAATGAACACTTCATAGACTGCGACTATAATTTCTGCATTTATGAACGTAGTCGTAAAACGATTAATCCTTTCTGGTTACAACTTTTATTAACTTATACTTGTAGTTCGAGAATTTAAATCAATGATTTTCATACATATTTATGACGTGAATGCCGCTCTGCAGAATATACTGGCACCAAATTTATTTCAATTATGATAGTTCTATTCTTACGTAATTTAAATAAACTGTGGTTCACCAATGATGTGCTGTTAGAAATTGAATTGGTAAATTAGTTTTTATACACTAAAATAACTTCAATTTTGGAATAGAAGTGCCTACCGTACGCAGTATATATATTATGTACCTACTTGGAGTAAATATTTATAGAACAATTATTTTATTTATTTACTTATTCTTAAATTTAAAAAACAAAAACATTAGCCACTCATCTCACTAGGACAGTTCTGTGTTGAGATGAGCGGTTTTACAATTTTAGAGAAACAAAATATTATAATTTTTTTTTTTAAATAACACCAAACTTATTCAGACTATAAACAACTATAAATTCTAGAATTAATCTTAAGTTGGGCCGTATATTTATAGATTATAACAATAATAATTTCATTGTAACCCAAATAACTATCATAACGTATCTGTTTTCACAATTAGCCACAATCATAGGGTGACCATATTTTTGTTAACAGGAAGTAGTGATTAAATAATAATATTTAATCATTGAAGAAAATAATATTAACATAACCTAAATGAAAGATAAAACCGGACAAAAGGACAGAAACTAAAAATATTTCAGTCGCATCTGGGACTCGAACCCAGGTCATCTGCCTATCCGGGGCAACGCTCAACCGACTTAGCTAATGAGACATGTTTAAATTGTGTCATCTTCATCGATATCATATCTCAAAATCAAGATTTGTGAATATTATCTTCCATTTTTAATCTCATATTATTGGCAGCTATTTTTATGATGTTTACAAATTTCTACCCGAACTGAATTGCAAACTTAAACATTGTCTCGGATTTACGCCCGACTTTTTATTTATATGAGACATCTATTGACTTTTTAAAAAAGTCTAAAGAATTCAATTTTTAATTATTAATTATTTTTATTGAGATTTAAAAACCTCATCGTAATATTTAATCATTGAAGAAAATAATATTAACATAACCTAAATGAAAGATGAAATCGAACAAAAGGACAGGAACTAAAAATATTTCAGTCGCATCTGGGACTCGAACCGAGGTCCTATCCGGGGCAACGCTCAACCGACTTAGCTAATGAGACAAGTTCTGTCATATACATGTCTTATACATTTAATAACCATTATATATATACAAAATAAGCATTGCTATTCCTTAAATTGCCTAGGCATCACAAAGTAGTTCAGAATGATTAATTTTATAACAAAATACTCCCCGACACGTCATTTGTTTGAGACAGGAATGCAATTCCATTACATATTTTATGTGCATTTTGTATGTACGGTCATGTTAAAAATGCAATATCTGCGTTATTCGCCCTGGGCAAGGGCCGAAATATTAAAGGAAGTGAAGAATGCCCCCTTTTTCTACGTGATCTGGTTTACAGATGTCTCAGCACATCCCACCATGCGATATTGAAAAATATATCCCGACGAATACGAACGAGGAAATATGTTGACTCGTCATATAAACATACTATTATTAAAACCCAACAAGAAAATCCACAACAATGGCACTAAGTAGGTAACGACAAAATTTTATTGACGACTGCAAAATTAATCTATAACTGTGAAAATTAAAGTATTAACTGAACAATTTCGTTCGGTCTTTAAAAAAACAAGAATGACGATTAATTTTTTTCATGTTTCAAAAGTTTCGGGTTCGTTATAAAAATAGAATTATGACTTCCGTTTTAAGAATTTATAGCTATCGTATTAAGCATTGCTTCAGTGGACTTCATCATGAGGCGTGACTTTTTATAAGCCACACGTGTGGTTTTAAGATATTAATTAGGTATCCAGCTACATTTAGGGGGAAAATCATTTACTTTACCCTAAAATAATCTATGAAAATAACAAAATGGTAGAATAACAAGTTTACCACTAAAAAAATCCCAGTTTAATTTCCTTAAGCGAAACCCTCTAAATAAACACAGAGAAGGGTAATTTTTTTGCATATAAGAGAGGGAAATAGCTATAAAACCTGGAAAATCTGGAAAAGAATTCAAAGGGTAGTTTTTTGTGGTAACAGTTGAAAGAATTGAAGGGGTGTGTATTTTGCTACGCTGTTTTTCTTACCACTTAAAATTTATTAGGTAAACAATCGAATGAATAGAATCATTTTAAACCACCCTAAAGGGACCCTTGAACTTAATCAAATCAGATCCCGGTAATTCTGGTTTTGCAAACTGCTTCGAAATTTTAACAATACTTACCGCCGTGAAAGGATTTTTCCGATAAAAAATACTAATTTTTCAAATGACCCGAGGTGTTACCTGAAACAAAAAGAGAGAAATCATATTATTAAAGGTTTTATTTAGCAAAATATAATTAAATTTGCTGAGTTTTTTCAAGTTTCCAAAGGCAAATAAAACATTGCCAGCAATTCAACGAGCGAATAAAAAACTGCGCAGTTTTTGCATCAGGATGCATTAGTCAAGTCATAAATCAGTGATGCACCAAAACACATCGCAGCAGATGCAACTTAACCGTACATAGAATTAAAGATTTTTATTGCGTTTTATTGTGAAAATTTATTTACGATTTATTACGTAATGATTTAATTAGAAGCATTTTAATATTCGGTTTCAGACACGTTTATGCACTCAAAATTTCGGTAAAATATTTTAAAATATTATCAAATTAGTAGAAGTGAAAATATTACAGGAAGTAGATATTCTAAGTTTTGCATTTATAGTAGTTGCTGTGAATTTATGCGCATGTTGAAATTGTCGTGCTTCTTGAATATTGTCTAGAAACAGTCAGTAGATATCCCGAATGGAGTTGTCTTGTCAAAAGATTTCTAAAATAAGAGCTTTCACTCACGTTTTGGGCTAAGTTTAACATAATTTAATATGTATTCTGTTATTATGGAAAATACAAAGCTTCCCACTTTGGGTCACACAAAACATGATGAGATGTTAATGATGTCGTAATTTAATTATTTAAATTTATTCGTCGATAAACTTGCGAAAAAGCCGTCTCTCAAATTTACTGTGAATGTAGCAGGTACTTTAATAATGTCACGTGTTCACTGTTGTGTGATTTACGGTCGTCAGTAAGGTAAATAATATACATTTACATACCTTAATAGAACATGCCTCCGTGCTTATTACGGCCGATTTCTGAATAGCGATAGCGGGACTAGTCGGTAGTAGATTTAAAATTCAAAGCAAAAAAGCTGCCGTGCAAAAGCACGAAACGATTGAAGTGTTTCGTTTTATTTTGATTGTATCAAAAATAATGACATTATTACTTTGACTAAAAACGGCTAGATTATAATGCAAACATTTCAGAATATGGCACTATTTATTCAGTTATTTTAATAGATTCACAATTCGCATTGATGTATCGAAATCTCGCACTTATTTAAATGTGTTTTCCTTTGTTGGTAAGGAAATAAATCATTTAAATTCTATAAGAAGAAAGCCACGAAACAAGATCAGAAGTATGGTCTGTTTAGCGTTTATGCAATCGGCTACAGCCCAGGAATTGTATAAATTATTCAAATAACTTCGCAAAGAACACTGCTATATCTAAATGTTAAACTACTTCATACATTATTCTAACAGCAAACGGGAAGAAAGAATATACCTTAACCTTTTATGCTTTTCACTTAAAGATATTGCTGGCATGAAACTTGTGGAAAACGTACGAATAATCTCATTAAACGAAGTAAGTTTTAAATTATCACTTTTCACAATTAAAAAATGATTTCACAGGTTAATTTAAAATATTAACACAATCTTGAACACATTCAAACTATTATCGGGAAGCGAACTTTTAGTCAAGCATCTCGTTTAAAAATTTAACTCGACTGTTTTTTTTCTATTCCTCTACAAAAAAATTGGTTGCCTTTTTTTCAAATTATTAACAATACTTACGTATTGTTGAAAAATTCTTAAAAATATGAAAGTTTTATGACGCAACCATTTTTGCCTAAGCAATTTTTTACAATAGTGGGTATCATTGTTAGACTTGCAACTTTCTATTTTAAGGTGTGTTTTTTGTTACAATGTTTTGTGTAACTGTTTTATGACAGTTACCTGTGTGCTACCTTTTTTATTTATCCTACTGTAAAAGCTTTGTTATGGTGACCTATTTTTACCGTCATACATAATGCTATTGTTTGAAACCGTTTTTTTACAGCGTCCGCTTTCCCGGACTTTCTCGCCCTTTATCTACTGTTTTGTTAATCCCTGAATAAAAATACTAGATTATAAAGATCTTATACCGTATAGTCAGCTAAAACCATCGTTGATTGTAATATTTCTAACTTGTTCAATGACACAATGAAACGCTGTAAAGGCATTTTTATAAAGCGTTAAACTCCATGAAGCTCATAGCCAGGTAGGTACTACGTTGTAACTTACTCGTACATGTTAACTCGTAGGTGTTTGGCTCAAAATTTTGGTTTCACACGTACGTTGGTCTATTTAATCTGAGCGCACGTTGGGTAATATATGCGGACGTGAGAGATTAATATGAAAGTGAGACAGGTAGACGGGTGGATGGGCACGGGTAGAGGGGCGAGGGGTAGGAAGCAGGTAGGGAAGGGGTACTGCCACGACACGGACTCGGAATTAAGCCTGATGTATGTATGTGTCGGACACCCCCATCCAAACAGGGTTGTGCAAACACAGGACTAGTAGCGATTGGCAGGTTTATGGCAGGAAGAGGGCGAATCAGACTCGATTAGCGCCCGAGGGAGGTCAAATCAAGTACTCACTAGATTTTCTACTGTAATATGTTTTTTTCAAATCTGTAAGAATATTTTAACACTAAGCTTCCCTTACTATTTTCCTCACATTTTCCAATCTCTTTCAAACGTATTCTGGTTAATGATCTCAAAAAGTAAAAATGGCTATCACTTCTGATAATCGTAATACCAGAGCAAAGTAACTAGAAAAGCTAAATGTACCTAAGTGTAATACTACTTTTGAAAAGAAGATCTGAATTTTTAGATGAAAAATTATTCAAAAAACTTCTACTTAGTGTCAAATAAAGTAATTAAAGCAATAATTGCATTAAGTCCAGAAAAACTTGGCTTACGGAGTTAACAGAAGAAGATCTAACTAGTATTCATAAAACAACGTCATAAAAGTTACTGGAAATACCCTACCCAAATATTGAAATTGAAATATAGAAGTCGCTGAAACCCCCTTATTTAAAACTAAGTTCGCCTCAGCACAGGATCTCCTAGTGAGGAGACTATGATAAAAATTCTCTAATATATACACATATATATATATATATATATATATATATATGTTTATATTTAATATTTATGAGACCTAGAGGTAATATAATGCAGGCTAAAGATTTTTTTTCAATATCAGAGTAATAACAAGTAGGTTATCAAATTTTATAGTGGAAACATTGTTTGTACATTTACACTGTTTGTACACATTATACAATGAACAAAGTAACATTTGAAAATATTTTTCCACTGATTAATCAAATCACAACTATTATAATTAAGCAAACATGGATCTTTTTTATTAACATAACAATAAAAATCTGAGATCAAATAATTTCCAATTGTATATTTTGACGTAAAGTAGGACATAAGATAGATAAATCCACTGCCGGAAGTAAACCCAAATTTGAATTACGCGATGCATCTATCAATAATGTGGTGTTTGCAACCTGGTTTACGAGTACGGTTATCCAAACCTCATAATTAATTTTCCTGTTAATTTATTCATTTAAAATATTATCAATTACCTGTGTTGATTCGCCACTGTTCTCCAGTTTCACCCCAAACTGGGAAGGGTAGTGATTGTTGTCATGTTTTATCATCTGACAAGCAAGTGCAAGAATCGTTTACCGAGGTAGAGCATTACACAGTACACATACATAACTAACAAGTACACACATTTGACAGGGAAGGTTAATTTGGTTTTGCACAACGAGAAAGGTGACAGAAAACAAACGAGTCCCGTGAATTTAAAATATGAGCAACTCATTCCAGATATCAACGACTTGATTAATATTTTTTCTTTGTGCGGAAGAGAATTATTTTTTAATGTGAATTTAATTTAAATTTATGTAGGTACCTACCTACTATCTATTAATTTTGAAACCTTGAATAAAATTAATATATATACACCAAAAAATTGCACTTGTAGGTAGGTACCTACATAGCGAAAAAATAATTGTGCCTTATACGATATCACTTTTAAATTAATACTGAGGTCTAAAAATTAAAACAAAGATACTGGCTAAAGCTTGTTACCCATTCATAAAAAGAGGACCTCAACCACAACTTATGTTACGTTTTCAAATATGTATTTTGGAAGTTTATCTACGCCTTTTTACTCCACCATTATTGAAATATTATGTACAGAACACGAGGAATTAAATCAAAACCTATATACCTTTTTTGTTTGCATTCTTCATAAAAGGAAAGTAGTTAGGTACCTACTAACTTTTTTAAGAATGTATTCCGTAACTTAATTAAGCTTTCCCATTTTAAAAAAAATACTTGCACTCATTAAATATGTTGGTATGCAAAATAGCAGCCGATGTATCAGCGTATCGCTACTGTATACGGTAGCTATACCGCAGTGCCGACCGTTGATATACAGTGTCCGACATTTTCATTGGCAAAACTGGCAATGGAAGCTTGTCAGTAAATACCTACACTGGTTTGCGTTCGTAAATATCCTAGAAACTCGATCCAGATCTACAGTGAAGTACTCACACACTGAACGCATACTAGGGTAGGTGTGAGGTATGTACATTTGAACCTTCGGCACAGTATGGTAGTTGAACGTTTGTCTTTGTACAAGAGTTGAACATTGAACCCGTTGTATTTATTACACGTCTACGGTACCGACCCCACAAACTACGGTAAAGTAAATAAATTATACTAAAGGTACATTACGTATTGCTAGTATTGTTTTGGGGCCATAGTTGGAATACTAAAGGTTAGCGAAATGTTTGAGGCGTTGTTTATTGGATTTTCAAATGGTTTGTACTAATTTGATGAAATTGTAAATTTATAACGTGGAACCCTCACTAAACAACTAGTTACCCCAAGGTTTGTTAAAGTATATGGTAACAGTAATGAATTATAAGATAATACAGATAATGAACTAACTAACTAACTCACCATTATGGTAGGCAGAGAGGACGGACCGCCAAACAACTCGATTTTTGAATACACTTCTTGATTCATTCACATTCATACAACGTCTCATACATTCTCTTCTGATATTCCAACTTCTGGCATGGCCCGATTCAAGTATTTGATTCACTTGATCGTGCCATGTCTTCCTCGGACGTCCTCGGCTTCTTCTTCCATTCACATTTGCGTCATATATTCTCCTTACACTCATTTCTTCGTCCATTCTCTCTACATTCCCGAACCATCTTAGCGTCTCTTTCTTAATCTTACTCATTACGCTTACATCAGCCTTGCATTTTCACATGATCATAGACTGTTTTACCACACATTCGTCTCAGAAATCGCATTTCTACAGCATTCAGTCTACTTTCATCCTTCTTCTGCCAGATCCATGCCTCTCTGTCACACATCAGGGTTGGTATCAGCACTCCATTGTGGACTGCTAGCTTCGCTTCTTTGTTTTTGTTTGCGCCAACCGCGTTCAGTCCTGCCAGAGAATGAAGAACCTCCTAAATGTATTTTTACGTAATAATCAATAAAGTTCCAAGTTCAAATTTAAATCATAGTATTCTGCATATTCCTGATGAGTAAAGCATCGCTATCGAAACGTATTGATATGTTTATATTAACAAAGTAATTTTTAAAATAGCCACAAAGTGAATGCCATATATCTTTGAAAAAATTATTAAATCATAGTCATCAAAAACATTTTATATGAGTTGAGTGACGCTTTAGAATAAATTGCATTCGTTTTTTTTTTAAATCAAAAAATATTAAAAATGTTTCTGATTTTTCAGCAGAGATCCTTTCATATGTTTGTGCTTTAATAAGTATAACATGGGTCCCGTTGGAATTTTCGGTGAATCGATCGCTGCCCGAGGCCGCTCGCCTCCCCGCCTGAACCCGCACAAGTGTGCTCTCACACACGTGTAGGTATACTGTACACGCCATGTACCTACTACACGCCAAATTATAATACGCGAATCGCAAAATAATATCTTAATTGCGATTTTCAACATCGCCCGGTCTTGGTATAATCACGGAGGCTCTACCCTCCCCTCCAGACCTTAGCCAAAGGGGCAGAGACGAGATGACGAGGCATTGGTCAAAGCTTTGATTATAGGAGAGCTTTTTATACGTGCACGCCACTTTATATACAATCTCACGTTCACTCAATTAAGTATATAGGAACTTTATATACTCGTACCGGTTTAAATTTGTCCGTATCATGTTCCGAGTTTCAAGTAGATTTTTAAAGCGGGTAATTGAAGTTTAATTTGAGAAACAGGATTTCTGAATACATTGGTTTAATAATACTGTGATGTAAGTCGGAACACAGAAATAATAATATGCAAATTATGCTGTAAGGTTCGACGGTCCAGATCCTCGAGCTTTCACGCTACTTCAAAGCGATAAATATTCGGATTTTTTAGCTAACGAAGGATGTTCGATAACCTGCCCAACTCTGTCGAGTTGTTGGTCTCATATTTTTGATTTTTTGTGTTATTTTAACATAAATTTCAAGTTATTTTACAATGTGCACTTAATTGCGAAATTAAAATTCGGCTGCAACACGAGTTTTGCGATTTTCATTAGCGTTTCATCATTTTTACCGATGCCTTTGGCTTTATTCACCGGATGTAAACGGAAAACAAGACCTCTGTTAATTAATGATCTTCAAAAGCATTGCAGAAAAGGAAGCGGAGTTGGATGAAAATAAATTAAAGCAAAACAACTTTCCATTCCTCGCTCGACAAAAAGCTCCTCGCGGCCTGAAATGCGACCGGGAAAAAACTCCGTGGAAAGAAGGGGCTCCGGGAGACATGAAGCTCAAGAGGTAGAAATATCTACGTGTCTCATATAATGACGACCCGTGGAAGATGACAAAAATGCGATATAGCGCAGCCGACGTTTTTTTAACCCTCGCCCTTCTGCTCGTAGCGGCCGCGCCGCGAAAAAACTTCTACGATCATTATCAACAAATTGTTGCTAAATTGCACGCACACCCAATAAATAAATATTCAAGATTTTTTTTTTTACAATTGCTTCGATTAGCTTTTTTGAGTTTATGATAAATTTTAAAAAATTTAGGAAATATTTTAAAAATAATTTAAAGGCCTTGAAAATTTCCGCATTTTAAAAAAGAACCGCACACAGTACATAATTGACGAAACGTGAGCATCTTCTTCCAGGATAATTAACCTTTACTTTAAATAAACGCTTCAAGATCTTACTAAGAGATACAATATTAAAAATAATATACATACGCTAACAAAAAGATTAGCATCTCATTATTGCGTCAGTTCGTAAACATTATTTGTAATTCACTTCTGTTCCACTCAATATTCATTTCCAGTCATTAACACCGAATCTATAATTAAATATGACCGTTCAACATCGCCGAACATAAAAGATTGACTTTGGAAATTATTAAGACATAAAATTTACCTACTTTCCCGCGCATAAATTAATCCGGCAATCAAATTGCAGACAAAATGCCGACGGCGTCCAATACATGAAAATCAACACGCCATCGAAAGAAAAGATGCATTCGTGATGCTGTAATTAAATGATAAAAAACACTATAATTCCATCAAATTTGTTTATGTTTGAGGTAGCTATGTATATGAGATAAAAAGTGCAATAATTACTGCGACGCGAGTAAACGCTTAGTGTCTAATTAATCTCAATTTGGAGAAGAGCTGTTCCGCGCTACTGAACAGATCGCAAATAAATAAAATTTCATGACCATATTCGCACGTAGTAAAGTTAGTTTGTCAAAGGGTCTCGCCGCGCCTACGATTTGGCTAATTAAAAGGAATTTCGTTCCAGTTCGACTTGTCGGCCGCGATGACATCTCCCGTACGCACCACGTCTCCTCCTCCGAGAAAAAATGGTATTCTTTTCGGTATCCAGCGCCGAAAACTCTGGACCGGTTTTCAGGCACATTGTATTATATTATATACCGGCCGCATGAAGCCCGGGACATTTACCTACTCGGAACTAGCTGTTGTTTCTGAGCGGACATTTCGGACGCCAGCGTGTCATTTAATCGGAAATTGCAGAAACACTTGCAATTAAAAAATTCAGACAGAGATTTTCAGAATTCCGTGTTCACGAACATGAATCAAGAGATGCTCAGAAAAATAAGAAGTTTTCAGACATCTTTCAAGTTATTGAATTTTAAAAAAGAGAAGAGATTGCTTAATATACCACGGATCATCCAGAAATATTTCTTTTTGAAAAATTCTTTTTTACGCGCATTGAAAATCTCTTGATACTGAAAAGTGGCTTTTATATTTGTGATTTGTGGATGTAGCAGCACAATCACTTTACCAGTAAATATTCAGTAGACTGTTAAGTTTTTATAGGTTCTATGGTAATTTTGTTCTTTTAAACTATGTTTAAATGACAAACGTTAATTAATAAATAGAGGAAGTGAATATAACACATCATTTCTAGAGATTAACAAATATTAACATCATTATCAAAACAGCGTTTCTTTTTCAAAACAAGTTGATTACAAGTTCGCATTACAAGTTCGAAGATTCGATTACGTTCGCAATGTAATTATTAACACCAATAAAAAATATATAGCAAAACAAACACTCCCAATCCTCCAAGTGGTCGATGGTAAATCCCAATTTACGAGTAGGGTTGCCTCTTCATCACAGTTAATTGAACTTTCAACCCAGTTTAATAATTTTGCTGAAATTACGTTCGGAAAGCGTACTTCACACTTGGGTCCGTTTTCGCTGCGGCTTATCCCACTGCATCTATTGTTATGGCCGGCACTGGCCCTGTTTGTTCGTGGGCCGGCAATTTGCACAGCCCTCAATTACATACACTCCGATGTGTAATTTATAATTTACTGCGGATGCAATTTTATATCCATTGCAACTTCCGACAATTGCAATTATTTTGAACTTTATGCACTCTGCTGAATTACGGGCTTTCAGCGGAATGGCGCTATGATTCAAATGAAATGCTATCTGGCTTCTGTGAGGTGGATCAGATTAATTTTCTGGAATGGCGGCTCGAAATAGATTAGTGTATTGAAAATACTATTAAGCAATTACGTAATCATTTGGTCATTATAAAAATGCTTGGTTAAATCTTAAGCATATTTTTCAAACATCACATCACAGGCTAAAAATATAATAAAAACAGTAATTATTGAATGAAATACTAGTATATATTAATTAACTTGGCGGGTTTGCGATAAGCCGACGTAGCTCAACGGTAGAGCATCTGACCGGCAATCAGAAGGGTGCAGGTTCGAGTCCTGTCGGCGACATTTAACTTTTCTCGGAAGGTTTTTTCAATTTGGATGAGTGTTTCAGGATAATAATTATTGTTTATAAAAATAATATAATTATTGAAAAAAAAAATCATCTTTAAAAATTCGTTACACTTTTCAATATCATTTCTGGCAACATGTTACCCGTCTCACTAGATGAGGACTGTTATGAGACGGGTAACAAAAATCGTTAGTATTTTTTTTTTAAATCTTGTTATTTTGCATAAATATAAAAAAATTATTAAAAAAAAAGCTTTAAAAAAATACATTATAAGTAGGTACAAAAACATATTTATTATACTCGCAAACGATAAGAATTGAACACGTATTTTTGGGATTTATAGCAAAGGAATATATTCCTTTCCCACTGAATTCGCAAATATTGTCATAAATTGCTAGTTCTTCAATGATTAAAAAATTATATATTAAACGAAATGATTTCTTTTTAGCGGAGAGAGTATCAAGTTCAATCAAAGTAATGTATTTAAAAAAATAATAAGGAGGAACAGATAGCAATAAATCATTTTCCATACAATTTTCCAAGTCAAATTGCAGACGTTTTTGATTGCCATAATTATTCTGAAAATGATGAATGTCGGGAAATTAAGACAATAATAATTGTATTCGTTTAAGACTTTGATATTCTATGAATGTATTTAACATCCAATTAAGCGGGGACTTTTTAAGATACAGGAACGTGGTTCGTCATTTATAAGATATGTAAGGGCCTTATTAATGTAAATATATTTACATAATTTGTATCATTCCTGTATTGGATGGCGTGTTTCTTTGTTCGCGAGGGATTTGTATTTACTTGGCAGTTCTATCATCAACAAGAATACCTTTGTGAAAATAAGTCCAGAAACAAAAGGAATTTAATATCATAACGAAAATTACAGTAAATTAATTAAAAAAACATCCTTTGTTTTCTCAACTTCATTTATGTACATATCTTTATGTTTTTATATTGTATTCTTACATTATTGTGTTCTAATTTTTATCATTTGTCTATAATTGACACTATTACTTTTAGTATTCTATATATTCCTGATGAAGGAAGCATCACTTTCGAAATCTGTGTATATTAATAAAGTAGTGAATACAAAGTATATTTTATTAATTAATTTATTAATAATGACGTAAAAAACTGAATACAATGTAACAAAGATAGCAGCCAATACATGTGGAATAATATTAATGATTCTCAAAGGAATTATGAGATTGATAGAGGTGACAGAACAAGGTTCCAGTAGCTCAATTGGTACAGACGCAAGTCCCAAAAGGTCTCAGACGTGACTAAATCTTTTTATTATCCGTATTTTCTTCCGTTTCATATTTTCATTCATTTTATTTTCAATTTATCATTAAATAAATAATTTTATGAATCTTTTTTCCGCAACAGAAAACACTTAAATGTAACTATTTTTAGCTTTTGGTTGTATTGTCTTCATAAGCTATTGAGGTTCATAATATATCGGGAAACTGTAAATTGTAAGCTTTAAACTTTGCCTGCTCTCAACACAGGTTCTTCTGGTGAGATATCATAGTACCATAACCCTTTTATAACATCGAGATTATATAGGTGAATAAAAGATAAATAAAAACCTTTAACTGTAAAAAATGTGACGATAAGCCTTATTGTTTGTTCCGTATTTTTCAATCCAATATATATCAGGCAAAACCGGGAATCAATGCAAGTTTAACTAAATGCTTAAATGAAAATTACTTAAAAAAAAAAAAAAACGCTTTGTTTAAATCCACTTTATAAAATGTATATAAATGTGCACCGATTTCGATTAATCTTAGCCTCCCTCAGGACCGCTATCATAAATATGTTGAATCACCTGGTGAAGATTAAGATAAACCGAAACCGGTCAATATTTGTATACAATTTATACAGTGGATTTAAAGAAAAAACTTTTTTTCATTTAAGCTAATATACTGCTAAATAAGGCAAGAAGAGATGGCTTTCTTCGATAATTAAATACTAAGTGTGGAGTTAACTATTTTGAAGCGTTTTTAGTTAGTTGGTTTCACAAAAACGGCACTGTAGAAATCATCCAAATATTATAATCATTTTTATACATTGAAACACTTTCTTTATGTTGTGGCTAGTTGAAAAATATTAATGTAATATTGGGATGGGGTATATGAATGGTGGCTTTAATATTTGAAACTTTTATTACAACAGAGGTTCTTCATACTAAAAAAATATACATATTGATTTTATTACGTTCATAAATAAAATGTTGAAAACAAATAACGTAAATACGCCATTTCGAGCGGTCGTTCAGCCTGGATTCAGCAAAATACATAATGGAAACATTTCTGATAATAGAAAGATGGCGAACTTCATACATATGCGCGTGTTTTTACCTACCCCTGAAACCGCCTTAAATTCGGGGAGAAAAGAGAAAATGCTTCTCAGCAAGAATTAGTTTCAAAATATTCCGTGACAAACCTGGTAAGAATTTTCTTTTTTCAAACTACCAGTGGCGGCTCGTCAAATAATTTACTTACTAATATTATGCTACTCCTGTAGAAGCTATGTAAATAATGCCATATGCTTCCCATGCTTTTCAGAATTTATTGCAGGAAGTAATATTTTCTATGAAGGAGGTAGGAATATCTACTTTTTTATCTGCTTTCCTGGAAAAAATGGCGCTGTGGGAGATAGGATGTAACAAAACTCGGTAAATAAGAACGCTCGTATTTGTGAATTCATAAATTGCTAGATTTTAATCTTTACATAAGGGGAGAAGAGAAGCCTCGCCTGCCATCTTCAATAGAAAATAACATCATTCATCAGTATTGGTAGCGATTAGAGGGATCTACCTGCTCGTTTTCCACAAATCAATAAATAATCTGAGACCTCCATGGCAGAGCGGTTAGATCCTTGACTCTGAATCCAGAGGTTATGGGTTCAACTTAAGGGTATGGGAGTATATTGGAATTTTCACTTAAAAATTAAAACTACTTTTTAATTATTTTATTTACAATAGTTTTTGTCATATTCACAATCCTCCTAACTGGGGATTTCTGTTCCGAGTGGGGCTGTAGGTTGTTACTGATAATTAGGTACGTTGTCGTCACATTTACTTAGCCATATTTTGATGTTGGTTTCGAACTTTTGTATTTTCGTGGTATTTTTAATATCATTTGGTAAGGCATTGTACAATTTTGTAGAATGAAATGTCCCTGTAGTGTGAGCGTGTTGGTAAATGAGATACTTATTTTCTTCATTTAAAGTCGAGTAGAGCATTTATTGTATTTTCTATCTTCATTTTAGAGTAAAATACCAGCATTAAAATAAAAATAGATTAACAATTATTTTTATAAACAATAATTATTAGCCTGAAACACTCATCCAAATTGAAAAAAACCTTCCGAAAAAAGATAAATGTCGCCGACAGGACTCGAACCTGCACCCTTCTGATTGCCGGTCAGATGTTCTACCTTTGAGCTACGTCGTCTTATCGCAAACCCGCCAAGTTAATCAATATATACTAGTGTTTCATTCAACAATTACTGTTTTTATTGTCTCGACGCCATCTATTGAGGGATTTAGCCGTTACAAGCCTTTCTCATACTAATAAAGTTGGTTGTTTACAGGTGAAATATAATAAAAGCAGTAATTACTTACTGTAAATAAAAATAATATAAATAAAAATAATTGTTTATAAAAATAATTGTTACCCTTTGCGCTATGCACAAAAATTTGTCTTAAAAACTTTAGTCTATCAATTAATAAAAATAGATTAAGCTAAGTTTCGAATGTGAATGGAAGAAAAAGTTGGGGATGTCCTAGGAAGACATGGCATGATCAAGTGAATCAAATACTTGAGTCGGGCCATGTCAGAAGTCCGACAGAAGAGAATGTATGAGACGATGTATGGATGTAAATGAAGCAAGTGTATGCCAAGATCGAGTTACTTGGACGTCCATCCTCTCTGCCTACCCCTACGGTGAAACGGCGTGATGGTTAGTTATTTGGATCTGAATAGCCAGTTACATCGTAATCTACTTTTATCACTTCTATCTATTTCTCATCCTCCACATCTTTAATTTACACAAAATTCCGCAAATGAGGACGCCATAGCTCCTCTGGCTTCAAGCAGCTGGTATCTAGTGTGATATTACATTATTTAAGTTCTATAGAAATTTTACCTTTCAATGATGCATAGGTCTCCAGTGTCCATCCGATTCCGGAACAGGTGTCCCGACTGTCCAGTGTACGTCCCCTGATTGTCATCGCTACAATAATGCCTTTGATTGACTTCGTCCACGAGTCGTGTCAGGTCCGCCATCTCGCCGCCTTATGTATGATTCATTATATTTACCCGCAGCGGAGGGAGGCGGAGCATTCCGGAATAAAGGGATCGAAAAAAACAACACAATGGAGTGGACGGTTGATGATTTCTCCATATTTTTAGCTGCACGAATTGCATTCGTTAGTGCTAATAATTATTAAAACTCCGGGAACGGGTTAACAGATAAACTAAGTAACAAACTAGCTTTTTTTTTAAATTTCTCAGCAATTTCGTTAATACGCTATTGTAGAGGTAGCCTTTAGGGAAGTACCAATGTAAAAATTATTAGTGCTCTTATTTTTTTTTAAATTACTATATTGCTCCGTTTTCAAAATATTTTTAAACAATAGTATGATATTCTTGTCTTATTTTTTGACAGTAAAATGAGCATTTCTGAGTTAGCTTTGACCAATGACGTCAGAATTAATAAACTCACCCTAAGCACCATTTCGACAGTTGGAGGCAAAAGGTCACGTGCCACCCATTTTGTCACCAGCCCACGGCCATCCACGTTTATTTCGCGTCATTTTGACTGCGGTAAGCAAATTACCAAACATTTATAAAAAAAGGGCACACTAAAACAAAGTATTCGGTTTTTGCGCACGAGCCGAACCAATTTACTTATTTGCAGTTTTACTTAAATTAGCTCGACCCTCACCCCCCCTATTTGGGTTTCTTCCGCTTGCGTTTTAGGGCATCTCTATGTATTATTTGCTCTATGGCTCTGATGGAAACGTTGTTAGTTACGTTGTCCTAGAACTTTAAGCCAAAAAAACTATGCAGATTTCATGACGTTTTAGGACATAGTTTAGTGTTTTTGATACTTGCTTTATCTGTTCTTATATATCGACTACATGAGCCTAGGAAGAAATATTTGTACACCCTCTTTGGGGTAATTTTTCACAAAAACGGCTCTACACAAATTTTCCAAGTAGATATCACAACTATACGGTGAAATACGACCTCGAAAATGACTTTATATTATCTGCTGATTGTTTATTTCGTCTAATTTTAGATCAAATGTTTCCTCATCGCTGATCATAAGATGAATACCATATATTTCAAAGCGACAAATCCAAGATTGTTAAGTTGTTATTAATTTAATTTCAATAAATAAGTAAGCGAATGTTGCCGTCAATGAACAAGTTTTTGCCGCTAGCCGCCATAAATCCGAATAGCAAAACGTTGTGTTATCTCACATCTAGATTTATAATAGGAAAAATGAGTTGTGCAGAATCAAGGCAGTGCTTGATGGATGCAATACTTTCCCAGTATGCATGGGGTGCATATATGGAAACGGTAGAAAAAAATCCGGAATCATTCATATTCCAAACGTGTCGCCATATTTACGACCACGAAAACGCAGCCGTATCTCGGCCTATACATGCGACGGCGGGAATCGAACATGGCCGATGTTATTTTTATAAAATAATTGGTTTTCGATTGCCAGGCCCGTATCCGGTGCACATCCCCAACGGAGATAAAAACTTGCGGGGTTCTGATAAACTTCGAATCTATCCGGATCTATATATTCCGAATCTTTCCCGATCTATATAATCCGAATCCATAGATATCTAGAGCCTATTATTGGCTTATTGTACACTAGTCTACAGCCGTACATCATTACCGTTTACCTTTTAAAGAGATTGAATGGCGTAATTGGACATCACCTAGAGTCGGAGCAAGGCTCGAGTCAGACTTGTTAAGTATTTCCATATGGAGGAGATTTATAGAGTATTCCAATCATGCTCGAGAGTTATTCGAGCACACGCTACGTTTACTGTTGCGTTTAATTGGATGGAACTATCGAATACAATGTCATTTTGAAATATTTATTAAAGTCTGGAAAGAAAAGTAACACGCTACAACCCGCGTGGTACTGAGTAAATTAAAAAGATGCCCAACGAAAATAAATTATAAAATCACCCGTAAATTCTTTTCACCTTGCTCAATTTAGCTTCATCGTAAAACTTTAAATATATTTCTATCGAATTTACTGGAATAACTTATGGAAGCTTAAAAATCTCATTGTGATATTTAATTATTGAAGAAGGTAATATAAACAAATCGAAACGAAAAAGACACAGAAAATTAAAACAAAAGTAACGGTCGCAACAAGGACTCAAACCCAGATTCTCTGTCTTACCGGAACCAATTGTTTTTGTCATTTTTCAATATTATATTTCAATTTAATAATTGTTTATATTATCCTCAATTAATTCTCATATTTTTGCGATAAAACAGGGTATCTGGGTTGGAGTCCCTCGAGAGGGAGAGGGGTAAGGCTCTCGACTACGAATCCGAAGGTCGCGGGTTCAAATCACGGCGTGCACAAGTAAATTTTATTTAATTAATTCGTACTGTTTCACAATTAATCCATTTAAAAATAATATATAGTTTATATGCGCACGTTCCTGGGTGGAAGATACTCTCAGTATCACCCTGGTGAAATACCACCATTCAGAATTGAACCGTTATTTGAAATGGCTTTTAACCGTGTTTTGTGACCAGATCTGAATAACCAGGTATTTCCCCACCTTCCTCTTTCCCTTCTTCTTCCCCTCCCCAATACCTTCAGCCTCACAACATTCCCCAAATTGGGGATGCCATAGTCTCACTGGCTCCAGACGGTTGGGAGCAGTTGGGACTCTTGTGCGGTACTGGTTAAAAATTTAAATTTAAATTAAAAAAAAACATTTTCTGTCTCTCTTACTGTTTCATCATTCATTGAGTTTTATTAAAATTATCTTCTTCAATGATTTAATATTACTATTGTGTTAATAAACTTGGATGACTTGTATAGCGCAGTTTTTGTGAAAAATCACCTCAAGGGCGCTGGATATGTTTTTTTCCACTGCTCTATCCTATCACTAATCTTAGATAATATATTATTACAACTTATGGCTAGCAAATTGAACTCAACATTATTAATTATTAATCGATCTGTAATACCTAACTTTATATATGAATGCCTTAAAGAATACTTTGTTATTACACTAGAAAATTTCTTGGTGAGAAGCGGGTTACAAAATGTCATTGAAGCTTCGTAGAAGAATTTTAGAAAAACGGTTAATTCATTAATTTATATATTATTACATAAATGGTATCGCTTTATACAAGCAACATTTTTCGTTTCATTACGGCAGCCTTCTGAATTTAAGGGCGAGAATAATAATATCTAATGTCGTCCCGAGCACCCAATTACCTTTCCCATTGTATCGCCCCGTCATCTTGATACCTGAGACATATTAATCCCAGATAAACCTTGAGACTGTAACCGAATATCGCCTCTAATGACAGCGCGATAAGGGCAGACAATGGCGCGGCATGCCTTGCGATTGGTTTCACCAAAGCCAATAACCAAATTTGATATCGATGTTCGATAGGACGGGAGTAATGGGATATTGATTTATTAACCCCTCCCTCTCCACCCCTCACTCCCTTCAACACCCCTCGCCCTGGCGGCATACAAATGAACTAGGGGAGGAAATGTACACGGGGAAAATTCAGTCGGAAAAGTGTTACGTAACTTGTAGCGGCAGCTTGTTTTTTCGCTTGCTGATTTAACCAATGCTGATGTTTTATTACCGGCCGTGTAGTCCACGTTTGGTCCTGTCTTTTTCCTTATCAAAATATCTATTCACATAGATCGGCAGGTAGGTACATAAATATAATGGCAGGTACGTATATTTTCGTCCAACGTTTATTATCTCTGGATTTATTCTCACGTAGGTGAATAACAACCCGGTTATTAATATAAAAACCGTGATCACGCACCTTGTATCCAGCATGTTGTGAAGTATGCATTTTAAATATTTAAAAATCCATTCGGTTTTTTTCGTATTTCCCCGTGGCTACGTACCGACACATAATTGCTCAATCTTCCCAACCGTGTCTATAAATTACTCAAAGAAGATAGATTCTTATGATTTATGTCTCCATAATTAAGTGCCTGGTCCAAATATCCATTTGACATGGCGATCTTTCCGAGGAAATCATGGCTGCTGACTTCCAGGCGTTCGTGCGCTCCGGACAGAACAAAACTGTATAAAGTGTCTCTCGGTATTATTTAGCAGAGGCTTTAGCACATAATTAATTCAATTCAAATCACGACCGTCGCCTACGACCGACACGGTTTTCGTTCTATGTAAAATCGGGAGCAATGTTCCTAGGCATCGTTCTTCACGAAAGGGAAACGAGTAGGCACCTACCTACCCAGGAGGGCCACCTACGGGGTGGTGTTTTTAAATGCCACGCGAAGTTTATTGCGCGCGCACATGTTTTATTTCTATAAGAATCATTACTTTACGAGGGTTTTACTTGAAATTCAAATAAAACAGTTTCGATTTTCACTAGATTTAAACTCTGTGTTATTTCTTTAAAAAAGTCTCCACATCAGTGAAAAAATATTTACGAATATTAAAACGCTTTCTGTAGATAAGGTTTTCTAATTTTTATTTCAGACACAAATTTATTGATAAATCAATTTCCGATAGCGAAAAGGTAATTTTTTGTAATATACCGACAACTTTAATGCACGTGATTATTAATGTTTTTGCAATATCTTTTTAAATCACCGAGTCTCTGAGAACAATAGAGTTTTTGACGATAATTTCAGACTGATATATATTTATTTTTGTTGCAGAGTGATCTATCAACTACAGTCACTGGCTTAAAAAAACGTCATAAAATCGTCCGGGGAATAATGGCGGAACAAACGCCCCTGTTCGCGGGTTCGCTAATGAGCAAGATCTGCCGACTGCCGTGAGACGTTCCGCGAGAGATGTCGATTCACCACTTTGTTTTTCTGCTCCCCTGGTACCTGGTAACTGCGGGTTATCTACTCCGGCCGCAGGAGACTTTCACGTGTGCATGGTAGTTAACGAAACAATGTAACCTAATGTATCTGTGACTAAGTGAGGAACTAATAGCATCTTCAGTGTTGCGTGGTGTTTTCGCCGGTTTCCACCTACTTTTATCGTGATACTTACAACGTTGTTATAAATAGATTTATGCAATTTCCACATGTAATTGAGTACTAAAATTTAAACATACGTGTAAGGTGCTCACGTTTATCACACGGATAAAAACATTAATGAGTATAATATCTACCAAATGTTCATGCAAATCTAAAGAACACCATCGTATGCTGTAGCCGACGTGATCGTCGATTGTTCATAATCATGATTCTTTCTAATTTTGCGACATTATGTTGATACAAGCCATAAGTGCGGGAAACACCGATTTATTCTAATCCATAATACGGTACCCGAGTTCTGTTTACCTGAGGGTAATTTACAAATGCCCGGCTTTAAATCCCGGGAATTTCGCAGTCGCCAGAAAAAGGCAGTTACGGGGATTAACAGCGAACTAATTAAAAGCCACCGAGCCACAGTTCGTAGTGCACGAAGGAACCCGAAGAATAGTTCGGATGTGATTAAAAAGGGGGACTTTGGCCGAAGCAAGGTCAGTAGTGGACAGAGACGAGTGAGTAGAGACCGTCCGGCCAGTGGTCGTAGTCGAGACTTCCGTCTCCTACAAAGCAAGCAGGCCACTTGCATCCCCAGCCTGAGACGCTGCGAGAAAACTCGGCAGGAACCGCCGAACCCCAACGCCCACCGTTCGAGTGCAGTCGAGTGCCCTTCGCCTCCTGCCCTCCAACGCCGTGATCCCATCAAGGCACATATCCACCACCGCAGGAGTCACACTCGGACGAGCAATCGTGACTCGTAACCAGTCGCATCTTGTAACCATAGAAAGTCTTTCACTTCTCCTGCCTCCCACCTGAAGGATTCCTGAACCTGCCTCGAGGATAGTCGGCCCCGTACCTCCAGAAGCATAGAAAGTGACTTGACCAGCACCTACACACACATTTACAGTCTTGTAACGACACTAGTCGCTTACATATGCTATATTAAATATATCTGGCAACTCAATCCACCATTGTTTCAACCCCAGAATAGAAGCGTTCCCCTTTAGTCCATTATTGGAAGCGAGAAGTAAGTATATTTTAATTCCATTTTAATTTAAGCGTATTTCTACTATATTTGTCATTTACGGTAATAACAAATATTGCGATCACTCTAAACAAATATATTTATTGTTTAAACTGCTCAAAAACATCCATAATTCAGCGAAATCAGCAATTTTCACTCAATAGTTCTCATCATCCAATGAGATGTAAAATTTAATCAGTTAAAAAATATGAAACTTACTTACGATAAAATGGCACAGCCTGCTACTATGAAGACATCGCAATGCATTGCTAATGAAATAAGAGAAAACATATCTTGACGAAAGCTAGCGCGATCGGTCGGGAATAAATTTTACTAATCGCTTCCATTCTAGGGTTAAAAATATTCTCAACTTTTTCAGTACGAGGACAAAATCTTAGGAAATCTTTGTTATTTCACTGCCAAACTATGGGCATCTGGCATATTCTATGTCCCCATATTTTCTCTTTTTTTAAACTACAATTTTGAAATTTAATGTTTATTTTAAAACAATTTTTCATGCTGTATAAACATTCCACATGTCATTGAAACTAAGAGTTGTCCTTTTAACAGTTGAAATTAATTAAACCGTTATGTGAAAATAACCGTAAAAACATAATTTTTAATAAGTCTTACTTCTAAGAAAACTAACGGAACTAGTTTACCAGTAACCCCTACGTACTCCATGCAATGCCATGTATCAGAATGGGGTACGTATTGTGTCTTGGTATACCTCTGTCCATACATTATAATGGGCACGGGTTCCGTAAAGCTCCCGACAACACATTCAGCCGTTCCTGATCACGTATTCAATGTTTGTATTTCTAACCGATGTGGTTTACTGTACCTATTCTACGTATTACCTTCGGTTCCACTCTCGTTATAATATCGATAATATTCCGAGAGTTCATTGAACTGTTATAATATTTGAGACTAAGTAGGAAGATTTATAACGCTTGATAATACGGTAAGACAAGAGTCAAGGAAAGGTAGTTAGAGTTGGTGACGCAAAACTAGACCGGATTATCTGATGGATTTTTGTTTTTATTGATCTGAGTTTCACCTCCTACTTGTTATTGTAACATTTTTTCATGGCGTTGGATACCATCGGGGTTATATTTGCTGGATAATCCCAAAGCTTTTAAATAGTGAACTATTCTTAGAGTTAAAACTTGTATCACTCAATCGTTTAAAATGGTATTCAGTGGATTATTGTAATAACAAATACCATGATTAAAGGATTTTTTTAGACGAAGAATATAAGTTAATTGACATGTAAAATATTTGCACTCTTTTCAGGGCTAAATTTTCTCACTGAAACATTCGCGATAGATCAACAGTTAGAATCAAAATGTTGTTGTAAATAGTTTAGTCTATATTTAACACTTAGTGCGAATTAGCGGTGAGTCCTTCATGTATGAGCCGTTAATTTGTGCCGGCTCATTCGACCGTGACTCCCGCTCTTAGTAAAATAAATCTTGACCCATCTCTAGTGTGGATAGGTACAAATAACAAAAAAAAATATTATTTCAACAAATCCCAAATGAAAGATGCAACAGAAACAGATACAGAAAATATCAATCGGTTGCATCTGAGAATCGAAACAAGAGAATATTTGAATTATTCAAAGTACCGAGTTCCTTTAAATGTTAGATAGATATACGATGTGATTAGAGAGCTATATATTCTAGATGATAATATCTAGTACTCATAATTAATAGCTACTCATCATGCAGCACGTAACAAAACTCATTAAATGCTTTTGAAGGTACCACATATCATAACAAATATTATGTATGTATATTACGACTAATTTCGTAGGCAGGAATGTCGTTCTGAATACTGGTGACCATAATATCTCTATTACGTATGCGTAACGAAATGAAATGGATATATCCCATACATTGTGATTTATATTATTGGTCCATCCATCATGAGACGGGAGCGCTATTCATGTTTGCGCGGACAGAGTTAAAAATTTCATGCGCTGGTCAAAGAGGCTAATGACGTGGAGAATATGGACATTCAATAGTTGATTGACAGGCACATGAACTGGCATATAGACAGTTCGAATACAGAGGAGGAGGCATCTAGGCTTGCGCAATATGAGACGGAATTCCATATGCAAATTATGTCCTGATCTGATGGACCTACTGGAACTGAAAATCTCTTGCTATCGATTCACTTCGTGGTTCTGGAAACCGTCACCAGCGGGCACACAGCTAATGAGAATGTATTTTTTATACCTTTCCTAATTAGATAGGATATTATAATTTCTTCAAATGATTGGTATTCGCTTTGTGGCGTCATTATTAATAAACGAATTAAAAATTACTTTGTAATCAAAACTTTATTAATACATACCTACATATCAACATGTTTCGAAATCGAAGCTTTTCTCATCAGGACATAGAGAATACTAAAAAATAATAATGTCTAAGGTATAGAAAATGATAAACATAGAACACGATTATGTAACAATAGACAAGTTATAAAAAAAATTGATTAAGGTAGGTAACAAATTTGTATTAGAAATAAAGAAAGAAATTATTTTTATTATTTATAATAATATGAAAATAAATTCAAGAGATAGCTATTATTAATAAATAAAAAATAAAACGTTAATTATTAATTATATACTACCTTAATCAAATTTTGTTTATGTTTATAATTTGTCTATTCTTACGTTATTGTATCCTATGTTTATGAAATAATTATTTTTTATTATTCTGTACGTCCTGATGAAGAAAGCTTCGCTATCGAGACATGTTGATATGTATATATTAATAAAGTGGGGATTGCAAACTAATTTTAAATTCATTTAGAGATAAAATATTAATTAAACTAAATAAAATATAATGATGTGATTGTTAATTTCCGCAAGTACTTTAGTTGTTTTTAAAATTATTATGACAGTTGTCTCGGTGTTCAAAGACTGTCTCAATAATACAAAATAACTAACTAAGTAACAATCACGCTGTTTCACTGCAGGTATTTCGACTCAAGTATTTGATTCACTTGATCATGCCATGTCTTCCTAGGGCATCCCCGACTTCTTCTTTCATTCACCTTCACGTAATATATTCTCCCTGCAATCCTTTCTTTCGTGATTAAATTTGAATTATTATTAATTTGGAATAATAGTTTAAGGGAGTTCTACGAATTAAACACAATAACAGTTAATAATGTAGGTAAACCTTCGTGTAAATTAAATACCTGTGATTACACTTTTGACATTTGAAAAGGCGTGCTTTAATAAATTATTAAGCTGAAAACGTTTCACTCGCAATTATTGCTAAAGGCAGTGTTTTTATAATGCAATAGCCGTGATTCTGTGCATGCAATGTCTAGAACTGTGTAATAATGAGATGGTTCAGCGACACAAATAAATTACTAAATACTGAAAAAAAAGTGAAAGAAAAAATATGTTACCTTCATAATGAGAAACTCCAGTGAAAAATATAATGACTTTTAAAATATATGTACATATAGATCAGCAATCGCCGATTCTGAATATATAACTTTTATAAATTGTTATTTAAAAGAGAATAAAAAATAGTACCATCAAAACACCGTATTATATTGGCACCATTGCATTTGGAACATCTGATGTCACGTTCGCATTTTGTTTTTTTTTTTGGTAACGACTTTTTTTAATTTTCACTTTTATTTTGTATTTTAAATATGTATTTTTTTTTAGTTTTTATAATTTGGGGGACAATATAAAAAAAAAAACTATTATTAGTGAAATAAATTAGAGTATTCATAAGCAAACCAATTATCAATGCAGGTATTATGATAATATTAATGCTCAATACTATTATTATTCTTTCAGTTAAAGTTTCAAAAAAGGAACATAATTTTATTACATATATTAAGTTATGGTTTACCATGAAAAGAATATAACATTATGTACGGTAAAGCTCATATTTGTTTTGATATTTGACATTCTAACCTCAAAAGTGATCAAAACCGACCGGCCATAGATTTATGGCGTTTTGGCGGTTTTTGAAAAATTGAAGCTTTGAAAATTATTTTAACTACGAATACTAACTTTAGATAAATAAACGAAATATGCTGATATTTAAGTTTGAACGTCATTATTGATTGAAAAAAAATGAACTGATGTTCCTTATCAAGAAGAAATTAGAATAAAGAGGAATGTTTCATATGTAACTTAATTTTGGATTTGATGCCAAAATGCCAATCCAAACTGAATAACGTATTTCTTATATTAATGGTTTAGTAAATATCTAGTACACATGAGAAGTATTTTATTTATTTTAGTTTTAAATTATGAAGTATAGGGCATGAATTGTTTTTTTTTCATAATTTTTTAGAGGATACTTAGAAAATTATTTGCGGGTTTATTGAATTTTTTCAAAAAAAAAATCATATTTGATATGTAAATATGGTTAAGTAAATAAAAATATAAAAATAACATATTTTAAAAAAAAACCTTTTTCGGGTCGATATTTTAAATTATGTACGGCAAATTTGTGTTCCAAATTAAATTAACAAAATTAATTTAAGTTCCAAATTAAATTTCCATAAGAAATTGGTCGTTTTTAATTTAATTTAATGTCCACCATAATGCTAATTTTAAAATATTTAAAAAAAAAATTATTTTATATTTCATTATATTTTCAAAGTAGACGGTATGCAACACATTTTTAATATCACCGTTAGCCCCCAAATGCATTGTTAAATGTCCCCCTAAAATCGAAAAAAATCAATTCCTTTAATGGCCTATATTTTATAAAGAAAAACAAAAATAAATAAATAAATTACTTCTATTCTATACTTACTATACTTTTTGATGAAACAAAGGGTCATTAGGTTTAGGTGAGTATTTTGGCTTCAAACTCAAAATTAAGTTTTATATGAAACAGGCCGTGCAGCCGTTCCTCTTAAGCATGAGATTTAATGGACGCGATTAAATGTTTAAATGCCAAAGTGTTTAAATTTCGAACAAAATTTAAATTCGTAATTTTATCTTAAATATTCTTCTCGTGAGTTTTAATCACCACACTACATCGTTTTATTGTAAATCAGCTACCGTTTTCCAGTTTACCATTTTAAATTACCTTGTATCCAAAGTGCTCATATTATATTGGCACCAAAGTGGTCACATAAAGTACTCCGAGACGCCCGACGAAGATGAATCGATACAAAAATCGAACCCGATGTGACCAATCACGTGTCGTTATTTTGGTCTCAAGATGTATTATTATTGTTCTAGAAGATGGATAGGTACTTACCTACTTATTCCATTTGGTGACATAATGGGTGATTAAGACTGATCGATTTACGAGACTACGGGACGATTTAATGTACGGACGTAATTACAAAGCACCGAGTCTTGGATCAAGGCGATCGATTCGTTTTGTTGCATTGTTTGAAGTATTGCTCTTCTATTAATAAATATAATATAATACAAAGACAAGCCGGAATGTATATACCTAGAGCTTCTAGGAAATTATGATTGTAACTATAATTATTATAATATTATCTTTCTTTTAGTCTTCAATTTTAAATACATTTTTTTCCTTATAGCAACAACCAGTATCTATCAAACACATATACATAATAGTTAACTCTATAATATTTGTTTTTATCATCTCTTCATAAGTACTTAACTATTATACTATACTGAAATTATCTGGTATAAGTAAACGATTATTTTTTGCTTTTTTTTCTTATCTCTTTGAACTTAATAATAATAATAAAAATTGGATGATTTGTATTGCGCCGTTTTTGTAAAAAATGACCTCAGGGGCGCTGTACAAATATTCCTCCCTATTCTCTATATAATCATGTACAAACAGATACAGTAAAACGTATTTACCTGGCAGGTCGCTTCAGATGAACACAGTTTTATTAGAAAATTTAAGTATAGAGATGATAGTTGTACAGTTGCTATTTTATTTTCCGTTTCTATTGATGTTACATTTATTAGAAGATTGGTGGCACAAGAAGAGTTGGTATTTATTGAAAAATTTATAATTTTTAGGATTGGAAAATATTTATAAAATAACCTTAAAAAGCGTAAGAAACTTTTAATAAATATTAACATTTTTTATTTATTTTCACACTTTTACTTATTTACAGTGTTGCGGGCTGTGGACGCATTTGCGCACCGATGCGTGAATTTTAAAACTTATGTTTAAATTATGTTATTTTAAAAATATGTTTCTGTATCTGTTTGAACATAATAAAATAAACCCTGGCGAGCAATATTTATACAGCGCTCTCGAGGTTTTTTTCACAAAAATGGCGTTATAAAAAACGTCCAATTATTATTATTATTATTTTATCTCACTAAAAGTTAGAATTACTTACGTATTTTTTAAATTTTAGATTTAAATCGTAAGTTACATATTTTTTAATAAAGAGTTTTACGTATTGTTACGTATTCAGTACTCACATCACAACTGAAATTATGTTTCTTAACGATCACGTTTTTATAGGGACACGATATTCCTCTTTCAAAGTGAAGATTCCTTTAGTAACTACGGAAACACAAACTCCAAGTTTATATTGTGCCAAGTAGTGCCTTCATTGAGATCATGTTTCATAGTTATTAGGTTATCTCTTTATAAACAAGCCGACCTCACACCTTTGTCTGTAGCTAAACGTACAATATATTAACACCATGCCTACTTCTACTACAATAGCATAGTTAGACAACTTCTACTGGGAAATTGTCATCTTTGTACTCTTTCTTAGTGAACAAATTAAAGCAAAAAAAACTATTTGATGACTTGTCTTACTTTCAAAAGAGATGAGTGAATATATGAAAGCTTAAAATCTCATAACATTAGACATATTCTCATAACATGTTATAATAAATGCATCGACCAAAAATATCATTAAAAAAAGATAAAGATATAGCTAATTTAATAATAGGGAACAGGGAAAATTTATAATATTTTTTACATTAGTATTTATCGAAATCAAATCAGAAATCGAACTTTTCTGACAGTCCTGAGCATGTTTAAAAAAACGTTTTAAAATGTTGAACATCCTCAAAAATTCTTTGGAGGTATTTTTTAAAAGCAGAAAAGAAAATTAAAAAAAAATAATAGGGTATATTTTCATTTTTTCGTAAACACTAACATAAATTTTCTTTGACGATTTATGTGGATTAAAAATAATTGTCTAAGTTTATGTTAAAACAACGTCCCAAGAAAAGATTATAATTATCCTTCTCCACATTTTAAAAATATTTTCATATTTTTATAATACATATTCTGTTTACCGTATTGAATAATCATATTATCATTATTTTTTAATTAATAAATGATACTAAATGAAAGATGAAACCGGAAAAAACAACAGAAATAAATAAGATTTTAGTCGCATCTGGGACTCGAACCCAGGACCTTTGCCTATCCGGAGTAACCGCTTAACTAACTTAGCTAATGAGACCAGTTCAATTTATATCATCTTCATCCATATCATATCTAAAATTGAAGATTTGTCAATATTATTTTCCATTTTTAATCTCATATCATTGGCGTTATCTTTATGTAATAAATTATCCCACTACGACATCCCTCTCCTACGTTATGTGTCTTGTATCTAGTTTGTAAGCTATGATTTATTCTAACTTACTTTAGAAATACCGATGTAAAATTAATATTAAAAAAAAAAGAATTTTTCGTCGTTTAATTAAGCAATGAACACATAAGAAGTTCTCACTGGTGATACCTCAATTATACGAATGTAAAATTAATGAATGGACCGAGGTGTTGATTGAATTGAGATCTCAGCGATTGCACTGATCCTCCTTCGACAAAAGATCCGCAATAAAATAGCCCCCTGTTGGAAAACAGTAGTCGGTGCTGAAAATAAGCAGGTTGCACGAGACGTGAGTATGCGAATAATTGGCAGATAGTGCATAACGAACGCATCGAGCAATTTTATTGATATGACGCGATAAACGTCGGTGTGAACTCGGCATTATTCACACGGGCGCGTACACGTGCGGCGTGCACTGGGCACGGCGGAACAGAGGAAATGGCCGACAGAGATAAAATAGCTGCGCCAAAACAGCCGAAAGGGCAAGCATAAAAAAACAGATCAAAAACAAAAGTATAATTAAATTGGTTTCAATGGAATATAATATGATTTTATATATCATTTAAATATTGCTGATTATAGATTTATGAACGAAATTCAATATATAATCTCTTTAGAAAGTCACCCGATAAATAAGTAAACATAATAGTTTTTTTTATATTTTCATATGGCGATAAATTTGTGACCCGATATTATAGTATTGTAAACATACCTTGTTTTCACAGTTAGCCCATAGTATCCGATATCTACAAGTTTTAACGTTATTTAAACAATGATTGTTGTCAGCGATTTTAGATTGTTAACATCTCAGAAACAAATAGTGCACAGTTTAGTAAATATTTTTCTAAACACCTAGTTAAATCTGTCCGGGGGGAGTCTTCTAGAAAAACCAGGCTTCCATACTTCACTTCCGCATAAATCAGTTACTTCGAAGTAAATTAGAACGCTATACTCGCTTATACAAAATACGTGTTGTGAACATCGCTGCTTGCGAGAGACTCCATATTCCATGTACCAATATATTTACAAGACAATACACTAATAATTAATATTGTGCCGTTTTAGTGAAAGATTACTTCAAAATGTCTATGTAATAAATTGAAACATACTAGAAAAATACTGTATCACTTCTTCACTGAAACATTTTTTGTCACCCAGACCATTTTCTTGCTAGTTTTTGCCCCTTTTCAAATGCTGCCATATTTCCGTATTTGCGAAATATCACCCCAAGAGTAAAAACAATAGAAAAAAATGGTTTAGTTTCTTAGTGTGGATATTTGAGTCAGGCAATTTTGACTAGTGAGTTTGACTAGTGATCTCAGCGCCTTTTTGATGAAAAGCTATTTTGTTCCAATTGTAGCGACTGTTTTGTCAGCGTGTGCTTTTCTACAGCGGTTTTGTCGCGTCGCCGTGCACCGTGTGCGGATGGGCACTTATATTATGCTCAATGCTCGTGCGCTTACATATGAAATTTATTAAGCCCGGTCTATACCCACAGAGGAGCGCGTGCCTCCGCGAAAAGTGGCGAATGAAATGTTTTTATGATGCCATAAAGTACAAAACCACGACTTCACACAATATTGCGGTTTCGAGCAGGAACGTTTAACTACGAGACTATTGAATTCATCTGCGCGCTGATTCAGATAGCAGTGATTTTATTCACTACTTGACATGATATTATTGCAGGTTAACACCGCGATAAAATGCCACTTTATTGATTTTGCTGAAACGCAATGTTTTATTAAGAATTCTCATAGAATTTCTCAGTCGAAATCTTCACACTGTGCTACAAGTGATACTTTTGTCTTTTCAGTAAAATCGGAATTTCCAACATCTTTATATTGCTGAATATTTTACATCAAATTAGTTAATGCTATTGTGATACGGAGTGAAATATCGTAACCACTCAACCGGCCTTCGTGGTTGAGTGGTTACGATCCTCGGCTACTAATCCGGAGGTCGCGTGTTCAAATCAAGGCGTTTGCAACTAAAATTTATTTGATTAATTTATGTTATTTCATAATTTTTAAACTTAATATTGGCATGTTTACAGGGAGGTAGATACTTTCAGTATCGTCCTGGTGAAGGACCATCAATCAGAATCAAAATATTACTCGAAATGGTTTTAACCATTTTTGGTGACAAGATCTGAATAGCCGGGTACCCCACCTACCTTTTCTCCATCTCCTTCCCGTTCCCACCATATTCAGCCTCTTAACATACCCCAATTGGGGATGCCATAGTCTCACTGGCTCCTGCGGTTGGGAGCAGTTGGGACTCTTGTGCGGTATCATGCTTAATGGAGTGATTACAAAAATGCAACCTTTAAAAAGTTGAAATATTTTCGTATGAAGAAAATCGGCGAGGTATCGGAAGGATTTTATGCGCCTGAAAATTCGCGAAAAAGGAAACGTTTTATTAATTTAGAAGAAAACTTTCGTTTTATTTGCGAACTTTTCTCAAAACGTTTTTCGTTGGATCTTTACATACGAGTACATGCCGTTAACACGACACAACTATAAGGTAAATCTATCAACTAGTAGTTACCTATCTGGAAAAATAAACAAAACAATCAATTTTGGAGTTGCCTTTGTTAGTTTAGCTTTTTCTTCAAATGTGATTTTTTTTTAAATGTAAGCAACTTGGAATGTCCAATAATGCGCTAAACGGGTCATAAGTAATTTATTGTGATCCATTTATAGGATTGTTCGGGTACAACATTCAGCATCCAGCATCTCCGGGATAATATATAAGTGTCGGGGTCTCTTCCCTACCTTCCTTCATTCTTTCTTCCCGGGCAATATTTCTGGAAATCCATACGACCTTAAGAATCCCATAAAGCAGTCAGCCACCCCTTCTGAAGGCATGGAAGTGAGATTTATCGGGCGCACCCGCTATTTCGCTCGGGGCGCCATTTTGGGGAGGCGAGCAGGACCGGCGGGGACTTAATAAAACAGAAGTTGACTAATGCACCTCTTATACTCTCAAATGCCAGGTGGGGTACTTGCTACCCGAACATATAGAAAACTGTGGTTATGAACAGTGGCGTAGCGACTTACAAATAGAAACAATAGGTACCTACCTTCTTTCAAAAATATTAATTCTTTAAGCAGTAGTCATTAAGCCGACTGCTCTAATGATATTTATTTGTTTATTTTATTTTTATTTATGAAATACATTATATTAAATGGAGACATTTACATGGAGTAGATACATTAGATCACCATACTAGGCGGCTGCCTGTATCATGGTGACCAATGAAGTATAGTTACTTTGTATGATGTCTAGTCTGCATGATATGATGTAACTTAATAATTTATGATCGCAATTATTTAAAAGAATTACTACTTAACTGTGTCGTTTCGTCTTCTTATTGTGCTGTCCATATTTGTCACATTGAATACGTTAATCAAAAGGATTGCTTGCAAGTTAAAACATGATTTTGGCAAATACTCATAGGATGTAATTTAACTAACAAAACCTTTCTCCTTTAGATGACCCTAGAAACAAATTCTATCGATTCTGTCATTGATTCATCTACTTCACTACAACTCATCCCTTTCAATATCCCCTCCCGTAGACTTATAAAAAATGAACTGCTCTTATGAATGGATACCATTCACTATTGTACAGAATATGTAGACTGGTCAATTCAAGTCAAAACCTTATTTTATTGGTGTAAGTCTAAATGATTTTTAACTGTCATTAAGAAATATTATAATTATCACGACTGTCAACCAGATTGACTTGACATGCCACTTCGACTTTCTCATATTTTTTTCTTTTGTTTTTGCTTTATTCATATATTATCCTATATTTATAAGTTACATTATTCATCGATGTTCGTGTTATTTATGTTGTAAAATGGACGTTACTCTGTTAATAAATAAATAAATTGCCAATCAGTTTCGTGAAAAAATATTTCAAATAAATACATCACTTTCATTTTACGGTTTTAGGTTAAATAAAACGAGAACCAAAGCTCCTGGCACAAGAAATCCCATACACGGAGACGAACAGGATAAAATTCAGAGCGAAGCTTAAAACTCATCTCTTCGGAAAGTTATATTCATGAATGGTACAGTTGCATATCCAATTTTCATAGCGAAGCTAACCGGTTAGTAACTTTCTAAAGTAATTTACAAAAATAATTGAAACTTTTTTCGGTCATTTAAAAGAAAAACATTAATATTTTAAATAAATACCAACACTTCTTTACCCACTATCATTCTTATAAAATATTAAATCAATAAAAAATAACAATGAAATAGTAACTGCAATATCATGTAATGTCCAGTGTTTTCTGTTATTGTGTCCTGTGCGTTCGAAATCATATCTTCCAATGCTAAAACTTTATATAATAACGTGTTAATCTGGAGTGACCTGCCAGGTAAGTATGATTATGAACCTGTTTGTACATAATTATCATAAACCCCACAAAGTAATATTTGTATAGCGCTCTCAGGGTGATTTTTCACAAAAACGGCGCTATACAAATTATCCAATCGTTATTATTATTATCATCGAAGGGAATAGTATCGCATATATTTAAATATGCGATAATATTCCTTTAACGGTTAATCAATTTTAAGGTTGTGTTTTTGCTAAACACGAGATCGTTAAGATGAAAAACCTTATCTGTACTTACACATAAATGATTAAAGATTTTCTCTGCTAAGAATGTTTCAGTCCTGATGATGTTAATAAATTGTAGTTTTCCTAGTGAATCCGATGAAACCTATTTCAGTTCTTTGGAAAAATGTTGTGTTTACATTTATAAATCCTTGCAAGTAGTAACCGACATAAGATTAGTATTCACAAAATTTCCAAATAATCAAAATAAATTAATACAATATTCACAAGGTTTTGGTTGAATTGATATTCGGTCGGGTTGTTGACTATCATAAATCAGAGTTCGGTCCTGATTCCAAGGGGTGTCGAACCGGAAGCAGTAAGTCGGTCACGTGTCCCGGGAAAGGCTTCCATGGTGATATAGAGCCTATTTTAAGGACCTCATACGAATACAATTTCGATAGTGGGCTACTACGCCCAAATTTTCAGTCACCCGACGCGATTTATGCCCAAAATGTTTAAGTGTCGCAGCGTGTAATGAGGTTGCCAATGATTTACCGATTTAGATGGTTTATGTAGGTGCGTATTAATTGTTCATAATTCTATTCATTGGTTTGAACAAGCATTTGTAATCGCGGAAGAGGCAATCGATAGATCATTTTTGTTTTATTATCTTATATAATGATTAAATATTTTTCACAAGCCAATATAAAAGTTTGAACGATATAATACCTACCTTTTCCCAAAATGACCCTCCACACAGCATCCGTTTCGGACAGAGAAACTAAGTATATTTTGTAACAAAACTCCACAGTATCCTTCTTCCAGATATTAAACAAGTGGAAAAGTTTAATGAATACTAGTCAAGATTTAAAATCTGGCTGAAAGAAGTCAATGAAATAACCTTAAAAACAGCGCTGAAAATGACATGGAAGATGCACTCAATTAGATGACATCTAATTAAGTATCTCTAGTCCGCCTCACCACTGGACCCCCTAAAAATAATGCACATAAAAAGTACACATATTTTGTATTGTTCACACGCTAGTTGTTAATAAAAATTTAAAAAGTAAATGCATGTGTATTTCTCCCTTTCTATCTCCTACATTCAAACATACAATTTTTCAAATTTTCAGCATGTTTATTTATTCTCGTATACTAAATCCATGTTTACACTAGACTTCATACAAGGTAATTATACCTACTCCATTGGTCACCATGAAAAATGTAACCGCCTGATATGGTAATTTAATATATCTACTCTTTTTAAATATCTTAATTAAATATCATGTATTTTATAAATATATGACATTTCTCAGAAAACGTCTCTTTAAGCTGAAAATCAATTCAATTGTCTCTGTAAGGTGAGAAATAATTCGTTTTATATACCCACTAGTTTTCTTAGTATGGTGAATCATTTATGCACAGGATTTATCGTAGAATTATATAAAAATGGAGAGGACAAACTATTGAATAACTTGATAAATTTACTCTTAGAATGATCGTAAAGTTGCGAAAAATATGATTTAAAGCCAATTACTTTTTATTACATAGCTCATTATGTATTCAATAAGTAAGGTAATATTTGTAACGATTACAATAAAATTGTTTATTACCCGCTATATAGTTACCACTACACACGCTAGTACCTACAGACAATGTATGCGGTTCTGAATAAAGTTCCGCCCGAGTGAGTGTGTACGATCTATCAAGATAATTTTTACACAAAAACCAGACATCATTGTAATTTAATCACGTTCAAACTTGCTCATTAAAAAAAAATTACGTGCCGACTGCACTGAATGGTTTTAGTTTGCAAACATCCATGCAATGTTATCATTATTACAGCCTTCAAATTGTATACACATCGTAAACATTAAACTTCATCAACTCACGCAATAAGGTATGCCTAAGCGGCCATAAAGAATTATAAATACTTGGCACAAATAGAGGAGGTAGATGCCCGCAGTTTAAATGGGAGTGTTCTTTGTGGCACCTCCCACTCGGTATATAAAATGCTTTTATATGAGCTAGTATCTAATGTTTCTTTACACGATCTAATACCTACCTGCCTTCTTACACATGCTTGATTGGAGCCACTGTGGCAGACGTTGATCGACGTCCAGGGAGCCTTGTACAGGAACCTGCATAAAACTAGACGTAACCCTTTCATAATTTCCTCAAAAGATTGGTATTCACATTGTGGCGTCATTATTAATAAACAATTTAGAAATTACTTTGTAATCACCACTTTGTATAGACAATTGATAAACAAAGAACATTTGTCTATACTTGACATTATTATTTTTTTGTATTCTGTATATTCCCGACGAGGAAAGCGTCGCTTTCGAAACATGGTGATATCTATATATTAATAAAGTTGTGATTACAAAGTATTTTTTAAGACATTTATTAACCCTTTCAGCTTACGTAAAAGTTGCTCACTCCTGTTCTTAGTTAGCTTGTCTAAAGCATCTTAACTAAAAACCGCTAATTCTGTTAGTATGATAAAGCGAACATTTTATAATTCAAGCGCAAATTTTCCACTTAGATAACTGTCAAAAATTAATTAAAACCTATTTTTAACGGTATTGTAAACAAAAACCTATAAGCGGGAACCTGGAAACGAGAAGCAAAAAGAATCGAGAAGGGAGAAACGAAAATAACCCTCATTCCCTTCCTTTATTCCTACTCATCCTAATTCCCATCTTATTAGGTTGCTATTTATACCGGCTGATTAAACGCCAACCTCCTTTTCATTTTCATATTAATATTAATAATATAACTAATTTTTATTTAGTTTATAATATAAATTTGTTATTCAATGTTTTATAATCATTTTGATTAATTACTTACCTACCGTAATCAATTTTTGTTTATGTTTATAATTTTTCTTTTCTTAGATTATTGTGTTCTGTGTTAATCATTCGTCTAAATTCTTGGCATCATTATATTTTAGTATTCTATACATACCTGATTAAGAAAGCATCGCTTTAGAAAAATGTGTATATTAATAAAGTGGTGAGTACAAAATAATTTTTAAATCATTTATTAATAATGACGAAACAAAGTGAATACCAATCTTTTAAAGGAATTATACACTTATACCTGTTAATAGATGAAATTTTGAACTTTGAATTTTTTTTATTTCAAATGATGAATTAGTGTTTGATTGACTACCTCTTAGAACTTGCTTTCAGGGGGTTAATAAGAATGCGCAAGGCTCGATCGCCTTGCAATTTTTTGTGCACTTAGGAGGTTGTTTACGACTGAGCCTATTTCGTGCTATCAGCCCCATTGAGCCCAGCACGCGATTAGTTAAGCCTTTGGAAAAAATAAAGCTTTTGAGAAAGTCGGGCACGCTATATCCAGGAAGGTAGGCCGACTAGGTATTAGCCTGCGCCTACCCAGGCTATACTTAGGGAGGCAAGCTGGCTTGATAAAGCGATAGAACAAAACGAGCTTTATCAGGTACATCAAAGAAATCGCAGTTGTTTACGTTCATAAATACCACTCTGCTCTCAGATACTATCACTTATGATTTATGACCAATAAATCGCCATTAATAAGGAAGATTGTTGCTTAGATAATTTTTTTTTATCAAAACATCTAAACTGGTTTTCACAAAGCAAGAACATAGGTGTAAGAGAATACATTCGACTGAGGAAATCTTTTTATTTTCCTCAATAAATACATAATTATTTTGTGATATCGTTACTCATAAAATTAATCTTAAATACTTTGTTTACACTATTTTTTAACATATTAATATCAGCATTTATCAAAATTATATAATATATACATATTATGTATTTATATATATATATATATATATATATATAATGAATATATAAAGATATAAATATTTACGTATTAAAAAAGTGGTATAAATAAAGCAATTCTTATTATTAATAATGACGTCATAAAATAATTTTGAAGTTCTCGCCGAACATAATAATAACATTGTTTGTAGGCATTTTCAACAAATAAACATTCCACTACCTAACTAACTAACCATCACGCCGTTCACCGCAGGGGTGGGTAGAGTAGAGACGGACTGCCAAACAACTCGATCTTAGCATACGCTTCTTGCTTCATACAACGTTTCATATATTCTCTTCTGTTATTCTGACTTCTTACATGACCCGACCCGAGTATTTGATTCACTTGATCGTGCCATGTCTTCCTCGGACGTGTCCAGCTTCTTCTTTCAATCACATTCGCGTCATATATTCTCCTTATACTCCTTTCTTCGTTCAGTCGCTCTATAATAATAATAACAAAGCATTTATATAGCGCAGTTTTGTGTTGTTTCACTTCAAGTGCGCTTTACTATAAATAAACTTAAACATGATTAAATAACTCCATTCAGTGGTATCCTACAGTGCTACTTTTTCATTCTATTTATACATTCTTAAAATATTACATACATTACAGCTTATTCTTATTACTACTCCTACAGTACTCCTTAGGTGCATATTCATAAAAAAATTACAAAATATTATACAGTAAATATTACTACAAAAATAGTAACATTTTAAGACAGGAGTCGGGTTATGTTCAGCAATAACGTACTTCACATAAAAAATTAAAATATATATATATATACCGAGGAAACCGAAACCAAACAGCTACCAGAGGCTTGAGGATGCGCAAACCATCTAAGCGTCCCTTTCTTAATATGATTCATTACGCTTACATCAGCCTTGCATTCTTTACGAATCTCAAAATTTTTCACACGATCACACATGGTTCTACGATGCATTCGCTTCGGAGATCTCATTTCTACGGCATTTAGTCTACCTTCACCCTTCCTCCGCCACTTCCGTGCCTCACTGCCATACATCAGGGTTGGTATCAGCAATCCAAACATTTGAGGCATCACATATTTATACAAGGGTCTCAATTATTTATCGGTTCTACTTTTGAGGCGATGAAAACATTGAGGAAATTTATGCAAATTTGCCCACATTTTAGCTGTTAACACATTCTGGAAATTTGCACAAAATGAAACTTAACTTGTTAAAGCAGAAGGTTGAGCGGTTTTATTCTTCACCTGTCATTTTTTATCATCATCTTCACAACGTTGTATTGATGTATCGTTGTTTTATCGACCGATAACGAGGTCTGAATTATAAATAAAATGTGATAACTTATGCGCAGTAATATCGTTAAAATTGATGAGCAAAATTTGAAATGTCAAACCTTTTCAATATAAACAGTAAAAGGGAGCATAACTTAAAACTCATCTTTTCAGTCAATCATATTTATAAACGGAAGAAATGCACACACAACTTGCTTAGCTAGAGGCTAGCCAGTTAGTACTTACCTAAAAAATTGTTGCACCGGTAAATGCATCCAGTTCGCAACACTGTAAATAACTAAATGTGTAAAAAAAGTGAATTCCTTTAAAACCTTCTTAACCTATTTAAGGTCATTTTATAAATATTCGCCAATCCAAAAAATTATTAATATTTCAAATAAATACCAACTCTTTTTTTGTTACCATTCTTCTAACAAATTTAATATCAATAGAAAAGGAGAATAAAATAACAACTGTAAAAGTCATCTTTTCTAAGGTTAAATTTTCTAATAAAACCGTGTTCATCTGAAGCGACCTGCCAGGTAAGTACGATTTTCTGTATCTGTTTGGACATAATTAGATATATAATGTAAAGTAATATTTGTACAGCGCTCTTCAGTTGATTTTTTACAAAACGGCGCTATACAAATCATTCAATTATTATATCTGTTGATGGCAATTAATCAAAAAAATGTTAATTTCTACTGGTGAGGCATTATTATAATTATTTGAAATTTTTTTTTCAGTCATTTTAATTTAAAAAAAACACTTCATGATGTATCTGCAATGATTTAAATATCATCATTTCTCATTTAGTTCGTGAAATTGATCGCCAAATCCCTTCTAACTATTCTGATTGTCCCCAAACTCGTTAAAATTCGTTAAGGTAAAGTGCAAACTTCATACTTTATTATCAATTAATATCTCTGACCGAAATTATATTATTTTGCCAAAAGTTCAGCGAATCTCTGATTTACGACTTTGGTTCGATGAATTTTGTTTATCGCTGGAAGCTTTTACTGAAGCGCTCGGAATAAATCGCGCAGTCGTAAAACTAAAAGATTTTGAATTTATTGGAATAGTTTAGACAGGTGACTATATTTTTAAAATCTTATTTAAGGTAAAGTATATCTACACGGACAATTAGAATGATTTGTTTAGCATAATACATATCTATAAATATTTATCTACTTAATACGTACGAATTTGCATCCCTCAAACGGAGGCTTATCTGTTTTCAGAAAAGCGTATGGAGGGGTGGGCGGAGAAGAGATGAAATAAAATAAAAAAATGCTTATATTTGTCAACAAAGAACCCCCTTGTAATGTTTCAATAAGAATAGGGCCTCACTATAAAAATAGATTTAGACAGTTAGAGTAAAACATCGTAACGATAAAAGAATGTTTCGATGAAATTTTCAATTTTTTTTTTTTAATTTTAAGGATTTATCTAAGTATGTACGACTGTTTTATCCTGGAACAAGATATCATATTTAAAGTGAAGCCTATGTTGGTAGGCATATAATTATATTGTAAAAATTATAAGTTTATTTTGTAATTTTTCTAAATTACCCAATTTATATGTTTGTATGCGTGTTTTCCACGCCAAGCGAGTTCGTTGAATCAGGTTTTTGCTATAGAACCACTGCCTATACAAAACATAGGAAATAAAGCTTTTAACCCGCGGACTGAACGATAAATCACCGAGCGTAGGGCTACGCTTTCATTGACTATGTAGTGGTGTGTTCTATTGTTCGTTTTTACGCGTTTTAATCTTGTGCAGAGAATTCGCTATACAAGTGCAAAGAGCGTTGACAATTTCTTCGCTCCAAGGACGAAGTAATTTCAGCGCTGAAATTTGTTATAAAAGCATTAACTTTTCTGCGTTTAAGTGAATTTTTCACAAAAACCTTATATTGCATTACAAAAATATTACGATTTTTTCTGGTATTTTGTATTATAACAACAAAATTCAGATAATATACTTTAACCTCTGGGGTCTCCAAGTGGCGCAAACGCCACCAAATATCAGAACTAGTTGTCTTATAGAAGGGTTTACGCCACCTACTGTGATGAACTTATAAAAGTGGTTCTTTCTCTTTTTGTATTACGGTTAGACATGTGATTAAGAAAACCATGGTTTCGTTTTGCATTTAAAAGTTAACTACAAACTCTTCTAAATTACTGTAATAAATTTCCAAAAGCAGTCGATCGCAAATGCTTGTTTTTACGTGCACGGTACGCCAAGATGTCGACAGCTATTGAAATTTGTATTTCAATTTACTCAATATGTCTAGTTAACTATGTTATTATTAAAAAAAAACAGTACGTTAAAGATTTATTTGTAATATTTTTTCTTCATTTGAGTAATTAATTTTTGTATAACATAAATGATTCATAAAATCATTACGCTTTTAAAACGGTATTGTGCATTTCTAATATTGTGTTCAACTATGCATATGTGTAATTGGAATCTTCTGTAGTGATATTCCATAAATGCACATAATTTAACGTAATATTTAGTAAAAACGTGCAACGCTTCTGAACAAAATGAATGATTTGTAAACGTTTTCGTATAGTGCGTCATTTGTCAACACGTAAATTGTACGGGAAACTTCAACCGCAATAGAGGTTAGGTTTATTTTAAAAAATCAGAAATGATGTCGTCTGTTTATTAAAATTGTCACACACAAATGCAGTGTTTTGTTTTAAATAAGACCATAATTAACAAATTTCTAACAGTTCTTGTGTTAATTTAGTTTAAACATACTGGTAATGCCCCTTTCAAAAATTGTTTCTGTCGACATGAAAAAATGCCCGCAAGTGTGGTTGAAGTTGTCGATTTATTTTTTATATGAAACGTAAGAAAAGTGGAGTTACGATTATCTTTATGATATGTTTGTGTAATTATATATGTTTTTCGTTTCATATAAAGTGATTTATTTAGGATTAACCTGAATAAAATGTAGAGTAAATAGTTTTTATTTTTTTAAATCAATATTTAAATACTTAGAATAGCATTTTTTTATTTTGTAATATTGAATTCTAAAAGCGTACTTCATCTGCTTTTGAAAACAGTATTTCATTTTGGAATTGGTTGAAAAACAGCGAAGGTTTGAGGTTGAAGGACACGCGAAAATATTTCGCGATGAAATTATCAATGTGACAGGTCTTTATAACCAACATGTAAACAATTTTCATAAACCCGACGGGTATTATGGTAAAATAATATCAGTGAAGCAGTTTTTGACAAAAAAATAAAACGTTCTAATTACATGAATGGTAGAAAACCTAAATAATATGGCAGTCTATTTTCGGTCATTTCCAAGGATTCCAAGTAAAACAATTTTGATAGTTATGACATCATAGCTGTAGTTTTGTGTGACTAATATTATGTTTGTTAAACAACAACCTTTGCACGCTACGCACCGTAGATCCGCCTACTCGTAGTACGTACCCGTAGGCCGTAGCGTCGAGAGAACCACGACGCTCATTTACAACCGCCGTAAGCTCCCCAATAAATAAAGCGCCGACAAAGCCGTGTTTTGCATCCCGACGCCGCGTCGCGCTCCTGCTAGCCGGGGAGCCGGGAGCTGGTAGATGGTAGTTGGTAGCTTGGTACGTTGGCAGTTGGTAGCTTGGTAGTTGCCAGTCTCGTAGCTGCTAACTGTTGGTTTCGTGGTGCAGGGCTCCAATTCCGAGACGCTCCTCGCCGGGATTGTAAGGCTGACTGTTCCGCGGTACTTTATTACACTTTACATGTTTCATACGTGTACAATTTAGACTTTAAACAACTACGTGAAGGAGGCATGTGTGAAGCCACATTCGCTTAATATTTATGCAATGTACCTAATTAAACATTTTCGTTTCCTGACCAACCGTATAATAATAATAATAATAGTTGGATGATTTGTATAGCGCCGTTTTTGTGAAAAATCACCTCAAGGGCGCTGTACAAATATTTCTTAACTAATTATGTACAAACAGATACAGAAAAACATACTTACCTGGCAGGTCGCTTCAGATGAACACAGTTTTAGAAAAATTTATTTATGGAGATGATAGTTTTACATGGTTATTTGTTTCTCCTTTTCTATTGATGTTACGTTTATTAGATGATTGGTGGCACAAGACGAGGTGGTATTTATTGAATTATTGGTATTAATTTTTAGGAGTGGAAAGTATTCATAAAATGAATTTTAGGACTCGAAAATATCTATAAAATTACCTTAAAAAGCGTAAGAAGTTTTAATAAATATTAACGTTTTTTTTATTTATTTTAGACTTTGGTTATTTACAGTGTTGCGGGCTGTGGACGCATTTGCGCACCGATGCGTGAATTTTTAACTTATTTTTATTATTTTTTATTTTTTTATTTTTTTTATTTATTTATTTAATGACTTTAGGTAAGTACTAACCGGCGAGCCTAGATAAGCAATTTACAGGTGAATTTCTTCAATTTATGGATACGATTGTCTGAAAAGATGTGTTTTAAGTTTAGTTCTGAATTCTGTTAAGTCTTTGATAATTCTTAAGTCATGCGGCAGTTCATTCCAGGCTTTAGGTCCTGACACTCCGAAAGCACGATCCCCAAACTTAGTATTAGGTGTGCGCTTTGGTTCCTTTAATCTGCTGATACCTGATGACGATGCTGACCAAAGGGTGGACTGCCGTGAGTTGGTATTTTCGGGAATACACAGTTCTGATAAGTAAGCGTCATTCCGTTAAGTGACTTAAATACCATCCAGCAGAGCTTGAACTGGATTCTTTCAGGACATTTGAGCCAGTGGAGATTTTTGAGATGCTCTGAAATGTGAGAATATTTAGATACGCCGGTATAAGTCTTGCTGCAGCGTTGAATACTGATTGCAATTTGTTAATTTGGTATTTGGGGAGACTCGCATATATTCCGTTGCAGTAAACTAGACGTGACACAACGTACGAATTGACGAGTAGTTTAGTTGCCCCTGTTGGCAGGTTTCTCCGTACTGCCTTTATTTGCCTCAATTGAAAGAACCCTGTACTTACAGTTCTGTTTACTTGACTTTTAAGGGAAAAGTCTGCATCCAGATTGACACCGAGTAATTTAACACACGTCTTCGGAGTAATGTCACTTCCTACTCACTTTCACAAGTAATATGGAAATAGTTATCATTATACCTGCAACTAGCAGAGGAACGAATAAAGTGAGCTGTGTGCAGTTAAAATGGGATCCCCGAAACCTGTCCACGTGAACTGATGCTAAAAGTATACGAAGCTATATAAGCGTAATGAATAAGATAAAAAGGGATACGTATTGGGTTATGTCAAGAGTCAGAACAAATCAGTCGAGACTAAATATGAGACGATGAAGGGATGAGAATGAAGCAAGGAGTGTCCGCCAAATAGAATAGTATGAGTATCGGTATTTATTAGTATTAGTTTAAAGATAATTTTGTAAAAGAGCATCAATATGCTTTTGGTTTCATTGATATTTCACATCCTTATTAAGCGTATTTAATTTACTAAATTTCTTATTCCTTTCTCACAGGCACGTCACGAGAATTGTGCAGTTTAATGCATTGTATCGGCAGCACTGTTGCATTTCTAATGTACCACAGTGCATCCTGTGCAATGTGTATGCAGTCCCGCATATCCCCGCCTGGGAATGCACTAAAAGGCAGGATCTTGTGTTGCCTCCGTTCACCTATGACTCGAGCTTAATTCCCAGGAAGAGCGATACATAATATTCGTGCATCCTCGCGACAGGAACTGCATACGCCACTGCACTTAGATACTTAGCTAAAATTCATACGAATGAATTAATTCTGAAGCATTTTACAGTGGTTTCACATATTTTTCATAACACAAGAGAAGAATAGGAAATATAATATTAACAGACAATATTCACGATTTCAATCAAAACATACAGGAATTATTGTTAGTATTACCGCAGTGGTTTTAAATACCTACCTTATATAAATATTCTAATCTTTATTTCGGATAATAAAATGTTGTGTTACATTGATAATAATAAAAAGAAATTATTATCTTCCTAACACTATTTGACACATTTCAAAACAAGAATAGGTAATTGGTATCCTTACATTATATCTTATTTTTAAAAGTGTGTTTTGAATATTACCGTCGTTACTGGTGAAAAAAGGTCTTAAAATAGAAAAGCTTTTTGCCACCAGCAACGACATATTTAGTTTTAAAAAAGCTGGTGTTATCTGGTGCGATTCATGATAAATATATATAATACTGAAAACAGACTAGTTAGTACCAACCTACTTATGTTAATCTGAACAGAACTAAATTCTACCAAACTTTAAAAAAATGAGTGGTGGAGAAGTAGCAACCACGTATTTCATCTTTTACATATGAAAAAAAAAGATTTATCACAAAACTCTATATCTCTATTAATTCTTTACTGGAATTTCATTTTAACGTTAGGAGATAATATATGTGCAACAACAAAATGTTATCACGAGTGTTTAAAATCCTATTAATGTGGAATTTACGGTGGTAAATATATTATTTCGACAGGCAAAGAGCCCGAGAGCATACAGAAATGTTGCATCGAGTTTAATAAGCGAATCAACGAAGGTACGAATGTACCAATTATTTTAATTAACGGCGAGCTACAAACGCATTGCTAGACGGCTTTTTAGAGGAATTCTTTGCCGGATTCCAAGGAACTGATCCAAAGCTCAAAGCTAAAAAGGCACCTGTTTCGCGTTCAGAACATGCAATAAAACATACCTTATAACCATCACTACAATCTTCCATGTTATCATTACTTATCGTAGGGGGAAGTTTTTATAATTATATATATTATTCCATGGATGAAATTTTTCCGCACACGTACTACTGACAGTGGACACTTATATTTCGGTATATGTATTTGATTGCTAGGGCATGACTAATTTTGTCGTAATAAATAAGCTCCTTAAAGTTGGCAAGTGTGTAATGTAATTTTAGCAAACCAATTAAATTTTGGGACTATCCGTTCCCCATTGTTTCCAAGTACCTGCGAATCATTGGCAATATGATTTCTAATTAAGAATCGGTATTGAATTATTTTCTAATAACCATATTTTATCGCGGTTACATAATCAAATTAACCCCGTTCTCCCTGAGTTCTGTGAGTACACGGATACCTTGTGTTGGGATTGTTTATTCGTGTATCTAAAGGAATTCCGTTCGAGTCCTTTTAACGGAGGTGGTGCAGGTTTAATATATCATTTGACACAAAGGTGCGGTGATCTGCTCATTGTTGTCGGAATTAGCGGTTGCTGCAGCAAGTTAAAAGCTCCAGCGAGTAATGAAATAAGTTTGTTAACGTTCTTGCTGTTAATTAAGCTAGGCTTTTGTTTGAAGCTGGGTTTGGTGATGCACCTACCAATAAACCAAAAATAAACATTTTGAAAGATTAACGTATTTCTGGATATTTAAATAAATGAAACAATGCCAGTATTTTTTTACGTCTTGCTTCTGGGTAGAAAAAAAAACCAGAAATTCAGAATAGGATACGTTACTAGAAATAGCTTTATCAAAATTTAGCAACCATAATCGACTAACGGGGTAAAAACCAATATTCCTCTTTAAGGTATTCTACAGCTCTACTGGCTCCTTTCGTGATATAACATTCAACTATAAAGCTGTATTTTTGAAACCAATCATTCGTTTGATATAAAATAAAGGTTTAAAATTTTTACATACAAATACAATAAGTTTACAATTAGACAAATTTGAAATTTTAGAAATCAGAAAAAGCGTTAATAGTGTATTAGATGTAATTAATAATCAAATGTTTTTTAAAAACAGCTATCTCTTGAATTTATTTATTTTATTTATATTTTTATTATTAATATATTAATATTAATAATAAAAATAATTTATTTTTCAATTTCAATATAAATTTGTTATTCAATGTTTTATAATATTTTTTTATTTACATTTTTGATTAATCATTTACCTACTTTAATCAATTTTTGTTTATGTTTATAATTTGTCTATTCTTATGTATTCTATGTTTATCATTTGTATATGCTTGACATCGCTTTCGAAACATGTTGATATGTATAATAATAATTGGATAATTTGAATAGGGCTGTTTTTGTGAAATATCACCCCAAGGGCGCTGTATTATATATTAATAAAGTGGTGAATACAAAGTAATTTTTAATTAATTAATTTAAAATGACATCACAAAGTGAATACCAATCTATTGAAAAAATAATAAATATAAAGCTGTTTGCAAATTATATACTATATAGGCTCATTTACGCACTTTTCACATTTTTTAAATTTATCACTATGTATTTAGATTCATTGAAATAATCCGGAAGTGTAAAAAACACAATAATTTGATTTAAAATTTATTTAATGCTGAATATTTTATAAAAATCGGTTAAAAAACAATACATAGATTTTTACACGTGTAAGTGTGAGGTGAACGCTGGTCAGGATCCCGATGACCCCGTTTCTCTACAAAAAGCTTTCACCCTTCCCCACCACCCACCGCCATCCCCTGCTTCCGCCCCCGGAACCATCGCTGGTGGGACCAGGAGTAGAGGAGTGGGTGAGGGTGGGTGGAACGCGAACAATAAAGCAATTCACCAAATCGCGGGCGCCGTGAATGTGTAGATGTATTACGGGGGCACTAACACATAAACACCGGAAAAATAATGTAGCTACAGGCTGGATTGGTGTGACTATTAGCGCGATGGTAGACAAGTTTTCTGTGTGAGTTTGAATATACTTGTTTCTAATAATACGTGGTTATTCTTGTTACTTAAATCAGATATTCTTCGATTTCTGGCTTATGATAAAAAATGTATTCATTAAGTGTTATTGTGTTTAATTTGTAGAACTCCGCTGAATTAAAATAATAAAAAATAAAAAACTAAAATGAAAGTAAATCTAAATTTAATGTTGTTATATACAAAATTAGATTTGCTTTAAAAAAAATGGATTCAAATAAAACGTTACCAGAGAAAATAATTTTCTTCCTCAATTTCTTTTAGGTAATTGTTTTCCATTAAATGTTTACGTACATTGGTTATGGCTGTCCCCTATCAAAACAGAGTTACTGGAATACTGTTTTTTAATTACTATCTAACCATGGCTCATCAACGACTTTAATAAGCCATAAAAAAGAACATTCCACTGACTGTTGTAAAAAATATAATAAAAAAATGGAGGAGTTATCATGTAGTTCTCAGATGTGGATGCATAATTTTAAACCTTCGGTTGTTATTAAATATAGAATTACCCTAGAAAAGATTTTCCTGTACATTGTTATTTCACCACATAGACACAATAATAAATAATTATTGCTAAAACAATAAAAAAAAGTTGGATTAACTCAGTTTCAAGTTGGCTCCGTAATTAACTTGCAACAATTATTAGATAACGTACACTATCATACTATCAGTTCAACTCAATTAAAATTCCATACAAAACCAATTCATCGTAGGTTGAAGGCATGTCCTATGGAGGCCGTGCAATCCATCCCCTACGATTGTAACGATACATTAAACAATCCTAACACCAATTCAACTTGACGGCAAGGCCGCACAGAATCCTTTAGACGAAGGGCGGGAGAATGTTCTGCGGAGGTTGTGCAATTTGTCCCTTACGATTGTTCCTTGGTCCCGGAAGGCGGAAAGCGCTGGGCTCACTCTCTCCCGCGCAGATATAACTCAGCGGTGCCAACCGGTTTTATTTTATTTGGGCCGCACACCAAAATCAATACTACGGCCGCACTAACGGCGCTCCCAGTGGACACGCGGGACTTATCATGTACACGCGTTGTTTATTACCAAAACAAAGTATTTACTGAACAAATAAAATAAATTTTAACCGAATCAATGAATTTATTTCGTGCTTATAAATCGTTTTCAGAAGCAAAATCTGCAAGATGGCACTGCTGGATTCAAAACTCGTTAACTTAAAAAAATGCCACAATAATGTTTACTGTACAGATATTTATTTTTTTGGAACTACTAAAGGTAATTTTTTTTACAGTAACTCGTCTTTTGTGAGCGAAATTATTTCCCTCAAGGCCTATATCATCTTCGGGGATGCTGTGTGAAGGGTATTTTATTGGATAGGAAGGAGTGAACTCTGAACTTGAAGAGACCCATGTTGTAGGAGGGAGGAAACACAGAGGCCGGCAGATCATTCCACAGCCTAGCTGTTGAACACAGGAATGAGTCGTAGAAGCGATCCATGTGAGAAATGTCAACCGTGTGCAAAGGTTGGGCATTATTAATATGGCAATATCAAGCTACTGACTTTGTCTTTGAAAAGTCTTCTTAATATTCAATTGTTTTCACATACGAGTATCCACTTTGCACAGATCGTTTTGATGAAAAAAGGCGAAACATCGTATTAATATATTTTTTTAATGTTTTGTTAATTTTTTAATTATTTTGATCTGTGAATTTGATTTTATTTTTTATTCATATAATATATCGTTATGTCGATACATAAAATTTGAGAAATATAAAAAAACCGCTTTCTGTGTTATTTATCTTCCTTTGCAAACAATTAAATAATAAAAAAAACTTTCAATATTTAATAATCTCCGAACGTGATATGGAATCATTTCTTTTCGGATTTAACACTATTTTCTGAACACCGTTTAGTTAAAAGTTATTATATGCAGTTTATATCATTGTATTTTTTTAAACTGTCATTAATTTTCTTATGTTCTCTTAGTTTTCCAAATGTAGTCGATGTATTTGACGATCTCATTTACAGCACTGGTCCGCAAAGGTAAATACCTGCAAATGCAGTATTTTTGTAGCCAGGTTTATTAATTATTTTCCTTTCGACAGTTTTTGTCATTTTATGTTACATACCAATTATCTTACTTGACTTTGTAAGGAGCACCTCATGAATTTATGTATGTCACATATGAGAGCCAAGTTTCATAATTAGGTGTTATAAGAGATTAGCTGAATTGTACGCGGCCTTTCTGTGGATTTTTATTTTTTCTAACAAAGGTATGAAGTTGTGAATTTTTGCTTGTCGTTTGGGTGCCATAAATTATTTGACAGCGAAAGTAATGCCTTGTGATAACTTTTACTATCTCTAAAGAAAAAAAAAAAAACAAAGAAACACTCATTTGAAAATTTTATTTCATTCCAAAAATTTTTTTTCAAAATATATCTAAATAATAAAGTTTTAAGTAGTTACCTACTTGTGTTTTCATTTTGAAAATATTCTACCCAAACAAACCTTCTTCTTTTCAATATCTAATCTGTTGTTAATCAGAGTGGTATATCTATGGTCTAACCTCAATGCAGCATGGCGGGTTCAATGTTTTTCGTACTAATTTTAAAACGTTATATCAACAGTTTTGCATATTGGATTTCATTGAAGTTATTCTTTTTCCGGCACTAATAAGAAAAAACTGTACTATTTTCAGTGAAATCGGCCAAGTATTTTTCGAGAGAATCGAGGACACATAGACAAACATTCGTTTTTATGTATAGAGATTGAACTTTCAAATTAGGTAATATAGTTTTAAATACCTACACAAAGTTCTCCAATGGAAAAAAAATCATTCCAACTATAACTATGTTAGTTTCTATCCAATATAAACCTTCAGATCGGTTTATCGAAATAAATAACATGCAGTTATTTAGATATAGGTCCACTGGGGTCACAGAGTTCGCGTCTCGTTCAATGGCATTTGCCGTATAATATGTGTATAGGTGCGTCTGCCAAAACGGTGTTTACTCCGCAGATCTGTTTGTTCCCCGCGTGTTTTATAGGCTGTTTTCTGTCGTGGTCGCCGCATGTTTATCCTAGAATGTTTAACTTCCTCCACCTCTTGTAGGAGAGGTGCCATACCCGATTGTTACCGTGTTTTATATGCCTGGAGTAGCCGATAATGGCCCGCGTGTTGCTATAATGAGACGATTGTCTTGTACAATAGGTATCTACTCGTACAGGGAATCGAAATAAGGATAGTGTAAAACGGGAATGTACCCACTCATTTTGTCTATACTTTTTTTTTCCGGAATACTGAACAGTGTGCGAGCGGTTTAAATAATTAGCGATTTAATTCATGATAGTTTACTATTTTTGAATGCTCTAAATAAACCTAAATAATATTGTAAGGCTTCACAAAAATCACAATGCAAGTACCTACGCAGATTTATAAAACTCACGAACAATAAGGAACTTCAGTGAAAACTATCATGACTTTAAAAATACATATTCATATAGATCAGCAAACGCCGATTCTGAATATTTAACTTTAATTGTGTATAATTATACGTTAAATGAATAAATCGTTACTTAAAGGTGAATAAATAATCATTTCATCAAAAGACCTTGTTATATTGGTACCGTTGTATTTAGAACATCTGACGTCACGTGGGTATTCTATTTTCGAATTAGTATGGACATTTTTATTTTTCGATTTTGTTTTATATTTTGTATAGCTTTTGTGAAATTAAAAATTAATTGGTGACTTGAAGCTCTAATTGTTGTTCGATATAAAAAAAAAACATTGTTAATAACAGAAATTAGAAAAATTGAAACTTGATGATTATTTTAACCACGAAAACTAACTTTAGAAAAAAAAATAATGGTATTTAAGTTTGAATGTCATTAATGACAAAAATATTAAAAAAATGAACTGGAGTTCCTTATTGTAAGAACCTATTTTCATATTTTCTGATGTCGCGATGTGTAAAGGGTTCAGATTTGTGGGAGAAAAATTAACATGGTAACAATGAATTAACGCAATAATGGGTACCTACCTATTAATACTGAAATAAATAATACTATTTTGTAGAACTTAGGTATGAACTGTTGTATGGTAAAAAAAAAGTTCGCTGTGCTTTTTCGAAAGTGAAGAAAAACAGTGATATATACGAGGATAAAATAGCAATTGTAAAAATCATATCTTCTCTAAGCTAAATTTTCTAATAAAACTGTGTTCATCTGAAGCGACCTGCCAGGTAAGTATGTCTTTCTTTATCTGTTTGTACATAGTTAGATAGAGAATATGAAGTAATATTCGTACAGCGCAGTTGAGGTGACGTTACACAAAAACGGCGCCATACAAATTAACGAATTAATATCACTATTAGATTATTTACCCGATTCTCATTTCGAACTTGTACTCAAAATCAATGACTTTATGGCACACACGGTGCTTGGCTTTATAAATACGTACATTAAGTAATATCAGCTCAATAAGTTATAGGTGTTAGGTATCTACGAGTATGTAAAATCAAAACTTTTTGTTAATACCTGTTACCAACTTTTTGCCCCGGACTTCAAAAGAAGACTTCAAAGAAGAATCGACCACATTTGATTACATTAATCTCTGCCACTTCACACCGCAAAAATGCCACAAAATATCACATTAGCTTATTTGCTTATAGGCACTAATTAAAACCTGACTTTTATCACCACGATCAAAACACGGAATATCACATGGCGTTGAACGTTGGCCAGAATTATACATCACTTCACGCCGAGTTCAGTGCTCACTAGATAGAGCTGTTACATTTCTTTAATAGGTCAAGGGTTCTACGGTGGAGTATCGAACCATACCGAAAGACCAGCGATCTTGAACTAATTCAGTTATAACGAAATGGGGCAGGATTCGGTCGTGGTCTCCGTAGGTTCCACCAATACCACAATGATTTCATAAAATACCGATGAAAAGGTGCATCCGTTTTATTCACAAAGGGGGATCTGTCGAAAGCCATTCTGCATGGGCCCCCATTATTTTCGTGTCATGAAATGGGTTAGACCAAGCCGAAAGGTCATTTTTTTCCTATGCCTAAACTCCCTTTGAAATGAAAACCTCTCTCAGCGTTGTTTCCCAAAGATAAACTCATTATATTTTTGGATCAAATTATAGGGGAAGGCGTAGTGATTTAATGCTTCTAAGACAATATGGGTCTAAGAATTGAGGTTTCGAAGCAATCAGCCAAAAACATCGGCCACTAATAGAGTCATTATGTGCAAATGCTTAGGCTCGGATTTGCGTTGGTATTGGTGCGTATAATACAACAGTATTTTTTTCATAATGGCTTCAAATTGTTGAGGAGTTTTTTAGACTCCTTTTGTATGTGTTGGAGTTTGGTTCGACTGTTGGCCCTGCCCTATTAAACGGCGTTTTCGATTTTTTATACAAGCATTTTTTTTAGCTTTTAATGCGTGTATCGGCGAAGTATAACAGGTTATGCAAGTCTAGAGACCGCCTTTTCCTAAGGAAGGTAGGTGCTGAGATTGGGTAGGTACCCTTCTAGCGATGTTGTTTGAGTTATTTATTGTTTGATTGTGAGCGTGAATGATTTATCGACCTTTTATACACCTACTGTGAAAGTGTTGGTGCCAGATGATTCAAACTACGGTCCCGAAAATATGAGTCTATTATTTAGTAATAAATTTTTGCAAATTTGAAAAATCATGAATTCCGTTTATTTATGTCGTCTAATTTTTGTGGGCAATTGGTATTTATTTTTTTGTAAATATTGTTATAATAATAATAATGTTCTGTTATCTTCTTTTTTGTATAACAGAATAAGAAATAACGATATCCTCACTGGGATTTCCCGTGTTGAGGATTTCATTTACAAAATTCTAAATTACATTAAATTAAATTGAAGTGCTTGATGAAAAAGAAGAGTGGTTTCAGTGCTAGTCTGCATTTGGTGTTAAAATATTTTCTATTTCAGATCTCCTTATGTTACGTATCTAGTGTTTTATTTGATTTTTAAATTTATTATGGCTGTTGTGATTTTTGGAAGATAGTAGGATTTTGTTGTAGAGTTTAGTATCATAGTAGATGAAGTTTTTTGTCCAAATATTGTTTTCGTGGTTCCTTGTTGTATGTGTTTTTGACTTTGAGATGTAGTGTTTCTAATATGAGTGATTGTTGTTATTTATTTTTTTTTGTATTTATGAATGTAAAGTAGTATTGTTTTAGACTATAGTTGTTTTATTGACATGACGATAAGTTTGGTGAAGATTTCGTCAGTGCTAGTTCTAATTTATTATTTTCATCATGGCGTTTTGGTTTCGAATGAGCAAAATAAGAATATTATTATTATCACTGTCCCATCCGATAATACCACATTCTAATAGTGATTGGCAGAGTTATTGAACGAAACAATTTAGGAATCGGGATGGAATGTGGAATGGAATCAAATAACAGTTAAATCTTAATCACTTCAAATATGTAAGCAGTTCTTATCATAAAAAATAAATCAGAAGCATTCGATTTAAAGTGAATTTTAATTAACCTGTAACTTTTAAACTCTTCTCTTAATTTATCCGCGCGCTTAATCCACCGGCTCAAATAATAATTCCAAATTTAAATTCAAAACTCCAATTGATTAAAAGGAAAAAAGCGCCCGTTTATAACGACCAACTGGAGTAACATCATAATTTCGCGAATGCAAATTCGCGTTTGGATACAATTCGGAGGCACGGAGCAAAGAGGTGCGCAGATCCCACTGTTGGCAAAAGCCGAAATTTATTGTATTAGTTGTTCAACATCAATAAAGTAGAGAGATGCGCAGTAGAAATGGGTGGGGTTCTTTAAGCCCCGAACACGCGGCGGATAACCAATTCACGAATCGCAAGTAATTTTAATGACTCGAGTAAAAAAAATAAAGAAAATACATAATGGGTTTTCCTCGCTAAGGCAATTGTTTTTGCACCTTTTACTGTTAGAACCCATCGAATAAAGCATGGTTCAAATGTAATAGCTTATACTGCGCCCTAAGAAAATCAGTGTATTTGTAAGTTTGGAGGCTTTTATAAAAAAAGCAAGGTAAAATTTTATCAACTAAGATGAAAATACATGTTTTTTGCAGCGTGTGTTGACATTGTTAGTATATTAGATGGCGTGAGACTATCAAAGGGGATGCAATCCATGATTCAGGATTCGGGCGAGTCGCTATGTAAAGTGCTGCGTAACAAATTATTAGGGGAAGAAGGAAAATAGGTCAGAATTTTCCGGATTATATATAACCTACATAAATTTCTAATGTACTTTCTAAAATTTCTTTGCGTATACCCGATCGAAAATTAAGAAATGGTAATTTAATTAGGATATTAAATATTTTGAATTCATTAGAAATGTTACGGTTCTGGACTTTTAGAATAGATTCATTAAAATCACGAATTAATTTTTGAAAACTTAAGTTTTAAACAATTCTGCAGGTAACTCTAATTCAAAGAGCAATGTTCCTTACGATAAAATTAAAGGAATTTTTGTAAAGGTCACTAAAAACAATAAAAGGGAATCGAACTCGTCACCACCAGACTAAAGATCACAGGCATATACCATTACGATTTGAAGTCCGTCTACTATTTTATTGCGAGTTAAACATCAAGGCTATTATAGCTAGGAATATTTTCCACATTTTCTTGCTTCGATAAAATTTATTCGACACAATCCCCAGGATTTATTGGCGCTTTGCTGGCGCGTTCTCATTTTCATCCTCGACGATTTTTCTTATTCCGCTCTTTGTGTATTTTATTTTATTCTTATTGGCTGGAACTGCATTTCCCGAGTAAAGGATGCCATTTCAGGTCAGCGGTTTCTAAAGGGGGAGGGAAGGGAGCTTTCGGGCGGTTGTCGGGATGGTTAGAGTGCGGGTGGTTTTGGGTTGGGTGGGAGGCCCAGGCCTTGGGAGGCTTTGGCCCGGGTGGTAAAGGCTCGGATGGGGAAGGTTCGGTGGGGTAGGTGGTCAATTCTAAGGGTGGGACAGGGGGAGGGAGAAGGGCGATAGGACGGGGGATTAAAGTCGGCAACGTTTTGTGTATACCACGTAATAAATTTAATTTTATTCGTGTACGACAACATGATCTGACCTTTGTTTACCAGGAAGTGGGTACGTTTTGTAAATTGTCTTTATATGATTACTTTATAATTTAATTATTAATATAATCATTCCAGTGTTTTCGGTCCAAAGGGAGTTTCATAATTGTCTTATTTAGGTCAATACTAAAACAGATGAAACAACAAATTAACTTAAACAAACGTATTTATGTGAGAGGTTTAGAAAACAAGAACATTTACCTCTGGGAATGGTTCTGGATTAGAGTTAAGTAGTATAATAGTACTAGTTAGAGTACATCAAAATCACTTAAAGCAAAAAAAACCTTGTTCATAATAGAAATAGCCAAAGCTTACATGTATCTACATCAAAATTATTTAAGGCAAAAAATGCTTCTTCATTTATATAGTTATAGCTTACATTTTTAGCGATTGTAGATTTAATTAAATAATATTTGCATCAATTTATAAATTTATCATTACCACCATTGTAAAATACTTGAACAAAGATATTCATATTTAAAATATATGGGCTGCCTTGGTGGAGTAGGGATGTGATCCAGGCTGTAAAAGGACGTGGCCAGAGCGCCTAACAATGTCTGATCTTTGATTAATGTGTTGTTGTGAGGAAAAAATACAATTTATTGCCATGAGCATTCCGTGGAAATAAAACCATTGGCGGGGTGTTACACAAAAATTAAACCTCGCCTTAAAATTCCAACAAAATATTTCTTTAGAATTAACTTATTTCTTTCCCTATTCTTAAAAGATAATTTGATGATTATCAGTTATTTTTATTGAAAAACCTTTCAGAAGAAAATCCTTTTAAATTATTTTGTAAAAATATAAAAATTTCCAAATCTAACCTAATTACCAACATTTGTAATCAATTCAAGTGAAAAAAGCTCTTTTTAAATGGTATGACAAGTATTAATATTTGTTTTTCACTTACATTTTACAGCAGCATTTCAAATCATTCATCTATGATTACTTTTGTTTATAAAAATGTTGTAAATACCTGAAACAAAAAAGCAAAAACATTATTACTTAAACATGATTAAAAAAAACATAAATATAAAAAAGGAAGCTACTAATAAAATGTTTAAGAATTTGTTTTAATAAATTAATGTAAAAATATACTTAGTATTCACCATTTTATAAATAGGTATACATTGATATCTACATGTTTCGAAAGCGATGCTTTCATCGTCAGAAATATATGAATACTAATATTAGTACTATAATACATCCCTTTCGAAACATCTAGATTTCAATGCATATTTATAAAATGGTCAATAATATGTTTATTTTTAAATTAATTTATTTAGTGCCACAAAGTGAATACCAATCGTTTGAAGAAATTATAAAAGAATTATTTTGTTTTAACCACTATTTAAAATATACATATCAACATGTTTTAAAACCAATGGTTCCCTTATCAGGATACAAAGACAATTAAAAAAATGTAACATAACAAACTTTCGAAATATGTTGATATACCTATATTAATGTGATTTAAACAAAATAATTGTTAATAATTTAATTGAAAATTAGGTTTCAAAGTGATTTTGCATTAAATGAAGAAACAAAAATACATACGCTAAGTTTCTGTCAGCCCTGAATAAAGTAACACAATATTATGGAGGTAGGTACTTAAGCATAGGCACAGCTTTAGTTACAGAGACGTGCGCCACATCACATGAATAATGAAACATTAAAAATTAACAATTAAAAAGATTTTAAGTTAACACTAAAACAAGTATTAATTACGTTTAAAAAAAAGGTTAAATAAATAAAAAAAAAGCTAATAAAGAAACAATATGTAATAAATTTAATTCGGAATGTGTTTCATTGTTGCATAGGTGTAAGTTCTATGTGTCCACGTCGGTAGCTTTAGGTACGTACCCACTAACATTTTTAATGATAATAATAATTGGATGATTTGTAAAGCGCCGTTTTTGTGAAAAATCACCTCAAGGGCGCTGTACTTCCAATTCTTTATCTAATTATGTGCAAACAGATACAGAAAAACATACATATGTTATATTTACGCAAAAAGCGGTTAATGCCAGGCGTTGTCAGGGATTTGAAATTTGTAATGCTAGTAATTTTTTAAAGTTCCAAATAAATTTAGAAATTATAAAAATATTTTATAAATCTAAGATAAAGGGTATCTACCTGCCGGTATATCATAATTATTTGTGATAGTTTATCTTGCGTAGGGTAGGTGTATATAAAGAGAAAATATAGTTATAGCATTTACTTTGTAACTTTCCATAATTATTCTAATTTTTTCTTTAACCACTTCAATTAAATATAATAATCTAGAAAGGTTTAGGAAGTATCCTTCCTTCATCAGAAATATATAAATACAAAATTAAAAAAAATAAAAAAAATGACAGACATACATGAATATTTATGTTTTGTAGTGAGAGCCGATCAAAGGGGAAGTTGTAATTAGGGAGTTTTCTGGAGGAACAATGCGATTAACTGAAAAAATATCTAGGATTATTCAATATACTAGGATTAATGTTTAGGGAAATATTCCTAATGTTTAATTCTTAATAATATATTCGGATAGTAAAGTTTTTTATTTGTAATTAATGTATTTTATACAGTTAACAGGAAGGTAGGTGACATCATTAAAAGCAAAGAAAAAAATAATTGAAATATGATATAATAATAATAACAACGATCATTTTGCAGTGGTGTTTTTTCGTCTTTCCGCTTTGTGTCTGTTGCGGTTCGGCTTGTGGAGATGCTTTATTGGCGGGCGATAAATTAATTTAAAAGACTGTGCATTTTATTTCTTTATTAAAACGTCTCGGACTAGGAGCTTATTGCGGGCATTCCGGTTTTGTGGGACGCCGTTAAAGAGTTCAACTGTCGGCGGGCCCTGCTCACGAATGGCTGAACCCATTCCATGCGAGCGATTTTAAAATCTAAAAAAAGTTTTTTTTTTTTAAATTTTTTTCTAATATTGTGTCCTTCAAAAAATCATCTTCTGAAGCGAAAACTTTGTAATTTAACGTTTTAATCTGGAGTGATTTACCAGGTAAGTATGTTTCTGTATATGTCTGTGAATAATAAGTTAAACCCTAGAAAGTAGTATTTGTAAGGCGCACTTGAGGGGACTTTTCACAAAAAAGGCGGAATGCATGTCATCCATATATTATTATAATAATCATTATAAACCTAAATGTTTTTTTTTTAAATATTTTATTATGGAGTTTTAACTAATCTTACGTAAATAAGTAATTGAATTTTCATAAAATTCCACCGTTAAAAAAAGAAACCATTTTAAAATTAAATATCTTACTTAAGTACTTAAAATTACCAACAAAACAATTTTATAAATTAAATTAATGGCTACCTAATAATAATAAAAATAACGAAACATTTATTTAGCACAGTTTTGTGTTATTATACTTCAAGTGCGCTTTACTATGAATAAACTTAAAAAAAAAAACGATTAAATGACTCCACTCAGTGGTATAAATAAATAATAATAAATTCATAGAATAGACGTAATATAAGAATAATATAAGAATAGGAAGTAATATTTGTACAGCGCCCCTGAGGTGATTTCTCACAAAAGCGGCGCTATAAAAATCATCCGATTATTATTATTATTATTATTATTATTCCTAATCACTTTCTTGAAACTAAATATTTTCAGGCGATGACAATTAATAGATACAAACAATGTTATTTGAATAATTTTATGATTTTTTTTTTTTTTTAATCGTAGATTCTATACATATATTAAAAATATTTGAAAGAGGTAAGACAAGAAAAATACCTAAAATATAATTAAATACAATATTTAATTAAAAATAATAAATTATTTCGTATATAAAACTGAAAAACTTTAATACAATTTGAGTAAACAACATTTTGAACTAGTCCACCTTATTCGAACGCATCAGTCAAAAGGTTAAACCGGTTTCCCGCTTCCCTCCAGTCTAAACCGAACTTCGCAGGGCGTCCGTACATGTATTCCCACTTCTCCGCCGGCCATACATCTTTGTCCCTAGCTAACGAAGCATGCCGTCTCTCTCTTCCCGTAGCTTCCAGCCGACCAAACTGGTCGCTGTCTCCCTCTGCGCGCGTCGAAAAAGCTAAGCTGCGCATGCGCCCTGCAGCGAGCCGGCAGCCATGTTGGATTCTCTTAGTCAAGCTGGCTTTAGAAATTGAGAGCAAGTTTTTGTGGGAATGTCCGCATTGTTTTTCAATTATGTATGAAATATCTTACATTTAATTTAGAATATTTCAGTGAAAAGTGGTGCCCTCCACGTCTGGTGTTTTTTGGAAGTGTTTCGAATTCAGAATTCGGTCTCTGTCGCCATTTTCGTGACTTGTTTCGGCATTCGGTTGGCCGCTTTCGGTGGTAACGAACAAAAAACGTTCATCCAACGTCATCAAATTTTATTAATTCGACTTTTTCAGTTAAAAAACTACACTTATGGCATAAATATTACTCGATAAAAACCGTGTTGAAGGAAATAAACATGCGTAGGTAGGAACTATATTCAGGTAGGTACCTACCACTTGTCGATGTGCGCAAGATTTACGATGTAAACACCAAATAATTTTCCCTCAAACATTATGAAAACGGGTTGCTTGTTTTTGTAGTATTACATATAGTGATTTATGAATATTTGCATGGCGTTTTATAAGAATAATTTATTTCAATAACGCCATTATTCAAATAAATTCTATCTTCGATACCGTGTCAAGAGTAGGTAGGTACATTTTTCAATGCTCCAAAATAGAACCCATTATAAAAGCGCCAGCCTAAGCTCGTTGTGAGATTTAGTGCCGGTTGTTCAGTAAACTTGTCAACAGACGTGTTTCAAAATAAACTGAAAGCTTTCGGGAGCTCTCGTATCCTGAGCACTGACACATACAAACATAGAAAAAATACAGTGTGTGAGAACATAGGTACCTCCTATCTAATACGCGCATGCGCTTTGATGAAGAATGAATTTATTGCAAACTTAAAAGAAAGTGCACATGTTTTGTGCATTTGAAATTCTTTTCCAAAAATACAAGTAGGTAATTAATATTTTTATTTTATGTGCTGATGGCTATCTTTATTATTTCAATACGAATAAATTAATGTTTTTCTAAATACAGTATGAAGAGCTGTTAGGTATGTCAGCGTCCCTACTAACACGTGCTGCGAATATCCGATTAAATAAAGCCGTGCTAAAATACTTCCTATTCGAATAAATATTGGTGCTTGCGCTGGCGCCTATAACATTTCCCTTTATTAATTATTAGCACGTGTACCGCGGCGACAAAATTACATCTACTTTCTAAATGTACTTTGAAAAAGGAAAAATCATTATCAGTAGATTTGTGCGTACCTACCTGATGTTTGAAATAAGTAGATTAATTCTTAGGATTTTTCACAGAAACGGCACAAAATATTCTTTTTTTAAATTATCACTTTATGCTAGTATAAATACCTACAACCTTCAACCACTTCAGTTCAATAACGTGGGTGCCTACGCAAGTAGGTACCCACTTTTAACATTACCTTCAATTTTCAAAGTATTTATCGAACACAACCCTAACAATAGGTATATATATCAATATTTCTTTCAGTAATAATAATAATAACAATGATTGGATGATTTGTAGGCATAAAACCTATGTTATTTCAGGGAGTTAAAAATAATAAAATTATAGGTATACCTAGGTACCTGCGTAATCAGTTAGCTATTTTTTTTATAGCGTCACTTTCGTAAAGTATAAACTTACTTAATAATATTAATAATAAAAAAAAAAATTATTAATAAGCTAAGATGGTGACAATTTCTTCAATGGATTGGTATTCACTTTGTGGCGTCATTATTAATAAATGAATTAAAAATTACTTCTAATTCACCACTTTATTGATATATACATATGAACATGTTTCTTAACCACATTTGAATGTTTTTTTTTAATATTATTATTTTTTAGACTAACTAACCATCAGGCCGTTTCGCCGCAGGAGTAGGCAGAGAGGACGGATCGCCAAACAACTCGATCTTGGCATACACTTCTTGCTTCATTCACATTCATACATCGTCTCATACATTCTCTTCTATTATCCCGACTTTTATTTTTTAGTATTCTATATATACCTGATGAGGAGAGCATCGCTTTCGAAACATATCAACATGTACATATTAATAAAGCGGTGAATACAAAGTAATTTTAAAATCATTTATTATAAAGGTGATTGCTTAGCTATACATTCCGGAGCCCGGAGTGCAACTGGTTTTCAGCACTATAGATTCTGTTTATAAATTTATACAATAAAATTCGGCTATAGTAGTGTATAAATACATAGCTATCGCACGTAACAAATATATGTAATAATTTTTAAATAGTTTTGGTTTCATATACCCACAAAAATAATTCAATCAAAAGACAAGTGTGTAAAATTAATTATGTTTTACACAAGCATAGGTGTGACGTAGGTACCTACCTACTAACACAAGCCACATGTAAGATGGTCTCGGAATGAATAATTTACGTAATAATCTACCTACCTCAATATTTATTTAGCTTCGGACGAGATTCGTGAAAAGAAATATTTTTAGGATTTAATGAGCCTAGGTGTTTCCGTAAAGTAGTCTCCAGCCAACTCAAATAACCCCATTGACAAGTGGATAGGCTTCTGCGCTGAAAGCTTTCTTTCGAAGCGTTTAATATCTAAAAGCTCGTGTTTTTATACAAATCTGATGTAAAGTTATTTAAAATCAACTGCCAAACAATTGTTCTAAACTAGTTTGAAGTTGTGAAAATTTTTTTGATTTTATTACAGGAAGTAATTTAATAACATTCCAGTGTGATTAGAAAATAAACGGGGCCGTGAAGTTAGCAAACTAAGAGAATGCGTCCACATTAATTGGTGCAAGACCTTCAAAGCCATTTTAGTAATTAAAAAAATCACCCCAAGGACATATTAATATCTGAGAAATTAATTAAATTAACTAAGTCAAACATACATACTGTCAAATACACCTCAGAACTCTAAATAAAATACCTTGTCTTAGACTAAATCTAATTAATTAACCCCTAGAGCCTTTTTGCGAGATGTTTCTCCCAAGAAACAAATTGCCGTATAGTCCTTTGAGGAGATATTTCTCCCATCCCGAATCGGATTTATAAAAGTCGTGTTATCTCATTTTGTACTATAGTAATTTATATGATTTAAACTGTGTTAGAATGAAAAAAAACACGCTATTTTGCAGATTTAAAATAAAATTATTTATTATCAAAAGACTCGAGGGGTTTTAAGAACGCTGTTTTATCGTATTTCCAGCATGTGGACTTATTGTATTGTTATCGTGAAGGCTGATCAAAACACCACATTTTGTTTTTAAACTGACCAAATCACAGAAACCCATAAAACATTTAACTATGTGTTTACAATCCTCATAATGATTATTACATCCTTTAAAAATTGCACAATAGCTAAAAGACAACGCATTTGCGAAAGGCTTTCAGTTATTGCTGGATGTAAGGATAAAGAAGCCTATACTGAGAAATGTGGTAACTTTCTAACAGGCTTAGAAAGCTCTGGGGTGCGGTGAACTCTATTGTTCTCCCCCGGAGCCTCCCTACGGATACTTTCTAAGTTTTTACTTGCAGATGTTACCTTTTTAGACCCTCGCATTATTTACGTGCTTCTTATGAAAAATATAGTGGTTATGAGATGAAAGTTTTAAATTAATATTAATGGAGAATGTTTTTAAAGATATTATGAAGTTAGTAAATACGTTACAAGATGAAGTAATAGAGTTTTTTTCATTGTAGGTACTAACCTATTTATGGTTATTTTTATTTTCATCATGCTATTTATGTAGGTACTGAAGTCATAAGTACTTCAAAACTGTTGTTAAATTATTGGATTCTCGATAGCACGAAGTGGGTAAAATAAAAAAAAGGTTGTCCATTTGAAAAATATTATCGAAGTGATGTTTCTACTAAAAAGGTTTCTTCTAATGAAAAGTAAATGAATTATTGTAAGTTACCATTACCTATTACCTATTTATTATTATCGAAAATGAATGTTCCCATACCTACATAACATTGGATTAATAATTAATATTTTCTATTGCTCGTTACTCCCGAATTAATTAAGTAGGTAAATGTGTTTATTATTTATACTACATACATAGGTATTAATTAAATGAATTTGTTCAAAACATTTTTTAACATTTTACATTACTTCGTTTTTAAAGGCTTCGAATAAGAAAAAAATTTCCGCTAGTACATACCCACTAATAGATAAAATTAATAAAATGTATTTTTTAATCACGTTTATTGGTCAAATGCACTGTGCTTATTTTTAATTATTATTCACCAGTTCATCGATCAGTTTGGTATTACTGATCGATGAACTGGTGAATGCAATTTGTTAACCGTTGTAATAATAGATTATCTATATTTAGTGATAAGATTGGGCATTGGAAAAAAATATTTTTTCAGCGCCTTTGATGTAATTTTTCATAATAAAAAGGTGCCATACTCGTATAAATCATTAAATATCATTATTATTAATATTTCTATTTTTGAAACTGATAATACATGGTGGAATTCCATTATATCATCATTATTATTATTACTTAGGAACTTAAACACAAATTTTAAAAGTAATATCAACTTTGTCTAAAATCATTATTAGGTAGGTACCCATCTAAATTTAACTTTCCAAAGAACTAACCGGAAGATTTGCCGTGTAATTTATGTGTAGGTATTTAATTACATTATGTCAGTTTGCCAAATTACTTCATACCTAAATATTACATTCACAATAATTATGTACGTACATTCAACATAAACCTCAAATAATGACCCCTACATTTATTAATTCTTTTATTATTTAGAATTTGAAAATGCTTGGAATAAGAACAAGTTCAAATTCGGAACGCCATAATCCATGATGTATGTTGGTAGGCCCCGCCTGATTCCCGCGCTTCGATACATAACCTGCGCACGCGCCGACGGCAAAACTCCGAACTAAACTACGAGACCCGACGGCCATTACGCAAACCAAAATGGCTCCATAATTTTTATGCCTTATTTAATGTTTATTATATTTGCATTGGCTGATTAACGTTTAAATAAATTAATTTTACGACGGGTAATGATAACAGGATTATTATTTTAACTGTTATCATTTGTTTGCGGTTTGTTTTGTTGTAATAAACTGGTTAGAATTTATATGGCCCGTAAAAGTTATCGAGTCGATGAATGCGAACGTGTTGGCTACTGGAAGCTTTTATGGCTTTTAGTGCGCTGTTCTAACACTTTTGATGGTTATTAAACCGCTGGCTATTCGTTCATTCATGATATTATTATTATCATTTAGTAATGAATGCAGGTACCGACTATTATTAATAATTGGTACTGACCACTAGGTAGGTAGGTATCTGCTTAGATATCTAATGCAAAATCCACAGTAAAAACAACGCGTCGGGTTTTCTAGCAGAAGTTGGTAACTACATTTTGGTGTTTCTGACATATTGGAATTTCAAGTAACATTACACGTCTTTGCTTGTTCTATTTGATCTCAAGAGTATTTTTACCATGAAAAAAGGTGTAAATATTTGTCCTTAAAATACCACTTACCTAGTTTTTACCAGAGCATGTGATGATAAAAGATATCAAGCAGTTTTGTAGTAACCCGACGAACGTACAGTGATATTCAATCAATCATATGAGATTTTATAGATCTTAAATACAATTTAACATGGCTTCAAAAATAATTACATGTATTACAAGTACGATTTACTTAATGAAGATTTAGTAATAATAATAACAATAATTTTATTATTTGCATAAAGCCGTTTTTGTGAAAAATCACCTCAAGGGCGCTGTATACATATTATTTCCTATTCTCTATTTAATTACGCAGAAATAGATACAAAACAAACATACTCCCTGGCAGCTTACTTAAGAAAAACACAGTTTTATTTGAAAATTTAAGCTTGGAGAAGATATAATTTGTACAGTTGCCATTTTACCCTTTTTTACTATTGATATTACATTTATTAGGAGATTAGTGGCAAAAGAAGAGTTGGTATTTATTTGAAATATTTATATTTTTATTGTTCATTTTTAGGACGGATGAATATTTATAAAATGTCCTGAAACGGTGTAAGAATTCTATTTAGGTTAAAATTACACTTCATTTTAATATTTATTATTTTAAAAAAACTGTCAATAATTGTCGACGATTTGTTTCGTATTTTCTTTGAGAATTATTGAAATTATATTCAATAACTAAAATAATCTATATCTTTAATTATTAATCTTATTTCCAACTTTAAAATTAAAAACATTTTTAGATGCCTACCCACAGCGCGCTTAGGGGGAAAATATCACTTAATGGTGTCATTTAAATTTATTGGATTACGTTACTATTTTTAACTTTCCTTTTAGTTGTTACTCAAGTCGATTATTAATTCGTTGCTCGGTTTTGATGAGATATGTATTGAACAGCTACTAATAGATTTGTTACCCACATAATGAAAACAGATGATAAATTATACGTTGTTGCCATAAGCTTTGCAAGTATTAAAAAAAATGCAATTTATTTCTCGAACTTTAACCCTTTCGTATTTTATTTAAATTGGCCTTTTTCGTTTTTCCAATTAGGTACTGGCTTTTTTTGATATTTTTAAAATTGAATTTTAGTTGCTCGTTCAAGCGGTAGCAATGCTGTGGCTTTATATTATTAAAGGTGAATTGTGTATTTAACCTCGACTTCTGAACACTTTAATTTTTTTTTTATAAATCAAAATTTTAAAGGCATATGTTTTATAAAATAATAAAATATAGTATTCTTTGTATAAAGTGCATGATTGGTCATTTTAAATTAAACGCGCCCTTAGAGATCTACCGTTCTTTCAAATAAAAGTGTTCATAACTTCGAAAGTAATAATAAAAAAAATTTATAGACTGAAAAAAAAACTGCAATAATTCACTACCACTTTTAATTCGGGTATGAAAGGGTTAATATTATGTAAGTATACATAGTTACATACCTACGGAGCGACGGTTTGAATGTATGTATGTATCTAATTGAATAACATTTTACCAAAGTTCAGTGTAAAGATAAACGTAGGTAATCTTGGTCTAAGTAAAATAAACAGATCACAAAAATCAAAAACAACAGACGAAAATTAAAATCTAGAAACTTTTAGTATTTATATTTCAAATTAAAATTAAGTTTTAAGTGATTTTATTAGATAGGTATTTATAGTGAAGAGAAAAATTCCAAAATAGAGAAATGTTTCCTAGATACATACATGTATTTCTTTCAGGTTTGGTTCTTCCTTTGAGCTACATAATATTTCGTGGAGCTTTGGCAAAAGTCCTGCGGGCGGAGTTTTGCCGGAAACGGGGTGTTTGCGTTTCAGAAGTTGGGAATGGATGCCCTGTTTATGGAGGATCGCCGTTTATAATAAAGGATTTGGATAATCTCCGTGAATTTCACAAGCCGTTAAAATTATAAAATAAATAGGCCGTGTTTTGCAAAGGTAAATAAAAAGCCAACATCATTTAACAGGTTACGAATTTATTATTTTAATCGTGTTTAAACATCAACGCGAAATACAACCTTCTTTTTACTTGAATGTATAAAGGTTTTTAATTTTAGTTGTTAATGTGTTTAAAATAAAAGGTCATGTTTATTCAAGTTATGTAATACCTACACACCATAGGTGTTAAGTTTTTTTATTATTATTATCTATTATTATTAATTATTATTTTTGATATTAGCTTATGAAGAGGATATTATTAATAAAAATATGCACTCTGAATCAGAAGGAAAAGCGAAAATATCCAAACTAAATGAAAATAATTATTCATTGAAGCTATAAAAATCAATGTTAAGGTGATTCTAATAAAAAGCAAGGTAACTAAGCAATTATTTTAAAATTTTGTTTCAAGTTCTGACTAAATACCTGACAATATGCACTTAAAGAATGTAACTACACGTATATATAACCGATAACTCTGTATTATTCTTTAGTTATTATATTTTCCCTGACGAAGCTTGAACTAAGCGAAACCGGTTGGCGAAAAATAAAATGTGTTCGTGATTTATAATAAATGGATTATTTCTATAGCGCCGTTTTCGTGAGAAAATCACCTCAAGGGCGCTTATACTAGGGTGTTTATTTTATTTAATAAAAAAATGTACCTACCTAGACAGTAAAACTATTACTAACCTATTTTCAACAGAGCTTTACGTACATACCAAATAAACATTTCATATAGAACACAGGGCAATAGAATATTAACCTGAAGGTACTTTATATTGCAGGCTGTCGCAAATACATGAGTATAAAATATGTATAGTCATGTATTAATAAAATACCTAGCGATCACACTTAAATTCAAATATTATTCTACAATCACGGTGAAAATAAAATCCGAGGTGTGAAAATGCAGTTTAAAATTCCAGGTAAACTTAACCGACCCACAAAAAGCCTCTGGGGTAACGTGCGTCCGTAAGCCTCGAGAAGGAGGAGGGCGAGGGGAGGGGCAAAGGAGAGAGAGGGAGTTGGTGAGTGGAGGGTTTAAAGTGGGTCCGCGCGGGACCAAGCCGCGTAGGAACTACACGGTGATTCCAACAAATTGAGTAAAAATATGCAGTACGTAATTTATGAAAAAATATTAATACTCCTATAATAAATATATAAAAGTTTGATATGAAGTAACACATCAGAAGGAACACTTAAATAAATCCCCACAATTCGATAAATCAGCCATTTTTTGTACTGTTAATAGGTTTTATGATTAGAGTTGATCACTGAAAACAATAGTAAATTACTTGCTTTGAATTTTTAAATTCTCATAAGAGTAGGTATCTACAGGTTTGTGTTTTAATCCTAAAATCGAAGGGAAGAGTAAAATTTATGCTCGAATGAAACATGAAACAATCTGTCAAAGGTGTCTATTTCTGTTTCATGTTTCATGTGAGATTTGTTAATATTATCTTATTCGATGATTAAACATTAAAATGAGATTTGTAAGCTTCAGTATGTTATTTTTTACAATCCAACTTAAAAATATTTTTTCACTGGAGTCATGACTAAATGCTCTAGCTTTCTTCAACCTATGCTTTTCTTGAGTTCTTCCTCAGCAATTTGAGATAATGAGCGGGTAAATTTTTTTTTGCACTTAGCAAATTTTACGTATGGTGGGAACTATTAAGCGAAATTTACTGGTTGTTTTACACAATAAAAGAGTGAATTATGCATATCTTTAATAAATTTAAGCAATAAATGCGTTTATTATGAGTGATCGGAATATTTATTACTGTAAAAGATAAAGATTAATCAAATATGGAACAAAAATGTCTCATTTAAATGTGGGTAAAATATTCCCCTCACTAGGCCAAGGAAAAACGCTTCCATTCTAGGGTTAACGGGGTTTATTTTGCATTTTAATGATTTGCGGACTTTCTGTTTGAATAAGCAGCTTATTTTTGTTTCATAGATCTATAGAAAATCTTAACTAAAATGAACTAGATACTAAGATTTTTAAACAAAATGAATTGATTATTTAAATTTTTAAACTGTCATTTTATGGTGGAATTTCATTTTAATAAGATTTTTTTAAATAAAAAAAAAACCTTTGTAACTACCTTCCACATGTTTATTGTTAATACTTGTTTAAAAAGAGCAATGGCACCCACTCCTGACATAAATGCTATATATATACCATTTATTTAGTTTTACTTGTACTAGTTTGAAGATGCCCGTGATAGGGTGAAACCGGTCCGGACTGAAATAAATATGTGGAAGATAGTTACAAAGGTTTTTAAAAAAATTGTCTTAAAATGAACTGAGATAACGTGTGTTTTACAACGCTAAACTGAGTACAAATGTCATAAAAGTATAGTTTTAATATTGTTTTAACCCGTCGAGTCCATTTTGTTCTCGACGGGAATAACGAGATAGCAATAGAGTATTTTTGTTCGCTTTGGATAGGTAGGATTCGAAGGGTTTTAAAATCCTTTTAATGTTTTTATTTTTACATTTACATAAAAACGTCAAGAGTAGAATATAATATAAATTTCCATAAAAGACAAGTTAAACATATTATTTTATCATTGAAGAAGATATTATTAATAAATCTTAAATGAAACAACAAAAAAAATTTAAAAAAGGTATCAGTCGCATCTGGGAATCGAACCCAGGACCTCTGTCTTACCGGGACAACCGCTCTACCAATTGTGCTAATGAGACCAGTTCACTTTACGCCATCTCCGTCGATATCAATTTCAAGGCTTGTTAATACAATCTTCTAATATAACCCATCATTAATAGATTTTTTTAAATTATTATCTGAATATTACAATGAAGTTTATAAACTTCAATAAGTTATTAAAATAAATTGAAAAATATTGTTTTCTCTTTGGGAGTTTCGCATCACCCTATTCCGCAGTGAAGCTAGGCTTACGCTATTTCACCAGCGGCCATAATTTGGGCGATTCTTCATAATTAGTAGCACGTTATAATTCACGAGGCTTAACCTTACAGAAATGCTCCACTCGAGGAAAGAACGAATCAAAGGACAAACAATGTAAATCTAAATTCAAATATATAAAATTAGATTTAAATCTGCGTAATTGTGACTTAGGTAATTGTGCTACTGAACAAAAAGTATTACAAGTCAAATAAACAGGCGCTTATTAAACTCTTTAAAAGTAATTTTATGGCTTCATTGCCTCAGTCGGGGAAATAAAAAGGGGAAGCTCGTGTAAACTGTGACTGGGAGACTTACGACCACATAAACTACTAAAAACACCTAATTTGGATACATTAATTCATACAGTTAAGCCCACTTATGCAAATTGATACGTGAAACGCTGCTAAGCGAGCAAACCTATTTGTAGACAAAAGTTTACGTACGTAAAGCGGAGACTAGCTACGATTGAAAGAATCTGGATTGTTTATTTTCTGGATGTTTACATAATTCTATATGACTTTATTTCTCGTGAAGGATTGAGGGCATGATCATCGTGAATATTTTAATAATGTCCTTCAAGTAGGAAAATTTAAAATATAATAAAATATTAATAGTAAATTAAATATTGTAAAATTAATAATAAAATAAAAATTTAATAGGTATCTATTGATTTTAATTTCATATTAGTATTGATAATAAAAAAAAATTGTTATTCCATATTTTGTAATAATTTTTTATTAACATTTTTGATTAATTACTTACCGACTTTATTTATTATTATTTATATTTATAATTTGTCTATTCTTACATTATTGTTTTCTATGTTTATCATTTGCCTATACTTGACATTATTATTTTGTATTATTTTAGTGTTTTAGTGTACCGATGTGGTTCGATTCGTTATTCATTTTCACATTGTTGATCAAATAATGATGATGCAATTATTGCGAATTAAGACCGTTATCATTGTTTGTTAATTGAATTTGACAGCTGTGACTGCAATCGCTTGACCCATGAGCCCGGAGAAAGATAAATTTGCCGATTTTAAACACAAGTGATGTACTTTAAATGCATTTATCTAGAACAACTGGCGCCCTGCAAATTAATTACGGTCAATAAATCATCCATGCAATTTAGTAAATACATCATTATTTTAGTTGAAGAGTTTAACAAGTTTTTAAGGCGAAAGAAAATAATTGTTGTGTATAACATAGTGTCTGGTACAAAAAGATGTTCAGAATTCATGTGTAGGAAGGAAATGGTTTATTAATTGAATCATTAGTTAGTTTATGACAGTCATTAAATATACTATTCTATTGAGTCTTCAGCCCACATGAAAGTAATAATCTTCAGAATGAATCTACTAGATATTATTATTTATTCATGTTGATAGAGAAACCGAAATAAAATGAATTAAACAAAACAAACAAAGTTTAGGTAATAGGTGAACAGAATGCTTTGCCAAATTCTCAGAGATCCATTTTCATTAGGAGAAAAAATTTGTATTTGTATAGTCTTTTGAAAATTGTATTTGTATAGTAACCATCAATTAAATAATTATTTTAATGATCTTGCAAAACTGATGATAGCCTCGTTCTTATTAAACCTGATTCCATTGTAAATCGACGTGAAAACACTAATTCCGTTTGACCTCAATAAACAAACCGAGTGATAAATGACAAAACTAGTTAGACGGCCGGCATTCAATGATCCTTTGGCGAACTAATTGGTGTTCGCGAAATAACAGCATTTACTTATTCCTTCGAGCGCAGATATTTCAGTTTTTTTTACCTCGCGGAAGTTGAGCGTCAAACGTGATCCGTCACCTGACGGTATGGCGTATGACGCATCCAACGTAACACGTAACGCTAGCGGGCGTTACGGCGTTAGATCGTTACGTTCGCGCTGAAAAGTTTCCGTGAAAAACTGCATCCGGCGGACGCCCGGAAAAGGAAGCACGAATGAATGCCTGCGCGGAAAAAATCACCGCCTACAAATCTCCCGCCTTTATCAGCGGCTTCTTTTGTTTCTACGGTATTATTTTGACTGTTTTGTGTTTTTTCCCTCGCCCTGGTTCGACCGTTTTCTCCCTCGAAACCTCGGGATGCGAGAAAGATGAAGGATTATGCAAATTTCGCCTCTCCATGGCAACCTTGGTTATCCAGGGTTAAATATTAAACGGTAGGGTATTTTCATACCGACAAGTCTCGTGGGCTTAAACGAGAGAATAAATTAATACATATTTATATAAATTAAAAATATACTTTGTATTTACAATATTTGTAAATACAAAGTATATTTTTAATTTATATAATTAATAATGCCACAAAGTTACCAAATATTTGAAGAAATTATAATACATATTTATTTATATTTATAAATTTAATGTAAATCAAATATAATACTGCTATTATTAAGTCCTGCGAGCATTTTAGTTTTTTTTTTTATTATTCTAAAAGCTGTTTCGGCGTTCAAGGCTATCTTAAAACTATGGTTGGGCCACGTACCTACACAATGCTTGCAGAACTTATTAATAACATTATTAATCCTACGAATTAAACACGAAATAATGAATAAAATATGAGATAATAAACGAAGATATAAAACGCTCCAGGCGTTTTAGAACAATTAATGCCATAAATGACGCATATAGTAAGCCGATGATTGGATTAACACTAATGGTGGAATAGATCAATTTCTTCCATTAGCTTTCATTGAATTGTATTATTGTGTCAATTGTTTGGGAGATCGTAGATTCTGCGTCAATTGTTTATCAATCAATATGTTCTACTTTTTACACTCCTTTATTGGCACTTGACAACACCGCACGCAGCAAATACTCTTTATATAATGACTGATGCTTAAATGAAAATATCACCTAAACTGTGTTCTACTGAGGTTTGAAAAATATCAATTGATCGAAATCACCGTGCGAACTGTTAATTAAATAAACATTCGAGATCCATGCAATTAACTGGAGCATTATTAATCACCACAAACTTTCGAAAGAACTGGCGCAGACCAACAAATACGGACAATTGTGTTCCAGAGAAGCAGCAGAAAGAGGGCGAGCGAGAGCAAAGAAAAGAAAAACAAGAACTAAATAAAAGAAAGAAACTTCTTTGGAGTTAATGACCGCCTCATAAATACATTCGTGTTTAATTTATACGCGTGCTCCCATACAGAGACGTCTTCTGGCTATGTGTCTGCAGGTACCTATTCTGGCACCGACGAATATCTCACAACTTGCATCTGCGGTCTGAACATCTCAAAACTTTGATCTTGTTATTAGCATTACTTATAAAATGTCCTATTATAATTCTGTATATTTATTAATGACACTTTAATGTGCTTATTTTGGAACTTTGCTAGCATTAATTCCCACATAATTCACAACATGTTGAATATAATACTTATGCTAATGAACGAGTATTTAATTAGGTACTTAAAATACTGTTAATCTTCTATAGATAATTAAAATATTTCAAATTAAAGTTACATCGATTATAAAGCTTAAAAAAAACATTCGTCTAAAGTAAAATGCGAATTGGTTAATGAAAACTTCTTCCTCAAATTATAAAGCTTCCTAAATTGTGCTTTACTTTCAATTGTAGGTACTGTAAGCTTCTTATTCTACTACTATTACATGTCAAAGGTTGGTTATCACTAAGGACCAAAGGTTGTTTTCTAAATGAATAATATTTTAATGTAAATATCGGCGAAGTTGCAATGCGGACAGAATAAAAACAGTCGGCGAGATTTCTTTGGAATCTTGTTGAGTCTCTGTTAATTCAGCTAAAGCAGGGACTAACCGCTAGGCTTGTTGCTAAGTGGAAAAGTATAGCGTAGTGTAATAAGATTGTTTCACAAACGAGTCGCGTCGCATCAATATTAGGGCCGGCTGGGATTGTTCGTGTTGAGATCATCCGTCTCGGATTAAGCATGCGCAGATCGTGGTCGGTAAAGCAGTGGACTGTAATCTGAGCTTTCCGTTTCATAATACATAATTCAAGTGATGAATTGCCGGGGTGTTATGGCGGCGCTAGTCACAGTGCTATTGCTTCACCGCAAATTCGGCAGAGATGGGAAACTGCGAAATAAATAAAAAAATGTAATATAAGTTAAAGAAAACGTTAAACTTATGTAGAAATTACATAAAAAAATACATATTTCATTACGCTAGAGCTTAGTGTTTGATAATAAGAATTCCACAGCACACCAAAAGTAAAAGAGTTCAAAAAAATGGTGGCATAAATTTAACGCAATACTTTTATTTGATAAATACATACAAGAACTATACCTAGGCCGAACCCTTTTTCTCAAACCGGGACGATTTCTCAAAAACTCTACATCTGTCTTGACACGGTAACCTCACAGTGACATTCATATCAAAAACTTGTTAAAGCTTGTTAAAATTTGTTAAAATTTTAAAAAAATGGATAGATTATCGTATTTACTGCATAGAAAAACCATTATTGTGTCTTCATATTCAAAATTGTCGTATTTGTATAAGGCACACTCGGATCCACAGCGAGATAAACCATTCCTGTATTCTTATCGTAGTACAGCGCCCTTGAGGTGATTTTTCACAAAAACGGCGCTATATAAATCATCCAAGTATTATTATTATTAACTACGTGTAGGTACACAAAAGTACTATTAACACAGATGTTTTTAATGTCATTGATATTTAGATAAACACGTACCGACTCAAACTGGAAAAAATCGTTCTTGCTTCTGACTGCACTTACTTATGTTCAAAAGAGTAATATTTGCAAAAGAACATTCGGAATCACAGCGGAAAAACCATTCCAGTGTTTGCATTGCAATATTCGTGTAGACAAAAATAATAATAATAGTCGGATAATTTCTATAGCGCCGTTTCACGCTGGAAAAAAAACATTCTAGAGTTCCGAATGAAGGAATCATTCCAAGTTTAGCTGTCAATCTGGGCATAGGTTTTTTGGCCTGGTTTTAGTCTAAACGCAGCGACATATTTGTAGGTTTGCGTACAGAACTTATTTTAGTACCGTGGTACACTGGTTGCGGAGCACTGCTATGAACTGTCTTAAAATTAGCTAAATAGACTTAATAAACTTGATGGCGGGTGGCGACGAAATAATAGACTCGAGAAGAGTACAAGCATTTTGGGTGTGCCTTCAACCAGCAGAGTTTAAGATGACAATCATGTAATTAATAATCATACATGTATTTTATAACAATAAAATGTTTAAAGAATCTGACTACCTGGGAAATAAATGAAGCCTTAGAAAAAGAATTGCGTTTTTTTTTAAATAGGTCATATTTTCATCCATAAACCAGAAAATTCGTTGTAAAACTTTGATCTCCGGGTAGAAATTCCTCATTAATATGCGGTTAGGACCCCTGACTTAGCACTCACTTCTGCCAAACCCCACGCCCTCTGCCGCCGAATCCAAGCCAAGGAGCTTTGCCAACTTCAGACTGTCGACTATTGTCATTTCCCAACTTTTCCCAGGGTATCCATATATCACTCGCCGCTGAATACCACCGCGGCGGAAACGTTACATGGTGACGACGAATCTCTCTGTCTCCGGTTGTACTATAATATATCTATACTATATACCTACTATCAACCTTCTATAATGGGTATGTGTAGATATTTTGTTTGTATACGTTACACATATTATTTTAACTCGATCCTTTTGAAAACGAATTCGAGTGTCATTTTCAAAACACGAATAACAACACTTTTTTACTTCTTACTTGCTTACTTGTCCGGTATCTCAAGAGGACAGGTTTATCAAAATTCTTGATCTACATTCGAATATTTTAATGCTGTGTCATTTTGTTTCTGTGTTAAACTTCTTTTCTATAATGAATTATAATACTAATACGAGTAATAATCTAACTACGGCTTGAATCCAAATCTCCATGTAGATGAAATATCGATTTTAATGTTGGAAACCTACTACTTACTTATTTTTATATTTTCAGACGAATCTTCTAGACAATTTTCCTTCTTTATTTTTCAATAAAATATATATAACAGATATGGAACAAACAATATGTTATCTTACCTTATTTTTGACAGTTAGTTTGGATGGTTGTCTTTGAAACATACGTTTATCTGATTTCAACATCTCGTAGTGATATATGTAGATAGTAATAGATATTAGACATTCAACAGAGAAAGCTGTGTAATTTTCGTAACGCCATGGCTCAAAATTCAAGGTATTTCTGCTTCAGAAAATCAGTTTTTTTATCTAAAAAATTAATATGCAATTCTTTGTTTACACCACTTTTTAATATATAGATATCAACATTTTTCGAAAGCGAAGCTTCTCTCAACAGGATACACAGTATTAAATATATTAAACTGTGATGCAAACACAGGATTTCATAATATTTTTTAAAATAATAATGACGCCGAAAAATAATTACACATTTATTGAATAAATTCATTTATCTATATTATATTAACGGATCATTCTCCAATTACAAAAAAATACACAATACAAAATGAGATAAACAAGAGCTACAGAAAAAGAACAGCACACACATAATACATGAATGAAGAAATTACAAAAAAAAGGACAAAAATATACATTTTAGAGAATATTCAATTGAAAGCCTGAACAAGGTTTTGGTAAAGTCCGTGTTGTTAGATATATTACTTATAATTCTAAGTTTATTTTCGTAAAGCCTGACAAAAATCATTTAGACTCGTACCAAAAATTTCAAGGCCCTGGCTTGAGTTAACAAATCTCGATATTCTTAGCAGTTGGGAACGGTACCCACAATATATCTAGTGGATATAACGTCACTTTTTATCATTAAAACTATAAACCTAACTAGACAAATACTAATATGTATGGCTTATTTGTTTACCGGTACTTATGAAGCTATTTAAGTAAACTACATTTACTGCTTTGTCACGAAATTGATGTTTCCATGTCCTCTCTACAATTAACAAAGTCCCTGATAAACTTTGACTCAATTTGATTCAATGTTTCGATTGGTTCCTTTCTCGAAACAAATACAGGCGGTGAGCGCTGTCTGAAAGCCAAGGGTTTCTCAAAGCTGTCTGATATATTCTATATGAAAGCTTCACGAAAACGAATCATTGAATTTTAAATATTAAAGTGTACGACGACGACAAAATATGGTGATGTTTTACAGCACGTAAAATATTGGATTCTTAAAATTTATGGAGTTTCTGTGTTCGCCCGTGGTTTTAAAAAATGTAGAAATGATACAGGCTTTTAAAAATACGTTTAGAACGGCCACCTTACAAATTCCAAATCTTAACCATAAATAAAACAGAAGTAAACTAAGAATCGTGTCTCGAAAATGGTGAGCATCGTGAAATCTAAAAAGTTTTTCCTTTCAAAATTTCAACTTTATCCTTTTTATTAAATAAAAGAAACACTTTGTTTTAAACCACTAAGTCAGGGTGAAATTTAAAACTAAACAAAAATACATATATTGAGATATAAAGGTGAGATATACAAAATATAATAAGAGGGAAACAAAATATAAAACCAAAAAATGGAAAAGTGAGGCAGAGATATGCTTGCATGTAATAGAATGGGACAATACACATAAAAGAAAGAGACGGAATGTCAAAGGGGGGAGGGATCAACTTTTTATTGGAACTTTGATGATATCAAAATCTTTAAACAGTAAGAATATACGTTTCTGTTGGCATCATCATTACAATTTTATTTGTGAAGCGTGATTTTGGATCCGAAAATTGCTAGTTTATATTTTAAAAAGATTATTATCTATAATATTGATATCTTAGGCGAAATCGGGGAGTAAAACTAGATCTAAATATTATTCAGATGGCTTCGGTTCATGTGAAATTAAACGGACGATATCCTAGAGTGGGGAAAGTTGAAGAATCCAGGATATCGAGTCGTGCCTCGTGTCGGATGGAGTCGGATAGCGGACATGTTAGGCCAATTATAACTGACGAGCAGTCAACGAGCACATGTCCCTATCGGCGGCCGGGGCGAGTGGGCCCGGGTGGGACAAGTTGCCTCAACTCACCGGGGAAGTTGGGGCAACTTTAAACATTTACAAATATAATTAATAATTAAATTAGGTCGATCGGAAAACATATCGGAGTCATCTCAATAAGAAAAAGAGGATTCTTTAAAACCTACGAATATGTGTATTTAATAAATGTATAGTGCAAACAAGTCACAGTCGTCAGGAACGATTTTGACTTGTTTGGGCTACAGCCTGCAAGGTTAAGAATATTCTGATGATAGTCGATATCTGGTAGGAAAGAACAACCAAAAAAGAATTGATACTCACGTTTGGAGCTCAAAAATAAATTCTCGATACGTTGGTACTATCGTCAGAATTAATAGATTTGCCCTAAGTACGATTTCGACGGCTGGTGACGATCACGTTTGGTCACCAGATTTGGTTCACTGCCATCCACGTTTATTTCGCGTGATTTTGACTACGGTAAGCAGATTGCAAAACACTTATAAAAAGGATCAAACTAATTATTTTAACAAAATATTAGGTTTTTGTAAACAAGCAGAACATTTTTACTTAGTTGCTGTTTTACTTACTTTAATTACTCTTTTTGCGTCTTCCCCTTGCATTTCAGGGCTTCTCTATACATTATTTGCTCTGTTTTGGTACGCCATTTTGATGATCAAAAGACCAGGAAGTTAAATTTAAATAAGGATCAAGTAAAAAGTAGCTGACAATGCTGCTTATATGTTCTCCAGTCCTAAAAATTATAAATATTTCAAATAAATACCACCAACTCTTCTTGTGTCACCAATCTTATAATAAATGTAACATCAATAGACAAGGAGGATAAAATAGCAAATGTAAAAATAATATCATCTGTGAGCTTAAATTTTCTAAATTTTCTATTAAACCTGTGTTCATCTGAAGCGACCTGCCAGGTAAGTATGTTTTCTGTATCTGTTTGTACACAATTAGATGAAGAATCGGAAGTTATATTTGTACAGCGCCCTTGAGGTGATTTTTCACAAAAACGGCGCCGTACAAATCATCCAATTATTATTATTATTAATGCGTCTTTGGTCTGGAAAAAGAAAAAGAGGTTGACCACAGATGAGATAGGCTATCGACCTTAAAAAAAACTACCGGATTTAGGTTGGTTAGATTCGCTGAAAATCGGCAAAAATGAAGGCGTATGTCCAAAGTCATATATACGCCAGAAGGCTCATATCGTATAGAAGTTGGTCCATATTGGTAGATTGGTAACAATTTGAAGGCAGGTTAAAAATTTATTACAACCTCAAAATAAATAATTTATTAAGTCTATTTTTAGTGAATCCTTCTTACTTGTGTTAGCCCAAGCGTGACATATTGTGTTGCTGTACGCAAAAAACGTTATTGACGGTGACAGCCGGAACGATTTATTTGTTCTGAATTATCGTGCTTCGCTTTCAATTAAATAAGGTTGGGCGGAAACTTCTACTATGGAAGCGCACACAGCTTTTTTAAGACGTGATTATTTTTGCGGATCAATTTAAAATTCAAAGCGAAAAGATTTCTCATATTTACACGCACAACTCACGAAGAATTTCTAAATTACAAAAGTTTTGAAATGTGGGTTATGGACTCTGGCTAATATATAATATTAAGTCGGTGGGGACAGCCTATGCAGATTTAATACGCTAAAAACAATTTATAGCAGGAACATCTAGATGGAAAAAATATATAAAATGACGAAGTTTGTCCTATAAATATTCGTAATGGCGGTCGACTTAATTTATTTGCATAAAATTTATGTGGGCGTCACTTATATAGACGACAACGCATTATTTAAATTTAGCTTGTGGAAACACGATAATTCACCGAGAAGTTACTGTCGGTATACTTATGCGTGTGTTTGTTAACGGGAAATGTATGTTCGTTTAATCAAATTTTCGGTACATTAAAACGCCGTTTATCCAAGATTTTTCTCACGTATTGTTATTTTTGGGGTAAAAATCCGCGATAAAAAAATGTTCAACCGATCAACTTTATACTAAACGAATCAAAACAATGTTTTCTTCAATATATGTGTAATTTTTCTTTTAATTAATTAGAATTACTTTGTTAACACCACTTTTTTAATATATAAATATGTAAATGTTTCAAAAGCAAGGCTGTTTATACCGATAAGCGAAGCTTTGCTTCTGAAATATTTAGTTAATAAAATAGCGGTGTAAACAAATGTTATTAATTATATCAAAACAATATTTACTTTAAACTAATCACTACAGAATTTTATACATAACACACTATTATTTCTGTAACATTAAAATAAAATGGTAAAAAAAATTGCACTCATTATGTCATTCTTTTACAATACTTCGGTAGTTATAGAAGCAGAACATTTTTTTATATAATAAACCATCGTATAAATTATCGTTTGAATTTCATAATAAAATATAGCTCCGTCCCGATTGCGATGTAACGAAATGGGCCACTTTCCCGTCAGAAAGCCTTGTACAGCTGTGCGTAATATATAATCAAAGTTTAAATTAGACTTGATAAACTTTGCTATACAACAGAACGTGTTCTTTACAAAGAACATGGCGGTTTCTTCCAAATTCGTGGCTCCTCGAGTAAATTCCAAGCAGTCAAAACACTAGACAGATCTTGTAAATTCTGATTCGTGTGAAACGGAAACCATTCGTACAAATATGTACACTTTGTGAAAAGCTTACAGGCATTCGATGATAAATCAAATAAAAAGCTTCCAGAATCTGGAGCTTTTTAAGCAGTCGTAAACATTAATCCTGGATTTAATATTGTACTTTGTTTGAAGCAGACAGATTTTTGGGAAGCGCTTATGGTGAATGATCAGTCTATGAGTGAGAGAGCTTCGGAAGTGTTTATAAAATAAAATAATAAATTCTTCAATGATGATGTTTGTTGCAGGTGAATTGTTTAACTTCTGGCCTACTTTATCGCCGCTTAACAGCGTGAAATACAATGTTAGACACACCTAATCAATAAAATTACAAACTTATTTATATGGAATCTCACCAGAGATCTAGTTTTTTATATGATTTTTATCGACGCTCTGATATAACCCGTTACTGCTGCATGTGAAATGGACCGAATAAATCGTAACACAAATGTATCACGTCTTGCTTCTTGATTTATGTAATTTAAAACAACCTTTTCAAGAAGTTACCTTGCTAACTATTTCCTTGTAGAAATTAAAATAGTGAAGAGAATTCTTCAAATTACTTAAAATCTATTCAAATTGTTATTGCAAGCACATTATCTGAATTATTCTCATTTAATTAAATGGTAACAGTTCTGATATGGGTGTTATAAGTTTCTATCTCGTAAAATATTCAGTAATACGAGTTTCAATTTCGATCCATTTATGCTAAAAATGTTAACAAGCAATAAAAAGTGTTACACCTCCAAACTGTATTGACTACCTATAAAAAGAGTTGTCTTGTTATGAAATCACAGGCATAACAGTAATAAAAAAAGATGATTTGTCTGTTTTATGGAAAACAGAGTTTTCCCATATTGTTGCATTACTAATTTTATAGTTTTTAATCGATACGTACTTTATTGTATTTCAGAGAGTGTCCCTTGTTCGTACACTGTTATATTTGATTCGAATATTCAAGACGAGATAAGAAGAAGCAAGAAAGACAAGGATGAGGCAAGTACATACAATAAGAGACCAGAAGAGCAAAGAAGATGCCAGAAGAACTAAGAAAAACCAAAGTAGGCAAGACGAGCCTAAAATACCCATTAAGGGACTTGCCAAATACTTTGAATAGGCGAGAAGAGACCAGAAGAGTAAAAAAAATGGCAATACTATGACTGAAGCTCGAGGGAAGATGAAACAGAAAGTGAAAAGGAGCGGGAAGCGAGAAACGAAAACCAACGCTCAGAAATTTTTTTTACCCATCCTAATTTCGAAAATTGACTTATTATTTTGCCATGTATACCGGTCGATTAAACTCCAACCTCCTTCCCTTACACAGAAGACATCTTCCAAGTCCTTACTAAACAGTGCCCCCTGGTATACCGGCCGCACCGGGACAGGAGTGCTCCTAGCTGGGTGGTAAATTCGTATCATTGCATTATTAAAACGCGCTGACGACAATAATAAATAAAACACATATAATTAGTGCTAACTCAAAGAGATAAATCGAGGCATTTGGAAATATTACTATTATTTGTTATTTATATGTAAGTCGAAAGGGTGAGTATTTAGTTTGGAAGGTACTTTTGGTAACTCGCGCGTCTGTACAATGGAAAGCAGCATTATTATTGTTTATGTTTAGCCAAGTTCCTTACCTTTTCGGCATCGCCTGATTAGCTGCCAACATTCCCGTATGTTCCCGCTATGTATTCGCATTAGTAGGTTGAACCCATCCCGCGGGGGATTTAGGTCTTAGTGGGACTTTGTTAGACGGTATAACGTTTATAACGTTATAAGCGTTATTCCAGTCTGAAACAAAGTCTCGCCACCTAGTAACGTTATCACGGCGTAATAATAATATTATCACTGAGAGGCCAAAAGTTATACCGCATCGTAATTCCTAATATGACTTAGGCAAGTCTGTGAGGTTTGTGGGTAGCTACCTAGTACTCAGTATCTACACGGTTTCTTGGATGGAACATTCTCGCTATTCGGAGAAATTTATTACTCGGTTTTGCTGTGAGTAAATTACGCCTGGTTAGAAAACCGTGAAATCGACATTGGATGAAGATGAATGGAGTTAGTTTAGTTTCCCCAAGAAGTTTCAGCAGATAAGAGGATGAGATGTGGGATTACGTTTAACCTCGTCTTAACGTTATGGCACAGGAACAGAAATTCGAAAATTAAGCTTTTATGGGGCGTTGGGAAAATCATCAAAACTTGAGACAATGAGTAAAGGCGTAAGGCTCGAGGCCAAAAAGCTCATGAAGGAGAAAATATCTCCGCAAGATATCACTTCTTTGAGATTTGATTTAGTATGGAAGCTTCCAAATTTTTACTGCTTGTGGTTGGATTCAATGTATGAATGAAAATGATAATTTATAGCATTGACATTGCTCTGCGGACATTACCCCCGAGTGCCGATCCCTCCCGCTTCCCTTCCGAGTTGCAGGGGAAGTATTTTTGAAAAAATCCTACGCGCAAGGGCCGCATACCTGGACATGGAATAACAAAGGTTTTCAGGCGAATATTTCTCTCGGATAAGAAACAAGAAGTGTTGCATAAATGCATTTATCATGCTGGCTTGCTCCTTTGGCGAGAGAAACGGGTTTGCGTCAGACATTGGGCAGGATCGTCCCATTCCGAATTGAAACGGCAAACACAAACACGTCCCTTTTCTTTATCATATCATCGCTCAAGTGCGAGAAAGATCGCTGAATTATTATATTACTTTTTTTTCGCCCGGATCGCATTTGTCTTTCTTGGTTCTTGAAGTTTGTGTATGTGTGTGTGTTGTGGGAACGAAACGCACGCATGTATTGTGGTAAGCGTCCCGTACGATAGAGACGTCTGCATCTCTTTGGGTGAAGTTTGCTTTATTTGGTCAGGGTACTGTGTCTCAGTACACACCTGGTAACGAGTAGGTATGCCTCGCCGACCAACCTCCTCAAGCTTGCCAAATAAATAATGGAAGAATGTACGAATTATAATCACCTTGAAAATATCATCATAACAGAAAGTGAATGCATAACTTCACTATTCTTATAGCACAATGTAATGGGCTGTACTAGAGAGATCAGTGATCACGTTATTATTTGTAAAATATTATATACGCATGTATTTCACAAAAATTATTTTTATACCAACGCTTTCTCTCATAATCTAATCTCTGGAGATGGAGCATTGTATTTTTTTAAGAAGGAAAAGTAGTGAATCTGGGCCTAGAAAAGATTCACGTTGTTGAAATAAGGAAAATGGAAGACAATTTTGATTTCTAAGAGTACTTTATATTAAAATATCGCAGAGTAGATGGTGCATTTCCACCTCGCTGTCTCTTCTGTAATGATTGCAGTCCGTTCATTAAAACCTCATTTACTCTCTTTCAAAGAAAGTATCAAGTGATTTTACACAGCATTTAATGATGGATTTTAATAATTAAAGTACCAATCCACGACATTGTAAATAACTATAAATATTTGTAACTGTAAAAAATTATTATCGAAAATCTCAGATAAAATAATGTTTCAAATAAATGCCTACTCCTCTTTTGCCAATAACCTTCTAATAATATCAATGACAAATAGGATTAAAACAGTAATTGAAATATCGTGCAATGTGAAGCGTTTTCTAATATTGTATTCCGTACGTGGAAAATCATGTCTTCTCAAGCGAAAACTTTGTAATTTAACGTTTTAATCTGGAGTGACCTGCCAGGTGCAGGTAAGTATGTTTCTGTATCTGTTTGTACATAATAAGAATATTTTTAGAGCGCCCTTAAGGTGATTTTTCACAAAAACGGCTTTATACAAGCCATCCAAGTAGTATTATTATTACTATCTTAGTTCTGTTAATTAAATTGTTTAAAATTTAACAGGTGTTACAAAAACATAATTTATAAATAAATTAAAGATATATATATAAAAAATTGGCGCTGTTCGTTAAGTGTGAAATGGAGGCTATATTTCCTCCTTGGACACACCTGTGGGATGATGCCAGATAGGGAAAATATATTGCCTTGGAAATGCGCAATGCATCTTTCGCGTTCATACGTAATTTACGAGTGTGTACGTTTTACCCGCGCGGATAATGTCTCCGCGCGCTTCACGAACTTGTCGCGGCATCTACGTTATTTCTACATGTTATTTATAAATTAATGCTCTTGCAATTTATTAACGGTATTTTCTAATAGTTTTATCTTGGACTTTAAACCTTACCCGTTTAAAAAATTTCACAAAAACCGAAACAAAAACAAACAAAAAAAGTTTTTTTTTTATGCTATATTTTTAACGTAGTTTTTATTGTGTTCATCTCGTTTCATTCTGATGAGATTTCCATAAAAGAAAATAAACCCTCATGTTTAAAAAAACCTTATCTACATCATAGAGAAAACTTATTAATTACAAGTAGCATTATTGATATCAGAAAACTATTTATTATAAAAATTTGTTATAATAACTGTATGAAATCATCACCTTCCCACATATTTTACTCTTAAAATACAAAGCTGAATCGAACAATTAATTTCAAGTAACTATCATTACATTCCCAAAAAAACATGAATCCTACCTCGCATCTGTCATATTCAATATCTTCCTAAAAGAAATCTCTCAACACATAAAGCAGAATACCCTAAATTGGTTAGATGAAAAATTCAATACATGGCTATTGACTAATAAAAAAAAAGAAAAGGATCACCAAGTTACCATTAATTTTTTTTTTCACCTATCTTATATTATTATTCTTATTATTAATATTACAAATACATACATTTTTTTTTTCAAAAGGCATTTTGTTATTTTGTGGCGTCATTATTAATAAAATTAATACAAATTTTGTTGTTGACATCACTTTTTAAAATATGAATATCAATTTTATGTATATTTTATTTTTATGAATGCCGTAGAAGTGAGATCTCTGAGGCGAATGCGTGGTAAAACCATGTATGATTGTGTGAAAAATATTAATATTTGTAAAGAATGCAAAGGTGATGTAAGCGTAATGAGTAAATTTAAGAAAGGACGATTAGATGGTTTAGGCATGTAGAGCAAATAAACGAAGAAAGGAGTGTTAGAAGAATATATGACGTGAATGTGAATGAGAAAAGAAGCGGGTGACGCTCAAGGAAGACATTGCAAGATCAAGTAAATCAAATACTTGAGTCGGGCCATGTCAGAAGTCGGAATAATAGAAGAGAATGTATGAGACGACGTATGAATATGAATGAAGCAAGAAGTGTATGCCAAGATCGAGTTGTTTGGCGGTCCGTCCATTCTGCCCACCCCTGCGGAGAAACGCAGTGATTGTTAATTAAGTTAGTTAGTTAGTTAGTTTATTTTAAATATTTTTACAAGATATTTTTAAATAACGCCTTTTTTTAAATACTCGTTCGTAGTCAGGTAATTTTATCTACTATGTATATTTTTTTTAATTCAGTAGTTTTGCATGTATTAACTTTGTATTAAAATTTTAATATTAAACATGTTTTTTGAACTATCCTATTTATTTTTAACCTTTTTTCTTCATATTCCTGTATACGTATTGTTTTATTATTATCGTTACCGGTCTCAGAACAGACATTGCCTACTAAAACGGATAAAATACATGTAACTATATCAAATTATATGCCAATAAGCGTCCGGGTGGCCGGCAATGAAATCAATGAAGACCTTCTGTAAATTTTTTTTATTTTTTTATTTTATAGATTTTCAGATGAAGGTAATTTTTAATAATATATTTTAGTAACATCATATACTCGTGTATACAAATATATCTAGAAGAAAATGTATTTTTTATGGAAAGTGCTTTTATGTACCATTACAACAGCAACACTTTAAAAGAATATTTTACGTTTTTAGAGAAGATGCAAAAAAACCACACTGTAAGATTTGCTAACAGTAAAAACTTGAATTATCCTTTCTATGGATAGCCTGTTATAAAAATAAACCCGGAATAATACATTTAACAAGAGTTAATCGACATATTTGTTATTTCGCATAGGGCTACGTGCTCTTGTGGGAATAAACAAAAGAATTTTCAATCCATAGAATGATTAATTACAATCCAGTTTTGAACGTCATTAACCCAAATAAATAAATAAACAGATTTTGGGTACTGAAATAAATGAAAACGTACGTAGACTGGAGGACGTATATCTGTTAAACAGTAAGAGCTATAATTCAAAGCAAATGCAAATTATAATGGATGATGGGGTGAAATGGGGGTTAAGTGTGCGAGGCCGGTCAGACAGTGTACGTGTGCAATATACAGTGTACCTCCGCTGTACAGTAGAGTGGAGTGTTGTGTCTCGGGAAATGATGCATGATGGCAGACGAAGCAAATAGCGCGTGGGTTTTGATGTTGGTAGTTGAGACGTACTCGTAGCATCAAACACTTAACTGGAGAGCACGCTGCCAAAAAAGATTTAAATACGCTGTTATCTAGTTTTCTATGGATGTAAAACATGTTTAACACAACCGTTCCAAAGGGGTAGAGAGGGAAGGGGGGGGCGTATTACACTTATCCCATACGACAGTTTTGGGCGATATCTAAGTTATTACATCACATACTCAATAATAATAATAATAATTTGATGATTTCTATAGCGCTGATCCAATCCAATCATATTACTGTCCCTCTCATCATACTGGATGGTTATATGATGAAGTATCAAAAAATGTTTTGAGATCCTGTTTTTTAAAATACTATTTGTAAAACCACTTATCGTAGATACGAACTCTGTTCTGATAGCCGTCCCTAACCTTTGCAGGTATCTGATGAAGGCATATTTCTCTTTTGTAAAATATTGTTATGTATTTCTATTGCATCTGTATGTTTCGAGCCTGTAGATTTATTTATGTTATTTTCCTATTTTTTATATAATTGAAAACTCTGTTAAACTTAATATTGTGTAGCAAAAATTAACAATCCCAAAATGCGTTGAATTTATAACTCACGGAAATGCAACATTGTTGTATGTAACAAAAAAAAATATTATTACTATTAGCTCATGCAACAATCAATTTTATTTCAGTGGTGTTGTAATTTTTTTTTATTGACGATTAAACGCAATTTATCAGGTAAGATTAATTTAGGTAAATACTAATAATTCAGTGTACCGTGTGGTTGTACAATAAGTTTACCTAGGTGGAATAAAAAAACGTTTTTTCCTTGCTTTACTGCTTTCCAAAATCTTTTCCCTAAATGACTCTTTACTAATTATTTGATTTAAATATATTTTTTAATCCTTTGCTAAAGAAATGTAACTATTTTTAACCACATACGTAGATAGGCACTTTAAATATATTATGCCTCATTTTAGATACAACATGGTAACCGAACTGAACCGAAAGCTCAGCTAAGGAAACAGCTTTAAGCTTTAACCCGCCTTAAATTATATTCCTTCGCGAGTTTAAATTTTAATTGGTAGGTAACGACTGAGGCTGTTGAGGGTTTGCTCTAAAAGGCACACCTATTGTGCTCCGATATGGAAGGCTCTAGAAAATTTAGAATTTGCGAATAATTGACTATTACAACACAGATTCGATCGGCGCCCCAGGAAGGAGCAGGCACCATTTGCGTAAATTTAAAGGCGTTCCTGGTTGATGTTCTAGCACATGTAAAGTAAACGGACAACTTGCTGAACTAAAGCTGCTCAAACTATGAACAAGGATTTAAAATTATATTTTTTTAAGAATTATAAAATACTTGCTGATATGTTTGGAATAAAGTTGTGAATTATTGCTTGTCGTTTAAGAACATATTTTTTTTAAATCTACATGTTAAGGCTTACACTAGTGAAATAGATTATAAATCGCCGGCTTCCTCTTTAGGGACCGTGGGTAAGGATTTAATAATTAAAAAAATCGGTTTTTTTCCATACAGGAGGTCCTGAGGAAAAGTATTTTCCTCTGGGCCTAGGTAATCTTCAAGGATGCTGTGTGAAGGATTGCTTTGAGGAGAGGAAGGAGTAAACATGGATCTTGATGAGACTCGTAACCGGGCTGTTGTACTCCAGATCGAGTCGTAGAAACGACCCGTTCTCATGTGACAAATGTCAACTGTGTACAGATGTTGTTCGCGCGTTTGGCGTGTTTTCTGACTATACACCGGTGCCGAGGGAACCAATGACGCTAGTTTCTAAAGCTTCAAGATACCGGTAGAACAAGGATGGCATTACCATCTGACGCCTGTGCTCTAAAAATTAAAAATCCATTTTTTAAAATGGGGGAATCTATCAAACGGACCACCCATTTCAGCAGAGTCAAGGGCATTTTGGGGCTCCAGACCAGAGGAAACACAGACTCACAAAATCCGTTGGTTAACTGACTGATTGGGCCAGTTGCTTCCCTATTTATTGGGCAAAGATTATATAGTTTTTACACGTGTTAATACATAGCAATTATTCTTATCTCTACACTGGAGACTGCTAGGAGTGCATGGAATGATGAAGGAACAAAGGAACATATTTTCAAATGCGTCATATGACTGACAAATAATTACTGAGGTCTCACGGTTGCGTTGTGCGATTAATTTAATCCTGAAAGATATAGACACGTGTAGGGTGATTTCATATAAATAAAGGCAAATTACCTTATCACACACGAGTCATGTTGAAATGTGTGAACCTAAAATGAGCATCATTAAGTTGCCAGAAAGGTCACAAGAAATTTACTGACCGGTATTACTCAAAATACACCTACAGTGTGTATCTAGATAGGCACACCTAGTACATTTTATATCTATAATATTGTAACCAAGCTCTCCATAAACAACTCTCTCTCTGAAGTAATTAATCAACGTTAATTAAAACATGCCAAATATTAATCAAACAATGCACCATGTGAATTTTAGATTTAGTTTAGGTCTTTTTAAATTAAAACAAAATAATAATAATGATATGGCTTCGTAAAAACGAAAACGTATTAAAATTTAATTAAAAAAATATACACCAATTTATTAAGTATTATCAATCGCTGGTTTGGCCGCGGCCTACGAGAGGGCACAATCGAGCGCATATTGGTTCGGCCGGCTAGCCCAACAATATCAGATAAGTCTTCGATACTCCATACAATACGCGTAGTTATGTGGGGTATTCTGCTCGCCTAGAGACGGCTGCGGGAATTCCGCGCGGTCAATTGAATTGAATAGGCCTTCTACTGTCCATTTAAAGGCCGGCTGGCCATTTTATCTCAACCGAGTTGGATGCAGAATCGAATTTAAAAACTGTACCATGACTAAACTTATTCGGAATTGAAAAGATAGCGTATGTACCTACCTAAGGTCAGTGAGATCAAATGGGCTCCTTTGTAAAAATGATTATATCAATAAATCGGTTACTATGAACTTTCCGCCCGAACATTATGTTTATCTACTAGTTGTCTCTAGTTTATTAAGTAAATATAAGGTAGTTAACTACATAATAAAAATCGGATGATCTGTATAGCGCCGTTTTTGTGAAAAATCACCCCAAGAGCGATGTACAAATATTACCTCATATTCTCTATCTAATTATGGACAAACAAATACAGAAAAACATACTTACCTGCAGCTGGCAGGTCGCTTCAGATGAACACAGTTTTATTAGAAAATTTAAGCTTAGAGAAAATATGATTTTTACAGTTGCTATTTTATCCTCCTCTTCTTTTATTTTAAGATTGGCCGCACAAGAAGAGTTGGTATTTATTTGAAATATTCATAATTTTTAGGAATGGAGAATATTTATAAAATGACTCTAAAGTTTTTAATAAATATTAACACTTAGTTATTTGCAGTGTTGAGGGCTGTGGATACATTTGTTCACCGGTGTGTGAAAAAATCATGTTCTTATAAATAAACAATAATTGGTATTGGAAAAACTAAAAATGTTCACTGAAAAACTTTTCACGGCTGTCCTTCTAAATTTACATTCTTTAAACTTTTTTTACGATTGGAAAATATGTAAGAAATAATAAATTAATTTATTTGTTATATATTTTGTATGTATGTCGACTATTAAATTTCAGATTAAATTTCTATAACTCATGATGAAAATGCTACAGCTTGCCGAAAGTAGCTGCCTAGTCTTAAAAATTTAGACTGAAAAAATCAGTACTTTCAAATTTTAATATGCCAGAGCTCACTGTTCGGCAGATTCAGCTACTTCATATAAAACGTTAAGGATGAGATAGGTAAGTACCCACCTACCTACCAATTATAGTATACGTGGGTTCTTTAATTTCACTTAATTAGACGCACACGGTGACTTTTGTCACAGAGGATTATAATGGATTTTAAAAGGTTCGTCACTGTTAAAATTCATCGCAGTATTTTTTACGGATTTATAATATGGATTTTAAAACAGTAATGAAACTGTTGCCGTGACAAATTTCACCCGTGCGGAAAGTGCTCGAGGAAGTAGATTCATAAAAATAGGAAAAACAGTATAGCCCAACAGATTAAAAGCATTTTTAAGAACCAACTAAATAATTAATTAAAAATAACATATAAAAAATATTAACCGCACTTTGTAGGAGGTAGAAACATCATTTAAGCCTGCCGCAGAACACGCTCAAGAATGTTTATGGGTGTGAAAATAAAGATGGTAATTTAATGAGCCTCTCCTTCTCTCATACTTCCTCCAAGGCGCTTTTAAATGGGATAACAAAATTGATAGTGGATGCTGCGTGCAAGATTGATCGCTTCATTTAACCGAGATGCAAAAATACATCGGTGTCGTATACATAATCGTATATGAATAAGTACTCGGTAGATACAAAAAAAAAATCTCACTCTGTTTAAATACTTAATTATTTGGATCCCATAATGCTCAAATCTATTAGAATAATAATTATTTTTACGCTAAATTTAAACACATAAATGAAACAAATAAAAACTAGATCGAAACAATTCTTGATTACTTTCTAGCTTATCCGATCGTATCAGACATTGTTTTTAATTTTTATTTGTAAACCTTTCGTAATAAATCTTAGCTGACAGATATTATACGTAAGTCTAAGTGATAAGTTACAGGTTAGATAAATTATGTTGTAAAGCACCCTTGAGGTGATTTTCCCAAGAAAACAGCGCTCTAAAAGTAATCCATTCATTACTAGATTGAATAAAACCGGTTGGAACAAATGGCGTGGTATTTCCTCATAAATTGAAGCAGTTAAAGGATGTTTCAACAAGCTAAAGATGGAAATGACTTTGTGAGCTGCGTTGATCTAGAAATTACTGCAAGAAGTAGTAGTGTGCAAATGATAGAAAGCCAAACCTCACCGTCCAGCATCTCTATACTACTGTATCTACGACAGCTGCAGAACATAAATCATTAAAAAAAAACATGCTAAATATTTCAAAGGCAAAAGCAAAAGCGTTCAAGCAAAATACAAACGATACCAAAATTTAACAAATATTTGCACAAAAATTCATATTTTTGGCATAGCGTTACATGGCGTCCTCTAACGCAATTTCTAGAATACCAAAAACATGTCATGATTATAAATCATTACGAAACTTGTTAAAGCTTCTTTTTATGTATCGTATGCACGCAGATTATTTCGATATATTTGCTAAGGTCATCTACGGTAGCAATTTCTCGTTTCCGTCGTTGTGATACTACATAATAATACGCTATACAAGTAATTAACGAATCATTTGCTTAATAGTTAAATAATTAATTTATATGATATTAAAATCGATGTGAAATTAGTATTAAATGCGTTCTTGAGGCTTGCCATCTTGAACTATTGGAAGAATTATAATGTGCTTCCTTGACATCACGCCAATTAGTGTTATTGTTCTTTGATAAATGTATAATGTTGTTTTCATTGTGCGATCATATCAGATGATTGAATAAGATGGTTATCTCAATTAACCCTACCATTATCTGCAAAATTATGTTGTAGAACTTGCGTTTGCCTTATGAACTTAACACGACATTACATGAACGTGCTCTCAACAGAACATTACGTCTAGACAATTAATAGATGGGCAGATGTAACGTCAGAAAAAAATCGCAAGTACAAGGCGAGCCTACGTCTATTTCAAACAAACTGAGATATAATATGAACATATTATAGAGACAGCAAAACAATTTTTGTAAAGTTAATGATCATGCATAATGCGGGACTTTCATCCCAGGCGGGTAATTTTAATGTTAGATTGAGATATGATGGTTTTGCGAGGCTGTTTCAATCGTGGTATAAAGCAATTCAATCACACCATATTTCATGCGTGGCAATATTTTAATTAGAATTTCATCTTCGGCGGCTCATATTTTGTTTGTTTTATTGAATCTGCCGCAGAATTACGATCCCTTTGCCCCTGCAAATAAGGAGGGAAATCGCCTGGAAGTTATCGCATGTTTGACGCGCCACGAATTTAATTGGCGTTCGTGTTACACGCATTAATGTGTTATAACTTTATTAGGAAATGATAAGTTGGAGACTTTAATTAGCAATTATTACAGTGGTACATTCTTTGAGCGGTGGGTTTTGCCAAATTATTTAGTGTGAGCCTAACGGAAAGTTATCAAAAAGTAGTTTTTCTGAAAAAATACGATCAATATTACGAGTTGAAAGCGCTTTCTCATTATTTCGTAAATATATTTCCATAAAAAAGCAAATCTTCTCTTTTTATCTTCTGGCTCTCTCTCCTATTGGTGATAGGCTATCATCAGGGTTTATTCACCTTCTTGATGCTGAGGATCGTAACCCCCACTCCAATTACCAAAATAAGCAAAAAATCGTACTAAGTTTGAAAGTCAAACATTTCATTTTATTTAGTTGTTTAATGATGATTAAGTGATTTGAAGTATAGTTAATACTGTAGATTCCAGTGGCATGAAGGTGGCGTCTTTCTTTGCTACGTCTTCCATAAAGCTTCCCCTGGTTTATCAATTTGAATAATCTTGTATTTTTAGTTCCCCATAATATCTGGTTCAATATAAATTTTCACAACAAACAATGGAAGTTTTCACAAAACTTCGGTATTTCAATGGAGATTGCTCTAAGGAGCTATCGTCATTGATCTCTTCGGTGCCGATAGATAGTCGAGAAACACGCCAAACGCGCCCCCAACATTTATACACAGTTCACATATTTCATATGATAATGGGTCGTTTCTCCGACTCGTGAAGTTAATGTAAAAACAAAAAAAAACAAGATCTTAGATTTTTTTCCTTTTCACAAGTAGTAAAATATCAGAATGTTTGTTTAATCGATGAAGATCAGACTTCTTAATTAGTTCCTATGTGTTTTGGATAATTTGAGGGTGCGATTCATATTTCGAAGGCTTCTATCTATAGTGTTAATGGTTGTCTTCCAGACTGTGCAAAAGACAAAAACAAAACATGACAACGAACAAGTAGCAGACTTATGAAAGTTTTTCTTTTCGTGTTTTCTTATACTTCCATGGAGATATAGTTGGTTATTACGATCATTAAAACCATGTGCATTCTACACATTGCTTCCTTTTCCATTTGGTCACCATTTAATTTGGTTGTTTTAACCGATCAATCTCTCCTTGCTCATTTGGCAGACAGCCATCAGAATACTGGATGTATCGAGAGAGAGACAGGGAGACGTAAAGAGAAAGAGAAGGCACGGCGGCGATGCGCTCCGCTGATAACGAGACATGATTCTTATAATTGGATGCGGACTGCTGCCGTATATAGCCATGTCCGGAAAAGCGACAGATGTCACTCATTGCTCACCGGTCCAGAGTCGTGTGGCACTTCCATCCTCCATCTTCCATGTGCCATGTTCCGCCTATCGTGGACCATAGCATATAGCATGGAGCTAGATTGCCGGGTGGTTCTGCCACTGGGATATTTGAAATGAAGATTTACGATGATGTCGAAGGAGAGAAAAACAAATGTCGCTAATATTTATCATATAAGTTTACGATGATAAGTAAGTACTTGTTTCCGATTGCAAGAAAGATATACTAGTAATTGGAATAAAACTAACGAATCCTTAAAATACATTTATGTTTAATTATTTACAGTATTATCGTCGGCCTCACTTTAAAAATGTTCAGATTCAAAGTCAATTAGGTATATCGGTACCTACATACAAACATTTTTTAAAAGCCTTCATGTAGTATATGCCAATATATTTTTTTTTCTTCAAAACTTTTCATAGTCCATAAAAAATTTCAGTTAAACCTCGAGTAGATTTTTTTAGCTTTTTCGGTAATTTTTAAAATCTGTTCTGCAGTCTTAAATTAGAAAACTATTAATATTTAAAACAAATACTAACTATTCTTTAGCCACTAACCTACCGATAAATATAACATAACTTCTTCTCTAATATTTAAATAAAATATCAGTAACAAAAAATAATAAAATATTAACTGTAATATCAATCGTTATTTTCAGTGTTTTCAGATATTGTGTCCTGAGCGTGCAAAATCATATACTCTCAATCTAAAAAATTATGATATAACGTGTTAATCTGGAGTGACTGAATAAAGTATGTTTCTGTATCTGTTGGTACATTAAAACACATCTTTCGAGACAATCGTATCCATAAATTGAAGAAATTCACCTGTAAATTGCTTAGTTAGGCTAGCCGGTTAGTACTTACTTAAAGTCATTAAATAAATAAATAAAAAAAAAAATAAAAAAATAATAATAAAAGAAAATTAAAAATTCACGCATCGGTGCGCAAATGCGTCCACAGCCCGCAACACTGTAAATAACCAAAGTGTAAAATAAATAAAAAAAACTTTAATATTTTTTAAAAGCTTCTTACGCTTTTTAAGGTAATTTTATATATATCTTCGAGTCCTAAAATTAATTTTATGAATACTTTCCAGTCCTAAAAATTAATACCAATAATTCAATAAATACCACCTCTTCTTGTGCCACCAATCATCTAATAAACGTAACACCAATAGAAAAGGAGAAACAAATAACCATGTAAAACTATCATCTCTATAAATATTTTTTTTCTAAAACTGTATTCATCTGAAGCGACCTGCCAGGTAAGTATAATTAGTTAAGAAATATTTGTACAGCGCCCTTGAGGTGATTTTTCACAAAAACGGCGCTATACAAATCATCCAACTATTATTATTATTATTATTATAAGATAAACCCTGACCAGATATATTTATACATATTTGTACAGCGCCCTTGAGATGATTTTTCACAAAAATCATAAATTCAATTTTATCATCATATAAAACATAAGAAGTATTTTGTAAAGTGTGATCGTGACAATGATGTCTAATCAGGTATAAGAAAAGCATAAAGCAGGTAGATAAATTTTTAAAAAATACGGTTCGCACTGTAAAGTAGGTACAAAACATTGTTGGGGAGGTAGCTTCTTAAGTTAAAACCACCTACAAACTTATATAAATTGAACAAAAAAAAACCGTTGTAAATCCTAAGATGAATCATGCCCGAACCATTTATCATGGGCTGCATACATAAATGCATTTCAAAACACAATCCTCCCAAGCCTCACAATGCACCTAATAAAAGAAGCATTAGCCATTCGTCTTGTACCCCCAAATAAATAATAAAACACCTTATCTGCATCACCCCAAACTTTTTCGGGGCCCGTTGCAATTTTTTTTTATCCCACCTTAATCCAGATGGCAATAAATATAAATAAGATCGGCAAACATACATACGTAGCACCACTACGCTCCATTATGTATCTGCTTGATTTATTCTAATGGGTATATATCGTGATATAAGATTAATAACATAATTATATTATATTTTCCCCGCCAGCACACCATAACTTGGTCTCGTCTCTGAGAGATTTTGAATTTTAGTAGGCAATACCGATCTGCTACTCGTTAAACAGCGAGGAATTTAAACAGATCTAGTAATTACACGATGAAGCGAAATACTTTAATCAAGATATATTTTTTTGTTCTTAAAGATGATGATCTTATAATTAAAAAAAAAACGCTAACGATTTTGGTAGATAGGTAGGTTACCTGCGCTAAATGGGAGTTGTTTATTGCAAATGGTAGTAAAGTTTTCTACAGGGTAAGTAAAGCTTCTTTGTATTAATCTCGTGAATATACAAATAGGCAAATGTCTTATTAAATCTGGATGACATTAATATCAAGCACATTAGCGTTGAACATAATGAATGGGAATAATAAAGAAATTATTATTAAATATTTCTATAAACAAATTCGTAATATTTTAGAAGAATTAATAGTGTTAATAGGAAGCTGGGTTATGTTTTCAATCGTACTAAACAGAATAAAAGGGTCTCGAATATGATAAACAAATTTATTTGCTTATTCTCTACCAGCCCTAATATTCCATCCGTATCTTTGCTTATTTGATACCGCCGACAAATTAGATAGCGATGTCACAGCCATCATAAAAAAATAAGCAGAACTCTTCTTAGGGGAGGTTTCATCCCTCACAATTCACCGTGGTGATCTTGCTCGGAAGAGGCTTCCACGAGGCTGTTGTTTTTTCTTTCCCGTAACAAAAACCTAAAAGGGGGAATTGGGGATGAATGGATCCAATTCCGAATTATGTCCGCCTTGGGAATTCGGGTAGGAGTTTTTCCTAACGGCAGAAGGAGATGTATAGTGGATAAAGGCGTTACTCGGTTTAAGCGGGGGATGTTGGTAATTATAAGGGTAGTATGGGAGGACCTTTGTCTACTGAGAAATGTAATTGCTTCAAATGTCACTTGTTATAACATTAAAAGTTGAGATGATTTGCGATCGATTAAGGAAACGTATAAATGTGATAAAACACTTAGGTTTTACGAAGTGATTTCTCAAAGGTAGAAAGTACATATACCCATTGACATTATGCATTTTAATTTGTCACCTTATTTTTTACTTTGCAAAGATTATATTCACGCAAAATAAAGTCAACTGTTTTGTCATACTACATTTAGAACACACTAATTAATTTACAGATTGTGTTTGGTTTGTTGCATGGTTCGGTATATACATGAGATATATCAATGTTGAAAAATATTGTAATTTACGTACTCAACGTGTTTCTTAAAGCAGGCAATAAAGTAATAAGACTAAAAATTGAGATTTGAATTACTCCAAATTGGACAATTTTCCTGCGAAATTCATGGTGTCTGCAAATATAGTGGAAATAGGGGATAAAAGGGGTGGCTTAACTTTCATTGTGAATAATTATACCACAGAAAGAAAACTGAACATTTTAATGAAGCTATGATTTTTCCAAGACGTCATAAATTTATTTTTCTGAAATAATTTTTGATAGAAAATATATTCACACGTGGTTATTCCGGTAGCGTTCAATTCATAAAGACTATAAAGCAGTACATACTCTAAGAAAACCGAACCATAAAATAATACAATATAGGTGAGATACTCTTGAGGTGATTTTTCACAAAAACGGCGCTATACAAATCATCCAATTATAATAATAATTATTATTATTATTAAAAAATGTATTATATACAAATAGGTGTGAAACGTGTACTATAATTTATTAATTTGGACACAACAATCAGCGTAATGTGATAATATATATTAACCTTTTTAAAATGTTCAATTCACAGTTCTTAATTGATCTTCAATAACTTCATACAGCCTGACTATGGTTATTGAGTAATGCACACTACTTTTTTATTACATATTGTTTATTGGGAAAAATTAACAGAGTGATGAAAATAGCCTTCAGCGGCGCTATACAAATTATCCAATTATTATTATTGATAGAAGAAAAGTCAATTAATTTACAAATTTTTCTCGTTATACGTTGAGTATTAAATTCAAAGGAAATAATTATAATACACTTTAAAGAAGAGAATAAAAGAAAAATAATAATAACTAGTTAAAAATCAAGGAACATAACGACTTTTTTTAAAGGTAAGTTAGCGAATATATCAATTTCACTGATCATATCTTTTTCATTATACTGATACATGCGGGAGAGAGGGTTGAAACATGCTGTATTGTTGTTAAATGATTCAAATTCAAATGTTTCATGCTTTCTTTGTGATCTAGTTTTTACATTAATATTTATTTTAAAAATTAGTTCTGATTCAATTGTATTGTTAAAAACATTGTATAAACACAACATTTTAATATTCCATGATCCAATGGGAATTGAAAAAAAATCTATTCCTGTTAAATCTATAAAAAAAACAATGATCAAAATACAAATCTCTAAACATTTCCTAACCATAGTTTGCTATTCTAGTTCAGTTGAGTTGTCAATGCATGGCAATTTGCAATGGCTTCGCATTTTTTGCATACACATGCACCCCATAGCTTTACCAAGACTGCTCTACTGCAGGGGGTTGAAAGTTCTATATTAGCCCGCACCCCCGTGGGGTACCCGCCCCCGGCTATGAGAAGGATGACCCCCTTCCACCGTACACAGAATCCGCCTACCACCCCAAACAGAATTTTTCGTTAACTGCAGAGGTCACGTAGTTGTACTTTTTTTAGATCAATGAAATATTAGGTAGTGTTGCGCTCGGTTGTGGAGAAATTAAACAGGACAAAATGTTGTTATTCCTAATAAGAGTTTTAGATAGAGATAGGGTTAGGCCATTCCTTCTTTTTAGACCCACATTTATACAAATTTCTAATAAAACGCAAATTATCTTTGAGGCATAATTTTACAAAAAAATTATAAAACAATATTTTATTAAAATGAATAAGAAACGTGTTACGTAAACCCCTGTTTAATATATAAACCTCAAAACGTTTTGGAAGCGAAGCTTCCCTCATCAGGATAAACAGTATACTATATATGTATCTTCATGAGGGAAGTTTCGCTTCCGAAACACGTTGATTTTTATATGTTAAACAGTGGTGTACACAGAGTAATTTTTATTAATTTTATTAATAATTATACCACAAAGTAATTATACATTTATTAAAGAAAAAATATTTTAGCATTCATATATTCCTGATGCAGAAAGCATCGCTTTCAAAACTTGTAGATATCTATGTATATTTATAAAGTGGTGAATACAAAGCATATTTTTTAACTAATTTATTAAAAATGACCTCACAAAGTGATTACCGATCGTTTGAAGAAATTATCAAAAACATTTTGTTAACACCGTTATTTAATACAAAAATATCTAAAAATTTCGGAACCAGTGGTTCTTTCTTATATATTAATTTATTAAAATAGTGTCTTTAACAAAATATTTCATTATTACTTGAATTTATAATTGCTCAATTGGTGGAACCTGTAAAACTATGCACACTGGAATCGTTTAACTACCTTGGTACATAATTAAAGAAGGTTTTGACGAGGCCCTTTGATTTCGTAACCAGTCTGTGTCCATAATTATGAATCTGCCTTATAATTAGTGGTAATGAGTTATCAATATGTTATAGAAATAATAAATTAGGTGCTTTTTTAAAAGAAGAAAAAAATAGATAAGTTTACGGAAACCGGCGTTTGCAATATGAATCAAGGCCCGTGACTCACAAGCTCCAGAGATAACCAAAGGTTCATGAATGTATAATGAATTGTTGGCAACGTCTGAAGAAGTTCTCCTCGCGTCTCGACCCCTACCTCCACCTCTTTTCCACCCTCTCCCTTCACCCACCTCCTCCCCTAGTGACGTATGTTCAGCAGCCGGGGAGCTATAAGTCTTCGGGACGGGCCAAGACTTGCGCGGGTATTCTATTCGCTGTGTTTATAATATGTTACTTTTGTACCTACAATGCGCTTAGTTCTTTGAAAAAATATTTACTTTACCAACTCGTAAATAGTAGATATTATATATGACTGAGATACTTCTGTAAATATACCTTCAAATTGTATTTAAAAAAATCCTTAATTTCTCATTTAGCCTAAAGAAAATGTTGTATAGAATGAGTTCATATCATGTAAAGGGCTTTTAAATTTCAAGACCTGCATACATCGGAATGAATATAAGTAGATGGTAAGTACCAACCTACTTGTTAAATATATAAAATATACCCACTAGTATCTAGGTACTATATAATACCATAACGATTACGACAAAAAGATTTAATTATTAGATTAAGTAAATTATATTTTAAAATGGACCAAATGTGAGTCCTTGTTTAACGCCAAGAAGAGAAGCTTGGTGACATGAGAAAAAATAGTCCAAATAAAATATTTAATTTGAAATTTCATTTTGATTTTTTTAGGGGAACTGTCTAGTTGTGTACGTACCATGAGATAATGTTTTTATTGCCACAAACTAGAAAACAAACTTTCACTCGGAATGGAATAGGGAAACATTCGCAATAGTTGGTACATAGAGAGAAGATCTGGAATAAGTAGAAGTGGCGCATGTCCCTTTTAAGCTCGTTCTCTCTCTTCATTTATCTTTTCTTATCTCCGGCCATTTTAATTCCCGATATGTCTTGCTACGGGGTGTTTTATATTCCCACATGCAAATATTATTCGCGAAATGCGAACATCGGTACCAACTTTTAGCACCCTTCTCATTTCTCATCCAGGATTTGAATTTCACATGCATTATATAAATACACCTACTATGAATGCGTGTGGTTATCTATTTATATGCCATTTTGCATTTTGATATATTGAAGGCGTTGTGATAAGACTGAAATGGGGGTGTTTTTTAAAAATAGAAACAGATACCAAAAGCATTGAAGTAGGGTGCGCTAATATCATTACCAAACACATCATTGATGAAGCATTTTCAAAATGACTTTAATACTGCAAATATGCAAAATAACCACCACCCTAATACGTACAGAATTATTGGAATAATTGAGATACCGTATTGTATTACCCATTACTTCAAAAAGGTGTAATAATATTTTCATAATAATCGTATTTAATAAAACAAACACTTTGTCATAAACCACGAACACTAAATGTGTATAAAAATAAATATGTTAATTAAAAACTTTTTAAGGTCATTTTATAAATATTCTCCAGTCCTAAATATTATAAACATTTCAAATAAATACCAACTCTTCTTGTGCCACCGATCTTCCAATAAATGTAACGTAAATAGAAATAGCAACTGTGAAAATATCATCTACATGTTAAAATTTTCTACTTAAACTGTGTTCATCTAAAGCGACCTGCCAGGTGAGCATATTTTTCTATATCTATTTGTACATAATTAGATAAAGAATAGGAAGTAACATGTGAGGTAATTTTTCACAAAAACGGAGCTATGCAAATCATAGAAATATTATTATTATCATTATTATTATTATTATTATTATTATTATTATTATTATTATTATTATTATTATTGTTATTATTATTATTATTATTATTGTTATTATTATTATTATTGTTATTATTATTATTATTATTATTATTATTATATTATTATTATTATTATTATTATTATTATTATTATTATTATTATTATTATTATTATTATTATTATTATTATTATTATTATTATTATTATTATTATTATTATTATTATTATCATTATCATTATCATTATCATTATTATAATTATTATTATTATTATTAATAGAGAAATAGAGAGAGAGACTATGTTTACCCCGCTCTTTTTTAATATATAAATATCAAATAATAAACATAAATATAAACATTATCCAGTATATTGTTCATCCTTATGAGGGAAACTTTGCTTCTGAAACATGTAGATATTAATATATTAAAAACAGTGGTGTAAACAAAGTTCTTCTTATTAATTTTATTACTTATTATTCATCTTCAAAGGGGTAGGTTAGTCTTACAATTATCAGGTTTAATAAAATCATTCTTAAATGTTTTCTTGGTTAAAAGACCCCTCCCTAATGCACTTAGCTTTGTGGACTCCCAGTGGCTTATGGCTTATACGAAACGAAATGCACAAAAACTTATCTAAGGTTTATGCGCGAGTCAGCGTCGTGGAGCTCAGACTTTGTGCAAAAAAGCGGTTGGGAATCTTATTTACTTCTCTAACGTCTTTTCGTTGGCTTTTCTCGAGAGTGCAGAGGAGAGATATATGCAGCTATGACTTCATGGTTTAGCAAATTAAATATAAGTACAATCTAAAATCAGAATGCAATCTAAACTGCGCTGTAAGAATGTGTTAGTTTATCTGAAACTGTGAAAACTATTAAGCGGTGAACTCTCGAATCAAGATTTTCCTTCCGACAAATTGAGATCACATTTTAATAAAAATCCTTGACATCATAATATCTCAAGCAGAATGAGAGAGATATGTTGATAAAACGATTCGAACGTCTTTGTTTTAAAACAGTGTTTTTAGATTAAGCCGACAATAAACAGCAAGCGAACAACAATATAAATATATCATTTCGTATATCCTTTGAAAACTCAGTAAAGCGAAAAACACTTCATAACGCTCAGATAAACTGCAACATTGCTTCTGTATGTAAGATCAAGGTACAATTTAACACAATAAACTCCGGTTCATCGAAGTGGAATTTCATTTTGTCTCCACATTCCTTTCCTTCGGAGAGGGTAGGGGTTGTTTTGTTTTATACATATAATCCTGGGATGGGGTGTCTTTCTCCGTCTACACAGCAACCCGTTAATTCAAGCATTTACTCTACTTCTTTAGGCTGTTTTATACAATCTGTAGAGTTGGTAGGAAATAGAATTACTAGCGACATTCCTCAAGGGAGAGCAGGAAGAACGAAAAGCAAAGAGGATAAATAAATATCTCAGTTGGAGTTTAATTCAGCTTTGAATTTAATTACGAATTCTAAATTACGTTAGTCACGCCGTTCATGAGATACTGATATTCGTTTTGTTTTTTTATCAAACTGCAAAAAAGTCTCTTCCGAAAAATTATATTAAAGGTCGCTTATTTGTTTGAAATTTGCCTTATGTTTTAATGGCAATATTATTTCTTGTTGTGTATTATCGTGGTTCAAAATTTATTCTAAATTATAAAATATGTTTTTGTAAATTCTCAGTCATGTTTTGAGCTCGCCCATTAAAGAAAAACTTACGAATTAACAAAGGTCTTGCCTATAATATTTGATCATTGACACGCAATCCCAAACATGATGAAGTATTGCGGGCGAAATTTTTCCAGGCGACTTCTGCGTTTTTGGAATATTTTATATGGCGAATGAATAATGTGTTTTTTTTTATTTTTTTTATTTTAATTTTATAAAAGAATAAAAAAAAAATAGTTTATAAATATAATAATTAGTATATTACCATTTTATATTATAAGCAGTTATTATGTTAACATTTTTGTACCTATTATACTTATTGTACAAATAAATATTTTAATATTGTATTATCACATACGAGTACATTAATATCGTCAATAATAATTAATTTTTTTAAACATGAAGTTCTAATCGTGAATTCATACCCCGATAAACTAGAGGTAAAGACATTGAAACCGTGAAGTTTTTTTTTCATTATGGTGGCTTAAAGTTGAAGCGGCATCATCAAAAAAATACTTATTATATGCATTGGTCATTTACGTCGGTTCTATAGGTTTTCTCATTAACTTAGGTACTGGTCTAGAACCTTCCTCAAATAGGGTATTTTCACTGGAATATCGAAAAAATTACGATTTTCATAACTATTTAAAATATGACATTTTGGATGATAATGCTGTCACGTCGACCAACGTCGGTGATAGCCGTCTGACCAGTTAGTGGCGTGTACTATATCATAGTGACGTTTTATTCAGTTCAAGCTGTTTTGGAATGTGCGTTCTTAAATTAGTATTTATGAATAAAAACACTAAAATTACACATTTTTAGGGCAATTATCGGAATCAGAAATATAAACTTTAAATCTTCCACACATTTTTAACGGAATCCAAAGTTCGTAAAAATATCCTACAAGTGGAAGGTCTTCTTCCCGATGTTATTTTATGTTTTTTTTAAATAAACAATAGTCATAACTGAATGTTATACGCGAAGTATATCTCTATAAAGCTAATAATGTAAATTATTTATTTATTTGATTAAACGCCCATCTGGGCTTTTAAATAGATTTTAGAACATAATATAAAGAACTATCAAAAATTAAAAGCACGTGGAGATTTTAAACCATAAAGTAAACAAAAATGTGTTTAAAAGGTTAAATAGTAACATAAAATAGAAAAGAAAAACAATATTATAATACAAATCAATAATTCTACATTATCCAAGCCACAATACTTAATTGCAGGATTCATCAAAGTACTGAAATAGATGACACTTTACTGTATAGATGGAGTAAGTATAATGCAATCATATTCTATTGAAGGCTGTGTATTCGCAAGGTCCGGGATGTTTAAAAGATCTTTGTATTTAAAATACATATATTATCTTCCTACGTACGTATAGATACGTAGCCACCTTTATTTATCTCACATGTGTCGATCTGCCCGGTGAAATGTGCATTATGTATATATCTACCATGGGTATACGTTCGTTTTTATGAGGTGTACACACGTATGGCTAACTGATTGATCGATTATTCGTAATAGCTTAATTTTCTTTATCAAACGACCGATCAAAGCATTGGACGGCGAAAAGGTGGCGTAAAAATCGGAATCGATTTTAAACATTATGTAAGAAACCGTTATATAATCCAGGAATAAACCTACCACCTACTTATGGTACTTAGTAATAATAATAATAATAATAATAATAATAGTTGGATTATTTGTATAGCGCCGTTTTTGTGAAAAATCACCTCAAGGACGTTCTACAAATATTACTTCCTATTCTTTATCTAATTATGTACAGATACAGGAAAAACATACTTACCTGGCAGGTCGCTTCAGATGAATACAGTTAATAATAATAATAATAATAATACTTGGACGATTTATATAGCGCCGTTTTTGTGAAAAATCACCTCAAGGGCGCTGTGTATAAGTTGTATAAGAAAATTTAAGCTTAGAGATAATTTTATTTTTCAGTTGTTTTTTATCCTCCTTTTCTAATGATGTTACATTTATTGGGAGATTGGTGGCACAAGAAGGGGTATTTATTTGAATATTTTATAATTTTTAGGACTGAAGAAAATTTATAAAATGACCTTAAAAAGCGTAAGAAGTTTTTAATAGATATTAAGATTATTTTTGTACACATTTTGTTATTTACAGTGTTTCGGGCTGTGGACACATTTGCGCACAGGTAAGCGATTTTTTTTACTTATTCTATAAATGACTTTGGGAATCACTAACCAGCTGGTGTAGATTTCTTTATTCATCCGATCTACTACTACATGCCCAAACCATCTATGCATACCTTTCTTAATCTTACTCATTCATTACGCTTACATCAGCTTTGCATTCTTTATGTATTTCGACATTTTTCCATTTTATGGAAACCAGAAAATGTTAGCGAAAAACCAATTTGTAGAAACTCTTTATTTCTTAATTCATAAAAGCACTTTACTTAATGTTCTAAGTTTCCCATCACACTCTTCCGATCCGAGTTTTTTTTTCTATTGTGTAATAAAATGTACGAAATGATAATAAATCAAGTTTATTCTAAAATATCAAGTGCATAGCACAACAAAAATGACTTTTTAATGGAGAGCTCGCCGTATGACATCACCATTTATATTAAGCCCTCTCCCACATAATGAATTCAAATTACAATTTTAATATTCGTCTTCCCGGCAATGCGTCCGAGATTAGGTCCCGTAGAAAGCTTAAGATGGCGGAACTGTGTTACTCAACTGTATAGAAAGAAACATATTATATTTTACGCAGTGGCGTGCATTCCTTTCTGAAAAGCTATGCCTACCTAAAAATAAAGTTTAAAAAAAAAAATTTACGAAAATATCGTAATTGATTTATACACACTTTTCGATATTAACGAAGTTGAAAAAACGTTGTCAATCATTATCGAAAACACTGAAATGTACGAAATGTAGAAATTCAATCAACAATAGGTAATAGAGCTTTAAATATTTTTTTGTTTCTTTAAAAGGCAGGAAAAGAAGGCTTTATTCCAATATTGGCTTATTAGATTGCAATGTACGTTGGTCGATTAAACTTCAATCTCCTTTCCATCCTCACAGAACGTGTTCCAAGTCCTGATAAATCAGTGCCCCCTAGTGCATCGGTCGCACCGGGGCAGGAGTGCTCCTGGATGGGATGGTACAATTGTATCCTATCGTAAGACAAATATTCTCTAATAAAACCTTAGAAAAATTACATGAGGGGGCTGTACAAATACTACTGTACAAATGGATACGATTTGTATAATTGATACGTACTTTTTCTTGAGTGGACAGGCGAAATAAATAATAATTAATATAAAACATAAATATGTTAGGAATTTGTACGCGTATTCATTAAATTGACCACAATAATCAGAAAAGGGTGATAGAAGAATGTTCCAAATATCCAACGCACAATAAATTACGTACCTGAACTCAAAAATCTACAAACTGCTTGCTTTTAGTTATAGAGCAATGCACGCCACTGATTTTATGTAGGTACCAACATTTTTATGAATTAGGTCCTTGCTGTCTAAAAAGTATCAGAGACGTACAGAAGCTCCCATTCGTAACATAAGAAACATGTGCGGAAGAGAAAAGTGCCTGCGGCGCTTATCTATGCTTAATTGTTTTTTAGGGATTAAGAATAATAACATATTATGTAATATTTATAGATAAGTCGCTGATTTCTTAATTGTATGGAAACTAAATGAAGATATCAACGTATCTGGCTTCAGAGGCATACGAAAGCCCGGTTTTCTCGAAAGGAATTTTTCCTGAGGCGCATACTCTTCTTTCATCTAGTCATATGTGCCGATTTAAAAATTATTTAATTTTTTTGTATTTCACGGCATGCTGAAACAAGATTTTTTAACTTAAAACTGTGTAAAAATAACATTATCTTTTTCTAAAGAAGTAGTTAGGTACCAATAAGTTAATGCTGTAGAAAGTATATTACGCTAAATTTAAAACCGTATAGGTATTTCATTAAAAATATATTATATATGTATAGACACCTACGAATAAATGCATCAAAAGGTATTACAGGGAACTCTGTGAAGAATTATAAAAAAGTGTAGTCTTTTCGTACTCTTTCAGTTGTTTTTCCTACTATTTTAACATTTTGTGATACTTATTAAAAGTTGGTCTGCAACAGAGGTTCCATACCTTTTTAGGACCTTTGCCCACCATTCAAGTTTCTCCAGTATGAATAATAAAAGTATTAATAATTCAAATAAATATCAAGTATTCTTTTGCCAGTAAGCTTCTAATAAATGAAGGATAAAATAGCAACTATAAAAATCGTATCTTCTCCAAACTTAGATCTTCTAACAAAACTGTGTTTATCTTAAGTGACCTGCCAGGTTAGTATTTTTATCTGTTTCCATTTGTACATAATTAGATAGAAAATATAAACTAATATTTATACAAAACCCTTTAAGTGATTTTTCATAAAAACGGCACTGCACGAGATTTCCAATTATTATTTTTTTTATTATTATTACAGCTTGTTCAAAGAAAGCGCCGTAAGTGAAAATTTTACTAAGCTCTAGGCCATATCAATAAATAATACTGTAAATTTATATCATTCGAAAAGCCACAATCCAAAGAAAAAAATTGTTAATAAATCATTTAGAACTGAAACCGAACGGAACGGAAACCTATAAATTACATCAAAAGTAGATCTTAACAATAACAAAGTGTTGAATTATCTACAGTATTTATAATAAAACAATTGCACGAAGTATGCCTATCGCCTAAAATCATACAATATCGCCCCCCCCCCTCAGAAACACTTTTATCTCTTGATAGCCTCACAAGCGACTTAAATTGCCCAGTGGTGGGCGATATTGCCCACGTTGGGAATCTAGTCTTCAATAATATCGTAGTGGTATAGGACTTCAAATGTATACAAATCAACACGCCACTGGGTTTAACAGGTAGATGGCAGTGCGAGAAGCCACCTCTATAGGCTATGAGCGCACGCCTCTGTAGAGTCTGTTGGTAGGTAGCCATGATTGTGAATAGGTACGAGGAAAGCCGGTAAATTAGTTCCAACTTGGAGATTTATAGCACCTACGTTAATATCCACCTCAAATGAATCTACATAGGTGAGCCGAGTGAAACCTTTGCATGTAAATATGAGAAGCGCATGGTTATAGCGGGTCAAGTGAATTGCATTACTTATTCAGCATACTACTTATCATAAGAAAACAAAGAAATAAAATATCCTGGTACATAATTTTTTTTTAATACTGGAATGTAGCGACCATCTAGTTTGATACTTTGCTTTGTCTAAGTTTCAGATGGTTTGGGAATGTAGAGCGAATGAACGAAGAAAGGACTGTAAGATGAATATATGACGCGAATGTGAATAGAAGGAGAAGCCGGGGATGCCCGAGGAAGACATGGCACGATCAAGTGAATCAAATACTTGAGTCGGGCCATGTCAGAAGTCAGAATAATAGAAGATAATGTATGAGACAATGTGTGAATGTGAATGAAGCAAAAATTGTATGCCAAGATCGAGTTTTTTGGCGGTCCGTCCTTTCTGCCTACCCTGCGGGGAGACGACGTGATAGTTAGTTAGTTGGTTAGTTGGTTAGTTAGTTAAGTTTCAAAAACTTTTCTCTTATATGCCTTTTGAAACTTTCTGAGAAATGCAAACAATATGGTGTTCCGTAAAATAATTATTTCAAAGCTCCCTATCTCGTGATTGAAATGACGTGGCGAAATTAAAATGGTTGCATTGTCTTAAAAAATCTAAAAGAAACTATTTTGTAAATTTCGTGATGCCAGAACTTACCATTCGAGAGATTTTGCTATTATAGGCAAACAAACAGATTTCTATCTGATTTATAATTGAGATAAGTAGACACGGGTTTTTTTTCCTTTCTGAGAAACGAACCAATAATCAAAATTCTTTTTGCAACGTTTCGTCTTCTTATAAGCCTGCATTAACATTTTTAAATCACTTCATAATTATTTTCGATAATAGAGCCGCATTCACACTCCGCCTTTTAACGGACCGCGCTAGGAGCATCGCGTCGCGTCGTTGCATTACGTATGCAACACGCCTCACCGCTAGTTTGGCTCGGATAGAGTTGTTTCCTCACACCGCTCGCACAATATAATATGATCGTATCTCGCCGCTCTGTTGGCAGAAGTTGCTTTGTACTTTATACACTGAGCGAAATTACCTATCCACTTGCGAAGGCGCCCTAACAAACTCGAACCTCTCAGCCTTATATGCACTTGTGTTTATAATGTGTAATAAGTATACCTAGGCATTTAAATACTATTCAGATATGGATAAATTACACAATTAAGGTTCTTCGCTAATTTGTACAGTGCCACTCTGGGAACTGAATGAAATTATTTTTTAGTATATTTTTAACTCTGATGAGGAAAGCTTTGCTTCTGAAACATGTAGATATTTATGTATATTAAAAACAGTGGTGTAAACAAAGCTATTCTTATTAATTATGAAGACTAATTATTTTTTATCTAGAATGACATATTCCTCTTAGTAGAGTAGGTTTCGACGAATTTTATTAATTTATAATGTAATACAATTATTTATGTTTTTGTACGGTGAATACGTTCCCCAGATTATCGTGTAAAAAAAAGCGCAAAAAAAATAGTTCAACATGTAAAAGATAATGGGAGGCAGGTTTAATTGCGGATATTACGTCTAATATATCGCTGTCAGACAATAAATACATCCACTATTGCATGTTTGGTACGAATTCACATATCTCAAATTTATCTCGATTTGATTCTATTAACTCAATAAAATTTTCTACTATGCTGATGCCGTTAAAAATGTGTGGAAGATTTAACGTTAATATTTCTGATTCTGGTAATCGTGCTAAAAATATGAAATTTTTATATTTTCATTAATAATTACTGATTAATTACTGATTTTGAAAACAATCTAAAACCGCACATACCGTAATGGTTCAAACTGGCTAAAACGTCGTAATGATGTACATAACGCTGTTGACTGATAAGATAACTGTCACCGACGTTGATTGACATGACGTCAACAACGCCATATTCATGAACAAAACGAACATGTCGTTTTGGGGTTACATCAAAAATAGCTCATTTTAAATCGGAATTTATTCGTAAACATATAAATAAATTAAAAATGCCGTCGATATGGTATTTTTTTTCTAAATTTTTGTAACTAATGAAAAAAAGACAGTGAATTACGATTATGCTTTATGGACCATGTTATTGAAAAATCGTATAAAAAAAGACTGTGTAATAACAGAATTGACTGTAAAGCCATTTCATAATTACAATTATCACTGACTAAGATAATAGCTATTACCAACATGAATTAAAGTAATTGCCTAGTTGTAGTTCAATTTGTTATCTGGTATGGCAAAATGTCAACAAGAAAAGCATTTCAGAAGAGTATGTATTCTAGAATCCAAAGATAATTTGAATGCATGTGGGATGAATTTTATTAGAAAGTGCTCCTGGAATACGATTCAAATCTCTGCCGTTATTCACCTATTGTTTAACTCGTAAACTGGTTGAGTCCATAATGGGTTCCCTACGTTTAGTGACAGATCACAAATTAAAACGAACTTTTGATTTACGCATGAATATTAAACAGCGTCGAAAATAGGCTCGATAAATCTCGCGTGGCATAATTACAAAAAAAAACACGAAAGCTCCACTTTCTCAATCCTTACACGCAACGTTATAATTACTTATAAATCTTACGCGTAGCACTTAATTTTGATATCACGACAAGTACCCGGCTAGGTAGGTATTACGTACGTGTATCTTGCTCGGGGTCTCGCGGCCCTGGTGGACCAAAGGCGGTACTCTAAAGAGACCATAAATCGTTATTAAACTCCGCCGAAGTTAACGGGACACCCCCGATGCCTGACAGAGACTCTTAGGGGCCGTAACCAAAATGAATCGGCCGTTCCTATGATGATGCGGAGGCCGAATTAAATTATTATTGCTTCAAATTATAAAGCCATATTTTGGGGTGCGAATACCTGGATACCCTGTACAAAATAATAAATTCAAAACGCAAACAATAAATCTTATTTAAACCATCCGAAAACCACAAAAATAAAATCTCTCGTTGTAAGCATATAAGTTAACAATAGAATCTACTAAGGAACTGCAGGGAAAAAGAATAATGACTAAAAATATTTTTTTTTATATAGATCAACAAACGCCGATTCTGAATATATAACTTTTATTAAATATAATTACACGTAGAAATTATAAATAGTTATTTAAAAGTGAATAAATAATAATCTCATCAAAACACCTTGTTATATTGGTACCATTACATTTGGAATATCTGACGTCACGTACGTATTCTGTTTTTGGATTAGTATAGAAATTTTTATTTTTGCCTTATGTTTTGTATTTTAAATACGTAGTTTTTTAGATTTGGTGAAATTTAAATTTATTTTGGTGACTTTAAACTGTATAATTGTTATTAATTGATAAACTAAAGTTCTTAAAAACTTAAGACAAGATTTTTGTGCATAGCGCAAAGGGTAACAATTATTTTTATAAACAATAATTTTTAGCCTGAAACGCTCATCCCAATTGAAAAAAACCTTTCCGAGCAAAGATAAATGTATAAATATAAATAATATAAAGATAAATGTACAAAGTGTATTTTCAATTTATATAAAGATAAATGTCGCCGACAGGACACGAACCTGCACCCTTCTGATGTCCGGTCAGATGCTCTACCGTTGAGCTACGTCGGCTTATCGCAAACCCGCAAGTTAATCAATATACACTAGTGTTTCATTCAATAATTACTGTTTTTATTATATTTTCACCTGTAAACAACCAACTTTATTAGTATGAGAAAGGCTTGTAACGGCTAAATCCCTCAAATAGATGGCGTCGAGACAAATTATGTCTACATTTAATTGGTGAAAATTGCTTTACCGTACGTAATTTTATATTCTATTCGTAGTAAACCATAACTAAACATAAGTAATAAAATTATGTACCTTTTTAGAAACTTTTACTGAAAGAATAATAATATTATTGAGCATTAACATTATCAAAATATCCATATTGACCGTTTGTTTTGCTGATGAATACTGTTAATAAATCTGTTATTAATAATAGTTGTTTTATATTGAACAACAATTATACAATTATTTTTATAAACAATAATTATTAGCCTGAAACACTCATCCAAATTGAAAAAAACCTTTCCGAGCAAAGATAAATTTCGCCGACAGGACAAGAACCTGCACCCTTCTGATGTCCGGTCAGATGCTCTACCGTTGAGCTACGTCGGCTTATCGCAAACCCGCCAAGTTAATCAATATACACTAGTGTTTCATTCAATAATTACTGTTTTTATTATATTTTCACCTGTAAACAACCAACTTTATTAGTATGAGAAAGGCTTGTAACGGTCCTTGTTTTTACATTTGACATTCTAACCTCAAAACCGACTGGCCATAGATTTGGAGCGTTTTGGCGGACTTTGAAAAATGGGAACATTGGAAATAATTTTAACCATGAAAAATAACTTTAGAGAAACGAAATATACTGGTATTTAAATTTGAACGCTATTATTGAATTTTTTTTTAAATTGTACTGAAGTTCCTCATTATTAGTGATTATGTAAGTAGATGAATCTGGTTTACTGACAATGCTGGTGAGTTGTATGAGTTTTAAATGTAATTCACACATTGGTATACCTATAAGGAATGGTATGTGAATGATAACTTAGAAAGAATCTTTTTTAATCTTTACAACGTATGTTCAGCAGATATAATGGTGTTAATGGAAGACAAAAATATGTGGTATATATATATATACATAAAAATAGTAATAATAATATGCACTAATTTCATTTATTAGCCATTCTTTCCTCTCTACAAGTGTAGAATTTTTCAAACATTTATCCGGATATAAAAACGTATCAACGCGAGAACTACTCGCTATGATACATTTGTGTTTTCGGACAATTTAAAGACAGCTTTAGCAAAAAAACAAGATTGTTTACGATGGACGACATTAAAGTTACCTTCTTCTGTAAGAAAACAATAAGATATTATCTCTCTTAATACGCACGAAAATAAAGCAATAAATAAAATCAAACTTTTATCATTTTATCAATCGGAATCCGCATGCCATTATGATAAATGGCTTTAATTGTTTGTAGCCCTGATTCCTCTGGTAATAAATTTAGTTTTATTGGAGCAAAGTAGGCCAACTGATGCATTTGAAAGATATGCTATAAACTTGTATGAAACGTGAAGATCCCAAAGCCAACAAGAATATTCTTTTAATCACCTAGAATCAAAACGACATGTTTTTGCAAGAGAAAAATTAAAATTTGAAACCATTGTAAAGGGTCTAAATAACCTATAAGAGACTGCAAATGAATATGGTTAATATTCCTATATTCACTCACACGAATTGGGTTACGCTCTATGATAATAATAATTGGGTGATTTTCATAGCGCCGTTTTTGTGAAAAATCACCTCAGGGGCGTTGTACAAATATTACTTCCTATTCTTTATTTAATTATATACAGGCAGATACAGAAAAACATACTTACCTCGTATATACCTTATTTAATCCTCATTTTCTATTTATGTTTCATTTATTAGAAGAGTGGTGGCACAAGAAGAGTTGGTATTTATTTGAAATATTTAAATTTTTTTAGGACTGGAGAATATTTATAAAATGACCTTGAAAAAGATAAGAAGTTTTTCCGATATTAATTTTTTTTTACACGTTTAGTTATTAACAGTATTGGCTGTTACCTATTTGTGCATCGCTGCGTGATTTTTTTACTTATTCTATAAGTGCCTTTAGGTAAGCACTAACCGAATAAGCTAGCTAAGCAATTTACGGGTGCATTTCTTCAATTTATGGATATGATTTTCTGAAAAGATGAGTTTTAAGTTTAGTTCTCACTTTTTTAGATTAATCAGGATAAAAACGATACTAGTCATATTTAGTTGGTAGCATTTTATAAAATCTTGCATTTCGCATCATTAAAGATAAAATTTAACACTTTTTTCTTAACTTATAATAATAGTTCGCGTGATAAAATTCTGAGCATTCGGAATAAGGTATCATATTTCTCAAATTTATAAAGCAAAACCTACAAATTATATTTGAATGGCGAATAAAAGCTTCGCTTATTGTACGATTCCATTGAAACATTGTTCCATAACCGACCCAGTAAACAGTAGTAGAAGTAATAACAAAGACCGTAAATGTAATAATGTGAAGCGGTAATGAAGAATATTGCCAATGTCGATCGTTTTATGTCTCTAAGGTTTTGGGACCCTACAAAAGCTGCTCCCCATTCCCGATTTCTTCCAAAAAGCAATTTATACCAACCCCAGGGAAGAGAGGGGATGTTTGTATTATTACTTATGTTCGAGGCAGAGGTGTTGGACCAAATGGGATGGTTTGAAAAACCACTTTTTTACATTATTTGTGCAGACCTGTGAAAAATTACGTGATAAAAATAAATGTATTTATCACAAAAGGTTAAAAAATATATACATATATGTATATGTACGTGCATATCTACTAATTTGAAATAATGAAAAAAAGTATATATATATTGTCTAGGCCGAGAATGGAATACCGTTCAACTGCTTTCAAGGCAACTATGCTGACAACTATTGTAAGAACGGTGGCATAAAATAATTCATGTACAAACTTACTGAAAATAATAATTACGTATTTTTGAATTTTAGAATTATATCCGAAGTTATTATTTTTAATAATTTATTTTAATTTTATAATAAGGGTGTCACGTACAGATTGACTATCTAACTAACTAACCATCATGCCGTTTCTCCGTAAAGGTAGGCAAACAACTCGATCTTGGCATACACATTTTGCTTCATTCATATTCATACAACGTATTATTCATACATCTTCTGTTATGGCCCGACTGAAGTATTTGATTCACTTGATGGTGCTATGTCTTCCTCGGGCGTCCCCGGCTTCTTCTCCCATTCACATTCACGTTATTTATTTTCCTTATACTCCTGTCTTCTTTCACTCGCTCTACATACCAAACCATCTAAGCGTCCCATTCTTAATCTTACTCATTACACTAAGATATGGCTTGCATTCTTTACGTACAGATTGAACACATTTATTTTAAATTGCCTTCTAAAGCTGTGTCTAATTTGACTTTGGGTGTTAAATTTTATGAATAGTATACAAAAACGAGGAAGTTTCAAGGGTAAATCAATAATATTCCTTATTAGACTAGTACCTACTAGATACCTATCTAAAAGTATAAGAGAAAGCTATTAATATATTTGAGTAACCTTGTAGAATCCTTGCACTAATAAATGTGATAGTGGTGCGTTAAATTGTGTAAAGGTTTACTACGACCTCAAGTAGCAATGTATGCATTGAATGAGGTTCGGCGGGAGGGTAGGAAAGGCGCCTGAATTTTCGTGATAAGCAAACGGTGGAGGTACTAATTCTTAGGACGTCGAGATGCCGGATACCCCCTTGTAAAAAAGTTACCTACTGTTTACTCTAGACACATTATGGATTCTAATGTAAATCTCACCCTTTGTGCGGGGGCTGTTAATGTGAAAAGAGGCCGGCGAATAAGCATTTACGGGTTTTATTAGTCAGGTGATATCTACCTGCCTTCGTTTTTTTTTCTTCATTTTATACGCCCTATTAGGAGAGTAGAAATATATGTACGATGTTCAGTAGTAATTTATGGTAAATGAGAGAACTTATAGTCACTCAATATAAGTAATAGGTAAGGGGTGAAAAGATGGAAAAACGAGTCGCGGACACCCCCGGAAGACATTATACAATCGTAGACCGAGCAAATCAGTTATTTGAGTCGACTCATGTCAATGAGTCGGAATAATAGCAGAGTAGGTACGTACATATGAGATGATGTATGAATGTAAAAGAAACAAGAACAGGTGTGTAACATTCCATTGTTTCTACCTGCACATTAAACCTGCAGAAAAATAGCGTGATGGTTGTATCATTTCTTTAAAATATACGAAAATTATTTTTACAATAATCCATGTTATATTAATTATTATGAAAATTGCCATCTTAATTTGCCAGAAATATATAAGCAATTAATAAGTAATTAATGGAGGACTGAACGCGGTTGGCGATAATAAAAAGTTGTCCAAAGAAACGAAGCTAGCAGTCTACAATGAAGTGCTGATACCAACCCTGATGTATGGCAGTGAGGCATGGAATTGGCAGAGGAAGGATGAAAGTAAACTGAATGACGTAGATATGAGAACCATGTATGATCGTGTGAAAAATACTGATTTTCTTAAAGAATGCAAAGGGACGCTTAGATGGTTTGGGCAGAACTCGTGAACGAAGAAATTAGTGTAAGAAGAATGTATGGCGCGAATGTGAATGGAAGAAGAAGCCGGGGACGCCCGAGGAAGACATGGCACGATCAAGTGAATCAAATCGAAATAATAGAGGATAATAGAAGATAATGTATGAGACGATGTATTAAGTGTACGATGTAAAAGTGCCAGGATCGAGTTGTTTGGCAGTTCGTCCTTTCTGCCTACCCCTGCGGAGAAACGGCGTGATGGTTATTTAGTTATATAGGTAAATAAAAATTGGTTGGTCAAGTTCACGCTAGTAATATTGAATCAAATTGCTCAAACGGAGTACCTAGCTAAAAGTAGGCAGTTATGTACAAGAGCATATATCAAATTTACTGACCATTACGAATTAACACGAAGGGGAACTCCTTCCCAGTTACAAAAATACGAATAACACCCGCTACACTTGATATTAATGACTCAATTAAACTCTCCGACTGGTAAACTTAATAGCAGGGAAGATCTTTTTATTATTTACTATCATTTTGAAGCCCACCGCCATTCAACTACTAGGCTGTGCGTCTTATGTAGGTAATTATCTCAAATTAAAATGAGCGCTACCTACTACTTACGTGAACTGCTCTGCTGTGATTGGAGATTTGGATGTCCGTCGTTATTTAAATGTCGAATTCTTACCTGCAACAAAAGAATTTCAATGTCAGTAATCAGATTCACAAGTCGTTATAATTATAACATGCAGTCGAATAAACGCCTACCAAATTATGAAATATAACTTAATATGGAGTAAATGAACTTTTGAGGCAAATGAGCTTTTAATGAAGTCTAGAATTATTTATTCCTGTGAACAGGAGTGCTGCTCTTAGTTTTCATTTATCTGTCGCTTTAAATACTCGATGATCATCAGATAATTTTGTTCACACAGTAGCATTTTTTTATGCTTGTCTTTTTTTTTATTAAATTTCCAATACCTTTTGTTTACTAATTCCCTACATCCGCGTTCCAGGGAAGATGCGGAACATGGAACACGGTAAAAAGGGTAGCAGGGTGGGTGTATGTTCGCTAGGGGTTGTTGGGTGAAAGAGATCGGGTGGTGGATGGTGGGGGGGAGGGTGTTCGCTGGATACAAGGGAGAGCCTGTAGAGAGCGGCTGGACAGATTAAACATCGTGCCCAAATGAACACGCCATAATTTATCGATATTTCGATACACGTAATAAGCGGATATGCCGTGTTTGGCAGCCATGGTCAACCGTTTGAATAAATGGGACATGTAAAATATCTGAACAAACGAAAAACGTTAATATAAAATAGGAAAAAAACTTTGATAGTTAATTTCCTCCCATTTTTCTGAAAAATCGTCTTGAAAACACTACTTTTCAAGCAATTAAATCAATTCTTCATTTGTGTTATAAACCATAATTGGAAACATATCAGCATACAATAGTTTTTTGTCCATTTATGTAGAATCCATTTTTAAATTCTACTAGCCTGTTTTACAATTCCGCACATACATTTTATGAAAAAGTTGGTACAAATATTCGCTTCTTATCAGTAAATATTAAAAAATATATATTTGTGAAATATTTTTTAAACCACTATTTTCGTACTCCTGGTGGTTATGAATTAGATTTTCTCTTACAACCAAAAACACACAGGCGCTGCAGGCGAGCTCCCTGTAAAGGCACATAAACAAAACAGCCGATACATATTTTGGACCCGGCACGTGTAGATCCGTAGTTATTTGATATAGTATTTGACATTTATCAAAGAACACATAAAAAAATTGCATCAAAATCATTTAATTATGAATTTATGTTAATTGTTTTGTGTTTAATTCGTAGAACTCCAATTATTATGATTTTTTTAATTTAATGGAAATCAAATTTAATGTTATTCTGCAAGTATTTTAGGTTTTATTAGGTAAGTTATTCATCACGTAGACCCTTTGGAATAACAAGGTTCCATCTGACACAGCAATATCATGCGATTATGTGCTCTATAGAAGGTAACTTTAACACTCATTATCGCATAACATTGCCGTGTCAGATGGAACCTTGTTATTCCAAGGGGTCGAATTCTCAGTATGATCATATTATCAAAATGTTAAAATACATTGAAATCAATCAATTAAGAAAACATTATCATTTATACAATGTGAAAAACGTTATAAATCTAAAAACCTCACAGAATAGAGAATTACGATTATTTTCTAACTAAATCGGTTTTGCCGATAGTAAATCGTTATTTTTAAAAACCCGTCCAAATTAGAATTGGATCAAAGTAAATAAAACCTTATAATTACGTTGTCATGATGTGGATTAACAGCAGTTTGAAAATGTTACAAAAATAAAAACTAAAAATACATGCAGAATTTAAAAATAAGATTGTTAAATTTCGTTATTTTATTATTTTTACAAGTAAAAAAAAACAAATTTCACGTAAGGTTAGGCTTCGGTAAATAAGTTTAGATGTATACCTGACTCGTGTGTATTTTGTCGGAAGTGTAAAAAAATTAATTATAGCTCGCTGCGAAGGCGAAAAAAGTTTCAAACATCGAAACAATAAATCGCCTGGCACGTAGAAGCCGTGAGAAATATTTAATTCAGATTTTATCAAAACGCGCTTTAAAGCTAACTCAGGCTGTAGAACTCGGATCAGGTAGGAATGTTTAATACTCTCACGTTAAATTCGCATCAGTCAACTATAGCCCATGGGCGGGCGATTCTGACTGGTCGTTTGGGACGCCTCCGTACGCTCATGCTTAGCTTTATTTAATTATGTTCATTAGCCACTCAAATACGATAAAAATTACGTTAAATGCAACAATTAATTATGTTTATTTATTCGGCCATTGTTTTTTTCTATCTACATTATTATTTTTTTTTTATGTATTAACTTTAAAATAATTTATCATGATAATTAATGCTACTGAAAAACTGTAGTTTCTTAGTACCAATTTTTTTTTATGAATGTATTTATTTAATTTATTTATATACTCTTTATAAAAAGACATAGTAAATAATTGTACATAATAATTACTTTTTTATAGGCGGATTAATTGCCTAGTGGCAATTTATACCAACCAACCCTTAGTGGGAAAACGAATATGGTATTATAAATATTATTGCAGCGTTCTCGTTCGAAAAGTAGTTAGAAATTTGTATAATAATACACAAGTAATTAAAATAATATCTCAGTTAGGAAATGGATAAGAGATGGAAGGGAAGAGAAGGATTTAAAGAGGGTAGGATTTAACCATTACGTTGGTAAAATGAAAGAAATGTATTGATTGGTACGTGGATACTTCGTGTAATATTGTCGAGAAAATATTTTTTAAATAATACAATCGAATCTATTTAAGTAAAGATTATGCATGGATATGACTAATGTTATAATTACAATAAATTAAATTATAAGTAACATATAAGCATATTACAGAAAGGTATATATGTAACCATAATGCACATAAAATGAGAATAAAGTGTCCACAGTGTTCACAGTTCCCCTCACCAGTTGATACAGATACAGATTCACTGATACAAGTTCAAAACACATCACAGTAGGTATATAGAGAGAATAGCTAACCTTCACGAAATACAACTAAATATTAATGTCATACAAACAAATTCAGCAATAAAAATCGTGTTAGTACAACCATATAATTTGGAACAAACGCAAATATACGGACGCCTGTCTTCTTTTGCCATTCAAATTTGCGTCATATATTCTCCTTACACTCCTTTCTTCGTTCATTCAATCTACATGCCCAAACCATTTTTATAAGTATTTATTGATGTTTTCACGATAACTGCACCATAAAAATGTTGCACGCAGTATTTAAAAAAAAAAACTATTCATAATTCAATGAATTTAATTGTAATTGATGTTAAAGTCTAAGGGCCATCGCATTTTTCTAATTTATTAAGAACAAGTGTACAGCGCGGTGTTTTCGCCGCACACATTAGTTGGATTTATTGCTTTATTTCCATTACAAGTAGCAAACAGTGTTTACTTTTGTATCTGCCACTAAGTAAACAGGTACGAGTAGGAAGCGCGCACTATTGTATGCTAAACAGCATTTAAATTCGAGATTTACGGTTGATTTTCGCAGGCAACATTTTATTTCCATGTGCAATGGTAGGCAGCAGGCATAGGCCGCTAACAGCAAGCAGTGGGCATGCGAACCGTTCTATTTCACATGCACCTATTCACAGAAACAAGATTCTTCGAAGTAATACAAAAAAAAAACAAGTAGGCACTGCGAAACATTTCCATCTTCCTTTTCTACAATAAATACTACGTTTACTTCTTATGAGAGTTACAACAAATGTCTGTTAATTTTCAAATGTAAGTACCTACCGTACTGTTGCCTATTGTCTATTTCATCTTACTTAATAATCAACATTAAAATACTTTTTTTTGGCTCATAACACTATGGGGCCGCTAACTTCAAGCTAAGCGAATAAATTAGCTACATTAAAAATGCGGAAAAAGCGCAGAAGTGCCAAATTTGAAAAAAATAAATTAATTTCACGAAACTCGATTCCGAATCATTCTGGACAATATATATAACCCGGTAAGACGTCTAATCTTTCTAACAGGAAACTTTTGCTTTTATAATGACCTTCCCATCAATTATTTCTATCAGGTAATCTACACTAATACTGATACTAAGTTTGGTGATCGTGCTTTCGCAGTATCAGGACCTAAAGACTACAATGAACTGCCGCATGACTTAAGAATGATCAAATTCCACACAATTCAGAACAAAACTAAAAACTCATTTTTCAGACAATCATATCAATAAATTGAAGAAATTCACATGTGAATTGCTTAGGTAAGCACTAACCGGTTACTAAGCTACCCGGTGAGTGCTTACCTAAAGTCACTTATAGAATAAGTAAAAAAAATCACGCACCTGTGCGCAAATGCTTCCATAGCCCACAATACTTTAAATAACTAAATGTGTTAAAAAAATAAGGTATTATCATTAATATTTTTAAGTTCATTTTATAAATATTCTCCAATCGTAAAAATTATAAATATTTCAAATAAATACTAATTCTACTTAATAATAATAATAATACTTGGACGATTTATATAGCACCGTTTTTGTGAAAAATCACTTCAAGGGCGTTGTACAAATACTACTTGCATATAATACGTCTTGTGCCAAAAATCTTCTAATAAATGTAACATCAATGGAAAAGGAGGATAAAATAGCAACTGTAAAAATCATATCATCTCTAAGCTTAAATTTTCTAGTTAAAAATGTGTTCACCTGAAGCAACCTGTCAGGTAACTATGTATGTTTTTCTGTATCTGTTTGTAGATAATTTGATAGAGAATAGGAAGTAATATTTGTACAGCGCCTTTGAGGAGATTTTTCACAAAAACGGCACTACACAAATCATCCAATTATTATTACACCAAAAGTCTATCCTGTTTAGATAACTTTACGTCAAAAGGTACAGTATATCTGTATTTGCTTTTCTTTGCAAATGACTGCTTAAATCAAGTAACTTCTATTTTCTACTCGCCCGGAGCGATTTCCTTACGTAGATAAATGCGCGAAACACGAAGCCTAATCGGCGGGACCGCCTACTAAATGATTCGCTACTGACTCTAGTCAATGGCGTTGCAAGACCACACGGTCAATTGTTGTATATTTCAACACAGTTAGTTTACGAGTATATCCCAGAACTACGAGTATTTACATTATTCAGATTACAAGGAAGAGTTAAAAAATTTTCCGATAGAAAGTGGTTATTTTTCCCTTTTTTTATTTTACATTATTCGCGAAAACAAAGATTTCTATAGATATTATGGACATATTGCATGTTTACTGCGTTGCATAAAATAAATAGAAGTTTTCCGCGTGACTTTTTACAATAATTAATAGGTTACATAAAAAAGACATCAGTTCAGGTTAAACACCACTTTCCCACCCCGGTATAAGTAAACTTATGGTTACTTTTTCAGGGTGCACGTTAATTACACGAATTTATAATTTTTAAAAGTCTCTGAACACTCAAGTTTCCCTGCGAAGCTTTCGCATAGAAGGAGGTTAGTCACAAACGCACATTAAATCGGTTAGTACAGATACTTACGACGACAGAATACAGCCTTTAGTGGCTCATTCTATCGATATCTGGAGTTATACGAAATCGAATGCGGGAGAGAATGAATAAACAAACAAGAAACACAAAAACCTCATATCCAGAATAGACTATAGTCACGAAACCAGGGCAGTCCCTTCATAGCAGTGCAAAGTGGCTTCCTGCTTCCGATACTCTTCCCAGTGAAGCATTGCACCAATCACCCAGAGTATCCCTTAAGAAGAGTGTATCTGGGAGGTGGGTGAAAAACACCCGAAGACCCTAGGGATATAGAAGGTATCCAAAAACGAAATCACTGACTAATAAGTATTTCGAATTATTTTCCACTTATTTTCCCCATAAGGCCAAGGAACCCCATGATTGACCCATTGATATATTCAGCCATCTCCATTTCTTCCTCGCAATGAATTTAAGGACCAACGTTCAGAAAATTAAGTGCATGATAAACACTTTCTTTCCACTTGTCTTTCAACAACCTGACAAAATGATGCAGTTTTCACACATTTACAGAAGCCGCCTTCTATTACTGTGAAAAGGGTTCAGATTTTTATGACAAATTATCAGGAATGAAATATTGCCTGATATTTTTATCGAAAATCGAATGCAAAACTTTGCTACTGTGGAAGCGGTCAAAATAAATTATGTTGAAAGTTCAGCACTATTTTTCGGATATCTTTATATTGTACTAAGATAGACGATGCACCTATATTTTGTGTCAATGTGTTAAGCAGGTAGGAAAATTTTATTGATGCACCAGATATTGTAGAGTTGGTATCAAAGTGCTGACGATCGCCAAAACAGTTGAAAACTTCATAAATAGTTGCTGGATTTCCAGTTTATTGTGTATTATGAAATACTGTAACCAATTGTTATGTTTTATTTATGACGTTGCGGCCATATAAAGTACACGCAGCATCGCATTATCACACAATATTTCAGCCTACGGCCCGTGCAAATAGATGCGTCATCATAAAATCTGCTTTACGACTCTACAAAATCCAGTTTGAAGCCGGACCAGAGGTTTATTGCGTAATTTAAACACACAATAATAATAATTGTGAAAATTCATATATTAATCTCGTAAACGACTTTGTAGCACGTGATAAAGTAAAGTGTTCCCACAACGTCTTGTGATTGAACAAGACATTCAAGTAGCTATATTGTTGTTAACGTTCACTTTTAGTAGATGGCGACTTTATAACGTGAATGATGCTCGTATTGAATTCATCGCTTAATAATATTCCGTAATTTTACTGCTATCAACTACCGTATGTTTCCCAAGTCGAATATTAAATGTTTGCTTAGCTAAGAATTGAAAATGATGAAAATGCTAGCCTTATTTTAGGTATAATTTTATTTTAATTAACAACCATAATAAAAACCATATTGATTGTAGGTTGGTTAAACAAAAATTAGAAAAATCGAAAGTTCTTTTTTAATAAAACCTATAATGCTTTTTTAATTCAATTCTAGGGCTCACAAAAATTTGTCAAAATTCCCTTGAAGAAATTTGTCTTACTGATTTTAGTAATCAGACATAATAATAATAATAATAATACTTGGATGATTTACATAGCGCTGTTTTTTGTGAAAAATCACCTTAAGTACTTATCACTAATTAGAAATAAACTGTTATTACAACTTATGGCTAATAAATTCCATTCACCAGTTTATCGATCTGCAACACCAAACTATATATATGATGTATTGGATAAATGAATGCGATGCCGCGTTAAAATGTACAAATATGTTATTAATTTTATGTACAGGCAGAAAATATAAAACATACATTAGTTGTAAGTCACTAGCTGAAAATTCTAAGTTGTAGTTTGTAAGGTAGATAAGGTATGAATCTGTCTATCTATATAAATAAAGAAGAGAGCATGTGAGTTTGTTTGCTTTTTAAACAAATCTATGCTTTTATCCGAGCTTAATGAAATTTGCACACTTGACTTTCAAAACAAGAGTAAGGTCTCCGTCTACACGAGATTTCTAAAAACCACCCCATCCCCCTTTCCCGCCCATAAAGCAGTGTTTTGGTACTTCTTGAAGAAATTTCGCACACATGAGGGGAAAATTAGTAGATATGGTTAGGGGTAGGGATAACACATCACAACTTCAAAACTTTACTCTTCACCATTATAACCCCAGGCAATTCCGGATACTTCAGCTAGTATAACATAATAGTTTCTTAGAGTATTTTGACTTATTTATTTTAAAGCTTCCTTGAGGTGACTTTTCACCATAGCAGAGCAATAAATATCAACACTCCATTATTTAGTTTAATCTTGTTTATAAAATAGTCACAATGACTCTAAACACGATTTATTGGTTGTTACCCCAATCAACTATGTATTTCATACTCTTTTTTCTGATGACCGATTTTATCTGTTAAATAATTAATGTAAAAATCAAAGAATAAGCATTTAACATAGTACATTGATGATCGACGATGCTTAATGCTTGAATTATTGACTGCATGACTACAGGCATCGAATACAATAATATAATCCTAGCTTGCTACCCATCTAGGTATACCTATATTAGTAGTATCGAACGCTAGGCTCCAATGGCGTTAATGCACGCACAGACCAGTAAATAATATTTGATATTTGTCATGTGAGTAATGGGCCCTATGGGCGCAGTAAATACGAACCGGTCGGCCGGTTCGTGGAACGGGGCGGCCGGTTGGAGGCCCGGGGCGGCCTATTATAATGTAACAATCGGCTGCCTGGCCTGGAAAGCAATCTTATCTCCTGGAGATTGCGTGATCTGGCAACACTGGGACCTTCCCTACCAACCTAATGTAATAATAGCATACTTAAATAAGCAATAATTAAAAATTACTATACTTAGTAAACACGTGTATTATTTTATTTTGTTCGGTCAACAATATGCAGCCCATGAAGGCTGAAATGTTATGACTACCTTACGAAAGCCTAACATAATAAGAAAACTGAAAAAAAGGAATAAATTTATCTTTTTTTTTCTTAAATTTGGTAAAGAATTCAGTTACCACACAATCAACGGCAGCTGATAATAAAGTGGCCATTTAAAAAAAATGCAATGCCCAATTTTTCATGTTAGAGAAATGCACGCCACCGAGTGTAGATACCTACCTAAAATAAAATGAACGTCCTTTCCCTCTTGAAGAAATTTTTTAAAACGTAAATAGAGCAACGCGAATACATTTTACTGAATAAATATTATATTTAGTGTTTTTTTCATATTATTTTCAATGCTGTATCAAAAAATATCATGCAAAGAGAAGAATGCTTCGTCAGCAATAATTTCTTATATTATTTTTAGGTCTTGTTTAAGTTAAAATATAAAATAATACAGCCTATTTGTGTGGTGTTGATAATATTACAAAACCCATGTTTTACAAAATTCATGTCAAAAAAATTTTAATTTAGGTAAATAAAATATTTTATAAATATATTTCCATTTGTGGGAAGACACGTTAAAAGGGAAAAAGTTTTTTACTCGTCAATATTTGAGAGAACTAAATATGTAAGTGGGGATAGGTAAATAATCAGATTTACTCGTAATAAGGTATTATGTATGAACATTTCATCGTTACCAAGTATTTCAAATAGCCCGATCAATACTCACGTTTTAGTATCGAAAATAAACAACATTTATTGCCAAACTTTTGGCCGTAATCAAAATAGGGAAAATGGCGTTATGAAAAACTTTTTGCGGTTTATCAATAACGATACAAACTGGCGAACATTTATAACCATGTTTGACTGTAATGTATATTTATAACGATGAATATTTTTCAAACTTGGTAAAATAAAAGAAAATAAATTGCCAACAGCAAAGAAATGCACGCAAAGATATTTCCGTTACACAAAAAAATAAATTAGCAAAATATTTTTTTCTTCCTCTTGTTACGTGAGCTTTGATTAATTTTCATGCAAGAAGCTTAATAATGAATTGTATAAGCCAATTCAACTCTTTCATCCCCCATTCCGTTCAATTAATGGCGAAACATCGCCACGTGCGAATGATTTAAAGCGAAGCTTAATTAAAGAAGAGCTTTTTGCCAGTATTTTACTTCTAAAAAGCAGTTCGAATTTGTGCAACTTCGCGGGGGGATTGTTGAATGCATTGCCAATTTAAAACTACCAAAAATTTGATTACAATTCTGCCAAAAATGCTTTTTTTTTAAATAACCATACGAAACAGAACAAAAAAACATAATAAGTTAGGTTAGTTGTATGTTCCGTTTCTTCCACATTTTGTTTTGTCACCGAACTGTTTTGTAATGGAACCAATTTTTTTGTAGGCTTTAGAGAATAAGAGTTTTTTTCCAATTTATTGAAGAAAAATAATCTGTCCAGTTAATTTTACTTTCTTGCGAACTGTTCGTAATCGAATTTAGTTAGTTCCGCCTTTATTCAATCCTCTCTAAATAAAGGAGGTAGCTAGGTAGTTAATATATTAACTTGGTGAAATTTACAAGTGCCCGGTCTAAGTTATGTTTATTGAAAAGCCATGTTCGTAATTCGAGCATTCCCCGAGTCGCTTCTGGTCTAAAAATTCTGTGGAAAATGGTAGAAAATTAGTTGACTCGCCGAAAAAACTAGGACATAAAATAACCGCTTCCTACCCGGACATTCTGCTGGGAGATAAATCTATGGGTTCAATTACATTTACGTAGCTTCGTGCATCTGTACATATAGATAGTTATACAAACCGTTTCAAACGTTGCTATTCGTATATTTAATGTACAATCTAGAATTCCAATGCCTTTTTACTAATTTTCATAAAACGATTTAATGTTGTTTCAAAAAATCACTGCAAATCGATAGATTTTTTATAATTATAGTGGTAACCCATGAAATTATCTACTATATTATTAAACTACTGGCAAAACCATTTAACATTTTATGACATAATGTAGGAAACTTAATTAAATATCTTGCTTAGAATTGCATATATATTTATGGGTTCCATGACAATTCAACACACGTATAAATCGGCACATTTATTAAAAGTGGTATAATTGATTAAAAGTATGCACGGAAAAAAAACTAGTCCAAAAGCTAACCTAAGAGTTTACCTTTTCTTTAATAAAGCGTCCTGGCGATGGTATTTTACAAAAAGAGTTATACAAAAATATCCAAGTACTTTTATAAAGCATGCATTTTTGATAGCCAAATACATGCATTACATTAAATGCTAGTTTGTTCTCTACGTGAAGGTGGGTATAGGTGTGTGAAGCTATTATAATAATAAATGTGTTTGTGTAGCATTCTGATTTACGAGACAAACCAGTAGCGACATCTTGCGCCCTTTGGAATCGGGGGTTGGTTTTATTTATCTTCCCGCCGGCACGATCCGCCATTTTGAGAGAGTGCGAGACAGTTAATTTAGTGGGCAATGTTCGGATGGGGTGGAGGGTGGTATTTGTGTTGGGGTGGGAGGGCTGTTTTAGGTGTCGCTAATTGCACGGGTAAACTAAAGAGGGTGACAATTAGAAATATAGTGTAGACTTTACATTGTACTGTACAGTGTCTCGTAATGATAAATTACCGCAATTAAAATATTCATCCGAATGACGAACGTTCTTTTCGCCCTCGATTTTTATGAACGGCAAATTGTTTTTTGATAGGTGAGATAGCGTCAAATTATCGTACTCTTTTCATCTTTTTTTTTTATTTACTTCTAGTAAATTCTTTGTACTTTTAAATTTAAATATTTAATTTTATTCATGCCAATTTTATCAATGTTTTTTAGGTATATATACAAATACATGTAATATATAAAGTTATTTAAATATCACAGTATTGAAAAGGAATACAAATATTTTATTTATAGCTAATACCTATCCACATAACTTCACGGCTTCATCCGATTTTTTTTTAATTACAGAATTTTTTAAAGCTTATAAGCTCATGTTGGCAAAGTTGTCAGCTAAAAATAGTACTGAATTTGCTTAGATTTTCCAAATAAAAAACCCGTGCAATTATTGTGAAGAATAGCTTTTTGCTACCTCAACCTACATTTAGATCTCTGTTTTATGATTTAAATTGGTATCATTTTTATCCCTCGGGAAAGACCTCACATATCTGCTGTTGTATTTTCAAACTGGAATATTTATTAATTTTGTACATAGAAAGGAAGGCGAGAAACACATAACACATTATTTTACGAGACGGTATTTGTTTTCAAAACAACACTTCCGTCATTCTATTGTACCGTTTTTCGTGAACGGGGTAATTTATTTCCATTTTTCTCGAAACACAAAGAGTTGTTTGTCAAAACCCGGGAATTTATGCCGTCCGAAAATTGCCGGAAAAAATCGACAGAGCCTCGTAAATTCGGCTGCACTTTTATTATGTGCAAACTGCGATAAAGGTTTATGTAGGTATGTCATTGGGATGGGATGCAGTTATTAATGTGTTATTTTTTGTAGTAATTTAAAGGCCCAAATTCATTGAAATATTCCAAAATTTGTTTACTGAGATATTTTTCATTGTGGTTTAAAATATTTTTTTTATTGAAAAATGGTGTTCCATATTTGTAGGAACCTCTATCAACTTCAGGTTAATGATCTGTTAAGTCGTATTAACAATCTATTTTTTTATTATCAGCCTTTGTCTTATAAAGACGTACCAAATTACAACCCTCATCTACTAGATTACGAATTGTTGAGCCTTATTTAGCTGCTTATAGTAATTTTTCTTCTAGGTAAAATATTATTATAGTATTGATCATAGAATGATCCTTGAATACAGTATAAATATTTAACTTAACACGAGCTTTTGATTATCCCTTGTGATAAAAAATTTCTCCTTTCTTTCACGTACCACCAGATTGGTGAAGATTTTAATCCGATTGTCCTGAATGCTTAATTCCCTTTCAGGTGCCGCTGGTCCCCGTAGTCCGCCGCCGGCCACATCCCGCATCCCATATCCCATATATCCCGCATTATCGCATTAGCCTCGCCTATATCACGGATCCGGAAGTAAAGCGGAAATTGTCCAAATTGGATTGAAATCAATCTCGGGAAATAGAGGGGTGTAACTAACCCCCGGTTGAGGTCAAATGAACCGAAAAACAAGCCTTGGTTAAACTTTCAAAAAGGTCATACCAATTGGCAGACCGGTCGGATCATTCTGACATAAATTTGATTAAAAAAAATCCTTTCCATGTTGATATAGAGTACATAGTATTATTGACATAAAAATGATTTTTTTAATGAAATTTTTAAAAGAAGAAGCCGAGGATATGCCAGAAAGACATGGCACAATCGAGTAAACCAAGTAGTTGAGTTGAGACATTAAAAATGCTGTATAACATAGATATATCAAAACATTGTGTTTCCTACGGTATATGACAATGAATGAAGCAAGGCGTATATGCCAGAATAAAGATTTGCGTCAATCCATTAATCTACCGAAAATGGCACGATTGTTCATTAATTGGACATACTAGTTCTTACATATCGTAAATAATATTATAACTTACGCTAAGCCTGACGAAATTAATTTCAGTAAAAAAGTTAGAAAACAACAATACTCATATTACCTAGAAGAACAAATGAGGTTTGCTGCATTTGTTATGTCGAATACGCCACAGCCGGTTCCCACAAGATCAATGAAATCGTAAAATTCTACAGTCACATAAGAAAGGTGTATCTAAAACCCCGCTGCAAGTATCAACTTTCATGGTAAATGAAACATCTTTACTCAGTCGTGTTATTTTACTTGCTCATTTTGTGGTGAATTCTCTATGTAAGAAAGACAGCGGATCCTTTTATCCTAACCTCTAACCCCGATTGGCAATAAGATTATCTCCTACCCTGTGCTTCCCGGTACTTCTGCGTACGTGAGGCAGTTGCTTGTATCGCTCCCTCGTTCAGTAAAATACCACGGATGGGGTGCAAATATTCACTTAACCAAAGTTTCTCTTTAACTTCCAGAATCTTGGATATTTCTGCTCATTGAAGGGAATTCAGATATATGTGGCTTGGACATTGCAATATTGACCGTGAATATAGTAAACTTATTTTGTATATTTTATTATAAGCACATTGAACAATGACAAAGAGAAAAAACTCTGAACGAAAATATCCAACTTTGTTTTTTGTTTTGCCTAAAAAACAAAACATATGTTATACTACCCTTACAAATAGGACACGTGGGATATATGAAATAAAAGGAAAATATATATACGAAATGTCTTATATTTTTTTCAGATAAGCTTGATATATAAATACAACATATGCAATGTAGATGACTTTGAGACTGAAATTGATAGTGTTAACCCATAAAGTCTAAACAAAAAATGCAACGATAATTTCAGGATGACAAAAACTTACTATTTTTGTTAGCTTAAGAAATACCACATCGGGGGTCAGTTGGTTACAGCATTGTTACATAATTAAATCATTAAATACAACATCGGCTGATTTTTACAACTTTAATACAAAACAATATTCTTAAGTGATCTCTAAAAAGCTTTTATCTATTCTACTAGAGAATGCTTCTAAAATAACTACGAAAAACCAAAAAAAATACAAGGGTGGAAGAAGAGGTTTTTCAATATTAATTTAGTGAATTCACCCAGGGGAACAGGTTTTCATAGAGGTCTATCTGATTACATATTCAGAAAATCCCGCAGCCTGTTGGAAACGCACTATAACCATTGCAAGTAGCACTTTGCTCTCACTCAATCTAATAGAATCACTGGGAATGGCTTTCCGATATTTACTTTGCTTTTTTCCCTCCGTTGCCGGTTCATGGTGGGACAAGACGCGAAGGGGAAGCGGAGACGAGGCAGCAGCAGCAGTGATTGTATCGACTCTACTCGCTAAAGTTTGTTTAGAGAACTTAAAAGGAAAGTCACGAGTTCATTGCGGCGAGGCGGCCACGAATCGAATCTTATTTTCAATTACTCCTAATAGAAAATTAGTTACTGAGGTAATTACATTAACATCCTTGGTAGATAAGCCAGTCTTAATTGTATAGCAGAAAGTGTGTGTGTGTGTGTTTTTTTTTAATATCCAATCTACTGTGTCAACAATTGGAACAGCTCTAATTATTGTTAATTCCATACTTTTAAAATGTTCAGTAATAAAAACAAATCCTAAAAACGATAATTTAAACTTGGGCTAACCTCCATAATAAAACTGATATTATATTACAATAAAAACAGAATCTTTCTAAGGTCATGTTGGAATTTCTATTAAAAATAGTTGGTTGGTTCGTATCCGCATTTTTGGAATTCTGATATATATTCATAAATGAATTAAAACTACCTTTTTTTCGCCACTTTATTAATATACCCATATCAACATGTTTCGAAATCAATGCCTTCTTCATCAGGAATACTAAAAAATAATAATGCCAAGTATAGATTTTTTATTGTATTATTATTTGTCTATACTTGACTTAACTATTATTTAGTATTCTATATATTCCTGCTGAAGAAATTATTGCTATCGAAACATGTTAATATGTATATATTAATAAATTGGGGATCACATAGTACTTTTAATTCATTTATTAATAATGATGCTACAAAGTGAATACCAATCTTTTCAAGAAAGTATGATATATTTTCATTGAAATAACAGTATTATTTATTTTTTCAATCAAAGAATAGAAATGGATTTGTTTTCTTTCCTAAATTCAACCTGCCAATATTTCCTGCAATATACATTTCTTCGGGCCAATTCAATAAATATACAAAAAACTATCTCCCGATGACACGGCCTAAAGAAGGGGCGGGTCTTCTAAATTTATTGATATCCAAATGACATAAGAACATGAAGCAATCAGACAAATTGGATTCTTCCCCACAACAATTCACAAATCTATTTATCTAAAGGAAGCCATTCGTACCCACTATGATCGTATATATAATGTACATTGGCAAATTACTCGAATAATCCAGTTGAACAAGTTATGTAGTATGTATTCTGTGCAAATAATAATAGTAATACTTGTTTGCCAAATGTGGTATTGAACGAAATATCTAATGGAGCCTCCACAGAAAACGACAATATCTTAATTAATTACTAAGGGTTAATTGATTACTATTTTAAAATAATTGACGCTGTTTTAGATTTATAGCGCCTGCGTTCATGTTAATTTATGTACTGCAGTTTTAACTTATGTTTTTAATGAAAGTGTTTGTGAAACAATACGTGTTACCAGGAGCGGCTTGTGACTTTTTAGTGTGCTAGACTGCTGTGATTAAAAAAACGATATAATTTTTTTTTTCACAGAAGTCTTTCAGGCGATTTGACCCCCCCCCCCCGTAACTAAACAATCTTAATAAATTTTAAGTTAATTTTTTTAACAAAAATCATTTTCGGTTACAACAATATCAATAGTGTCGTTTTTTACAATTTTTAGCACTCTAGTAATTAAGCAAGTCACGATTTAGTGTTTAATTTCATAGTAAGCCAATTTTCCAAGTTCTAATCACTTTCTAATAATTTTCTAATCAAATAACTTTTCGAACATTTTTTTCATAAAACGGTCAATTAAAAATTTCTCAATATTTTGGTATTTACCATTAAATAATGATAAAATCAATAATATCGTCGCACGAAAGCAATACTGCTGTAACTACCACTATCTACAAAATTGCTCTATTTCACCGGAATTTTCTTTTCTAGGTCGATCTATCTACCCGTGACTCTATAATCTAAAATAAGACCTTCACGACGTTGAAAAACTTCTTCATTTTGTCAATATTACATTTTTTAATTGATAAAATCCAGAGTTTATTTATACATAGCTTTGACTGTTACAACAATATTGCTTTCTTGCGACGATATATTCATATTATTATATATTATAAATTAGGTAACACACACTACTTTAATCCATTTATTAAAATAAGACTAGAATAATACAATTTAAGCAAAAAATTCTCATGAATACCTAACTCAAATTAACTCTTTTTATTAAACTATACTTAGACTTAAAATCTGCCCTAAATTTTAGGTAGTACAGCTTTTGAAGGAGCCATTTTTATGGTTGGTTTTATTAGTTAAATATATATGAGGAATAAATTAAAAGATTTATCTCTTTTAAAATTAGTATTCCCCAAGCCAATTATTAAATAATCACGTTTGTAACATTGAGAAATAGGAAGATTTTGCTGCTATGGAAATAGACTTATAGAAAAACTTTCAAAGACATAACTAACTAAGCAAACTAATTTACAGCTTCAGTACCTAAAGAAAACAGTCGCGGGACAGACTCGAAGGGGGGAAATTATTTATAGCGCACTACTACACGAGACAACAACACAACATTTAGCAAAGGATTCAAAACTATGCGATAAACCTAATTTTTTTGCAATAAATATTCTTTCATTTTAATTACAATTTTTTATTTAAATTTTCGGCATGAAACTTGCAGTTTAATAAATAAACGTCAAGGAATTTTAAGGTTTATATAATGTGTAATAATAATACAATACATTTAAATAAACCAATATACTGCAACTAACTGATACCAGGTATACCCACGCACTGGCCTTGCCTATGTGGGATTTTTTGTTTTATATACATTACTCATAGGTTGTTCAGATGTATTTATAATTTGATGTTAAAAAAAAAAAAAACAACAACAAAATGTTTATGATCATTGTAACTTATTTGTGTGAATGTATCTTTCAAAAAATGAATTAATAAATAAATAAAATAAATAAATTATATTCTCGTATATATCCACATAAGTGAATATATAAGACAGTTCGGGACTGACGAGGAAAACATGGCAGAGTCAAGAGAAATAAATAAATTAATTAAAAAATTTACTTTGTATTCACCACTTTATTAATATACACTTGACATTATGTTGAGTATTCTATATATTCCTGACGAAGAAAGTTTCAAGTTCGAAACATGTAAATATATGTGTATATTAATAAAGTGGTGAATATAAAGATTTTTTTGTTAATTCATTTATTAATAATGACGCCACAAAGTGAATACCAATCTTTTGGACAAATTAAGAAAAAAATACTTTACTCGGGTCAAGTCGTTTGGGTATGTAGAGCGAATGAACGAAGAAAGGAGTCTAAGAAGAATATGTGACGATAATCTGAGTGGAAAAAGAAGCCGGGGGTGCCCGAAGAAAACATGGCACGATCAAGTGAATCAAATACTTGAGTCAGGCCGTGTCAGAATCGGAATAATAGAAGAGAATGTATGAGATGATGTATGAATGCAAATGAAGCAGGAAGTGTATGCGAAGATCGAGTTATTTGGCGGTCCGTCCTTTCTGCTTACCCTTGCGGGGAAACGGTGTGACGGTTAGTTAGTTAGTCAAGTCGTTGTATAACGAAAGAGCAATGAGTGTGCAAAATATAAGTTGTGCGGAAATCCATTCTATCTGCCTACCTCTGCAGAGAAATAGTTAGAAGAGGTTAATGTTTTTTTTATGTGGGGAAATAATAGTGGCGTTTATTGCTTTATGGCCAAAGATAGGCTGTCTAGTTTTTTTTTATTGAATATTTATAAATGGCTATTTTAGTATCATTAAATTGTTATGGCCAACTGAAAAAACGGCCATATAAGTTTCTTACCAAATTCGTAGAAAATTACGTTTTGTTCAGAATCTTGTCGAAACAGTGTATTATTGTTTACTTTCTTTATGGGCCCGTTTTTTCTTATGGAAGGCACAGCTTTTCAGCCTTTATAGACTGCATGCTACTGGTATTTAGATTTTTTTTTCTAAAAGTACTCATCTTTTCAGATAATCATATCCATAAAAATGCACACCTAAATTGCTAAGCTAGGCTGGCCGGTTAGTGCTTGCCTAAAGTCACTTAAGTCATAGAATAAGTTTTAAAAAAATCGTGCATCGGTGCGCAAATGCGTCTACAACTCGTAATGCTGTAAATAAATAAATGTATAAAAAATATATTTCTTTAAATGTTAATATCTATTAAAAATTTCTTATGCTTTTTAATGTAATTTTATAAATATTCTCCACTCGTAAAAATTATAAATATTTCAAATTAAATTCTTCTTGTGCAACTAATCTTATAATAATTGTGACTTCAATAGAAAAGGAGGATAAAATAGCAACTGTAAAAATCATATCACCTGTAAGCTTAAATTTTCTAATAAAACAGTTTTCATCTATAGATAAAGAATAGGAAGTAACATTTGAATATCCCCCTTGAGGTGATTTTTCACAAACACAGCGCCATACAAATCATTGAATAATTATTTTTCTTATCCGTTTTTATCAAATGTGTTTATTATTTGCCATAAATAAAAAAACATGGTTGCATTTTGTAAGTACAATACAAAATTAGCATTCCTCCTAATTGAGTTTAGGCTTACTTCAAGTTTTATTTCCTTTTAAAGTTTTACGGCTGCTTCTGCAGAAAGTTTGCAAGTTGCAAGTTTCCCTACAGAAGTACTGGAGCACCGCGTTCTCCAGAAGAATGTCGCCCTAAGCCTTGAAACGGCGTCAAGTTAATTGGAGTGACAGAGAGAATGATCGCGGCGAACCTCGAGGCGGAAGGGGACAGACAAAGATATAACCTTAGAACCATGTTGCGTCATGAATATAAATTGTGATAAATTTCGCGCCAAAGACTTGGAATACGGAAAGGAGAAAGGGAAGCTGAGGGGACAGACACAAGACACAAGCCCCTCGAGTTACAGAAATAGCGGAAGGACAGCAACACGTTGGTTACTAATTAACGGAACATTTTTAAAAAAGATGTCTCTTGGAGCTTTCGCGACTTGAGGACCATCTTTGACTCCCGGCGGAGACGTTATTTAGGACGATAAAAATAAGCTAACCCTCTTTTAAGACATTATTGCTATAAACGCAGTCTAAAACTTTTGAAAAATAAAATTGATGCGAACTACGTGACGTAGGTACATATTTTATCTGCAACCAACCCTAAGACAATTCATTTATTCCTATCCATCCCAAATTCGAATATTGCCTTATATCGTATTGTAAAATTTTTGTATACACTACCAGGGAACATTTCTCCCTCTTCCCGTATCAACTGTGGTTAGAGGTGCATAAATGTGGAGATAATATTCTCTACCCAGTGATCGGGCTGCCTATTGCTACTGTAGGGCTTTTATTTATTTTTTATTTCAAAGAATTGTAAGCTGTGTTTTATGTTCTGAGGTAATGGATGGTATAAGATGGAATTTTGATGTAGATGTTTAATAATAATAATAATAATAATAAGAATAATCGGATGATTTTTATAGCGCCGTTTTTGTGAAAAATCACCTTAAGGGCGCTGTTTAGGTTGTTATGTCTACCAGCGGCTTAAATTCCAACCTCCTTCCTATCCACAGAGCATGTGTTCAAAGTCCTTAAAAAACTGTGCCCCCTGGTGTACCGGTCGCACCGGGACAGGAGTGCTCCTGGCTGGGGTGGTTCATTCGTATCGTATCGTATAGAAAATCTCCCTCTACGGTAACCAACTCCATTTATCACAAATTTTATCAATACTTCCTTCAAACATAGATTTCAAGTAGAAGAAGAATTACTACTGCATCCATGAATGTAAAAAATATATCAAATTGACAACGATGGTAAATTTTATGACAAAAAAGGAATTTATCAATATAATTTAGCTTTAAGTTTAAGAAAACTTTCAAATAATTTTTATTGGAGAAATTATACTGATTTTTTTTTTTAAAGTTAAATTTTGCAAGTATTATACAGCTGTCACAATAATATCAAATCTAAAATACTGGCAGAACTAAATAATAACATTATTAAATGCGATTTACTTTAAATTAAAAAAGTGGTGTTCTAGAAATTAAACACAATAACGATTAATACAAAATTAATATTAAATTATCAATGATTTTGATTTAGGCGCGTAAGGAGTTCATCTAACAAACTGTTAAACAATAATTTTTAATTATTATCGAGGCACAAATGTACGTATTGCGTTCATCTGACTGTTCGTGCAATTATTCTGCGTTAAATCCATACGTACATTTATAATAAGTAGGTACCTTCAGGCACAGAACGGTTAATACACACTAGAAATGCCTTCCACGTAGATTTGAATAGAAACCATCTCGCAACTGACTTAGGTTAGTATCTACCCAGGCTAAAGCTTAGCTAAGCGTAAGTTTCTTTCGGTCATTTGTTTAATTTCTTCTCCAGTCATAAATTTAAAAAAAAAAGATTTTTTTAAATATTTACCCACACTTGTTTTGCCACTAATCTTCTAACAAATGTAATATCAATAAAAAAAATAAGAATAAAATAGTAAATGCAATATCATGTTATGTGCATTGTTTTATAATATTGTGTCCTGTGCGTCCAATGTCATATCTTCCCAAGCTACATCTTTATAGAATAAGGGACAAACCACTTCCAAGAAAACATTAAACTGTTTTGGAAGGAAGTCAAAAGGTCCCGGAATGGTCCAGAAAGCGGATGTGTGAAAGTGATAAAATCGAAAGATGGAAAAATGCTGACGAATGAGAAAGATATAAAAGAGAGATGGATGAAATACTTTGAAGAGGTCTTCGAAAGCAACCCGAGTGATAGTGATTCCAGTGGCGAGTCAGGTATGAATGACGATGGCGTGAATGTTCCCAAAATCAGCATGGATGAAATTAAAAGATTAATTAAATGTATGAAGAATGGTAAGGCTGTTGGTTTCGATAATATTGCTGCTGAATACTTTAAAGGAGATAGCCGTATAATTCTCACATGGTTATGCAAACTTTTTAACCAGTGTTTAGAGGAGGGTTACACCCCATTAGATTGGAGAAGGGCTGTGATCATGCCTCTATACAAAGGTAAAGGGTCACGCATGGAATGTGGAAATCACAGGGCTATTAGCCTGCTAAGTTCAGTTGGAAAGCTGTATGGTAGGATATTGATTGAAAGGGTACAAATGAAAACAAAGGATAAAATATGGGATGTGCAAGGTGCATTTATGAGCGGAAGGGGATGCATGGATCAGATTTTTTCGCTGCGTATGCTCACAGAGAAGTTTCTGGCAAAAAACCAGAAACTTTTCTGTGCTTTTGTAGATCTACAAAAAGCATACGACCGAGTTGACAGAAAAAGTTATGGAAGGTGTTGTCCAAGTATGGAGTGAATACAAATCTTATACAGGCAATCGCATCTCTGTACGAGGGAAGCGTTGCATGTGTTAGGGCAAACGGTGATTTTACAGGGTGGTTTGACATCACAAAAGGTGTTAAGCAAGGCTGCGTAATGTCACCGTGGTTATTCAATCTATACATGGATAATTGTATGCAAGAATTGAAAGAGGTGGGCTTGGGCGCAAAAATGAGTAGTCTGCAAGTTTGTTGCCTGTTGTATGCTGATGATGCGGTGCTGATTGCTAATAGTATAGAAGATCTACAGTTCCTCGTATCTAGGATGAACGAAGTATGTATGAAGAATGAGCTAATGATGAATGTAAGTAAGTCTAAAGTCATGGTGTTTGAAAGAGATAGTACGAAGACAGTGTGCAATATAGTTGTAAATGACGAATACTTGGAGCAGGTAGACGAGTTTGTGTATTTGGGAAGTATGTTTACGAGAGATGGAAAGACTGATAGGGATATTGAAAGAAGGGTGAATGCAGGAAACTCCATTAACGGAGGACTGAACGCGGTTGGCGCAAACAAAAAGTTGTCCAAAGGAAGCGAAGCTAGCAGTCCACAATGGAGTGCTGATACCAACCTTGATGTATGGCAGTGAGGCATGGAACTGGCAGAGGAAGGATGAAAGTAGACTGAATGCTGTAGAAATGAGATCTCTGAGACGAATGTGTGGTAAAACCATGTATGATCGAGTGAAAAATGTTGAGATTCGTAAAGAATGCAAGGCTGATGTAAGCGTAGTGAGCAAGATTAAGAAAGGGACGCTTAGATGTTTGGGCATGTAGAGCGAATGAACGAAGAAAGGAGTGTAAGGAGAATATATGACGCGAATGTGAATGGAAGAAGAGGCCGGGGACGCCCGAGGAAGACATGGCACGATCAAGTGAATCAAATACTCGAGTCGGGCCATGTCAGAAGTCGGAATAACAGAAGAGAATGTATGAGGCGTTGTATGAAGTGAATGAAGCAAGAAGTGTATGCCAAGATCGAGTTGTTTGGCGGTCCGTCCTCTCTGCCTACCCCTGCGGGGAAACGGCGTGATGGTTAGTTAGTTAGTTAGTTAGTTAGTTAATCTGAAGTGACCTACCAGTCTGATTGTACATAATAGAATAAACCCTAAATAAAATTTATAATAATTTATAATAATTCAAATAAAATTTATACTGCACCCTTGAGGTGATTTTTACAAAAACGGCGCTGTACATATTATCAAATTATAATAATTATTAACACCTTTTGATTCTAGTCCATTTAGCATCCTCTCTGTCTTTTTCACATTTCACATTCTAAAGGTATCGCCATCCCATTTGAATTTCATAATGATGATAAAACACAGTTCTGTATTTGAAATTTAAGGCCTGATTGGCCAGAATTTTGGATCACGAATACGCCCACTTGGCATTTCTTGTGTTCTCCCTTATTCTACGCTCACAGCCTCGCTGTGTAGTAACTCACGCTTAGCGGTCGGAAACTTAATTTAAACTACGGTATTTGTCTTACATTAAATATTTGCGAGTCGGCAGTCGTAACACAGGGCCCAATATAATGTTAGCATTGAGGCGAGTATTGTAACGAACTCTTCTTGTTGTTGTAATGTTATACTACACAAATGTTGTTTGAACTTTGCAATTACACCAAAAGATGTCAGCCATAAAATTTGGGAAAAATTAACGATAATGTTATTAATTCTCAAAGAAAAATATGGAGATTGTTAAAAATGACTGATTTTAGCTAGGTCTTGATAACTCAATTGGTAAAGGCACTTGTCTTGGTAAGACAAAAGGATCCGGAATCGAATAACAGTAGCATTTATTAAATAAGAATAAAAATAAATTGATTGTTTATATATCGCCGTTTTCGTGAGAAAATCACCTAAAGGGCGCTTTACAACACAGCGCCCTTGAGGTGATTTTTCACAAAAACGGCGCTATACAAATCATCCAACTATTATTATTATAATTTGTCTAACCTATACCTTATCACTTAGACTGATATATAATAACTTGCATATAAAATTTATTACTAATCGCTCACAGCGAAGATTTATAACTAGTTATCTAGAAACTAACTTTTTAGGACTTAAAATTAGTGACGAACATCTAAGACTTATAGCTAGAGACTTACAACTAAGACTGTGACTTAAAACTAGTGATAAACATATTTATATTTTTATATATCTTATCGCATATCTCTTAGTTTTGCTTCCTTCATGAACGTGTATTCTTTATATACTTTCTAGTGTAAGGTTACCTCTTTCATTTCCTGTATATTCGTCAATTTTATATTTTTAATGAGAATTGTTGATATTATATTCTTCAATGATAAAATATTTTTGTTTTTGGGTTATTTATCCATCAAGAAATATTAAGAAGCATCATGCTTTGATGTTATTTGACCTGAATGAGGTATTTATTTTTACCTCGCTCTTGTCGAAGGATGCTGCACACCCAAAACCGGTAAAAATAATTTAAACAAGAGGTTTATAATGCGTTTTAGTGAAAATACTTACATAATTTCATAGATGTATTAGAAAACATCTGATTTTCTTTTTAATTTCGTATGTTTTATGAATTCGATTATCTCAAAATGCGCTAGTTAATATCTATGGTTTCGATACCATTTTATTTATAATAAATTAATAACATTAATATATAGCCTGGACACCCTTAAAAGACACCGCATGATCAAGTGAATCAAAATATTAAATAATAATTGGTTTATCAGAAGAGTTTGCAAGATGAAAAATGTAAAGATTATATTATTTCTTCAAACGATTGGTATTCACTGTGTGGCGACATCATTAATAAATTAATTAAAAAATATACTTGTTATTCACCACTTTATAAATAAACATTTATAACCACATGTTTCGAAAGCGATAATTTATTTGATATAAATAAGGTTTAAAATTTATACATACAAATACAACCGGTTTACAATTAGATAAATTGAAATTTTAGAAATCAGATAAAGCGTTCAGAGTGAATTAAATTTAATATATAATGAAAAAAAAAATTAAAAGACCTACCTCTGAATTTATTTTCATATTAATATTAATAATAATAAATAAAAAAAATCTAATATAAATTAATTACCCACATTAATCATTTTTTTTATGTATGTAATAGATTAAGAAAGGGACGCTTAGATGGTTTGAGCATGTAGAGCGAATGAATGAAGAAAGGAGTGTAAGGAGAATATATGACGCGAATGTAAATGGAGGAAGAAGCCAAGGACGTCCAAGGAAGACGTGGCACGATCAAGTGAATCAAATACTTGAGTCGGGCCATGTCAGAAGTCGGAATAACAGAAGAGAATGTATGAGACGTTGTATGAAAGTGAATGAAGCAAGAAGTGTATGCCAAGATCGAGTTGTCTGGCGGTCCGTCCTCTCTGCCTACCCCTGCGGAGTAGTTAGTTAGTTAGTTATAATTTGTCTATTCTTATATTATTGTGATATATGTTCATCTTTTGTCTGTACTTGAAATTATTTTTTGGTATTCATATATTTCTGACGATGGAAGCATCGCTTTCGAAACATGTAGATATCAATGTTTATTTATAAAGTGGTGAATACTAAACATTTTTTTAAATTCATTTATTAAACAGAGATTGTACGATGGTAAATATTTTAGTTTGCCATTTAAAAATGCCGAATTTAACTACAACTGATCTGATAATACATGTTAAAACGAGCATTTGATTTAAAAACAAGATAATTACAACCATAGTTAAGAATGCATAAAGAAGCTTAATTGGGTTAGCCTATTTTGAGATTATCCCTGAAACGTTATTTTAATAACATTTCGCAGTGCTGGCAACAGTACTGGATGGGTAATAAAACTGTCGGTTAGCAAACGAATGCCATAACTTACGGAGAGCCTTGCGCCAGATGGGGCACAAAGCGTTTCCGTTTTTTACCCTCACCCATTTCAAAAAGCTTCGGCTGTGGTGAAAGCTATGGACGAAAGCTTTATACTAAGAAAAAAGTTAAATGTCTTTTTTAAAGTGAGATAATACATATTAGAATGGGCAAGGAAAGTTACGCCGCTGATGGCTGTAAAAAGTCCTTGTGAACGCATTATTATTGACGCAACCTAATGTAAAAAAGATTCTAATATCTAGATTTGTGAAAGCCTTGTGAAAGCCTTTCTCTGAACTCATGGATATAATATTTTGAGATATCTTTAGCTGTCACCTATCAATATATATTAGGTAAGATAAATAACTTAACAAAGCTACAAATTCTTACACTTTAATAACCAACTAACTAACCATCACGCCGTTTCTCCACAAGGGTAGGCAGAAAGGACGGACCGCCAAAAAACTCGATCTTAGCATACACTTATTGCTTCATTCGCATTCATACAAAGTCTCATATATTCTCTGATTCGCCTGGTCTTGCCATGTCTTCCTGTTTTCTTTTTTTTAATCCATCTCAGCGTTCATTTCTTTATCTTACTCATTAAGCTTACATCAGCTTTGCATTTTTTACGAATCTCAACTTTATTCACACGATCACACATAGTTTTACCACACATTCGCCTCAGAGATCTCATTTATACGGCATTCAGTCTAATTTCATCCTTCCACTGCTAGTTCCATGCCTCACTGACATACATCAGGGTTGATATCAGCACTCCATTGTGGACTGCTAGCTTGGTTTCTTACACCTTCCGTCTAAAAAAACTATTTCCTGTTTCTTCTTTTATACCAATTTACGATTTCGTAGGGAAATCACAGATTTGCAAAAAAACTGTGTTCTAAGTATTAGCAACTTTTTAAATACAAACTGATCTGTAGGTGTCTACCTATTCTCTCATATTTCATGATTGACGAAATGAAAAAGCCGACTAATTTAGGTAGGTACCTACATGATTATTTCGGCTGCGCGGCCTGTTTCATACATAAATTAATTTCGGATTTGAAGTCAGAATACTCACCTAAACCTAATGATCTTTTTCTCATCAAAAATTATAGTAAGTATCTAGTGCAGTAATTTTTTTTTGTTTTACATTACGAAATATTGGCCATTAAAGGAATTGATTGAACGATTTTATAGGCACCTTTAAGAATTATTTGAGGGCTGACGATGATGTAAAAAAAAGTTTTACAGCATTGAAATTATAATGAAATATTTATTAAAAAAATAATAATAATAAAAAAATAAGTATTATGGAAGACTTTAAATTAAATATAAAACGACCAATTTACGTTGGTACACAAATTTGCATTACATAAATTAAAATATCGACTCGAAAAAACCTTCTGTTTTAAAACGTTTTGTTTTTATATTATTATTTACGTAATCATGTTTAAATAGCAAATATAAAAAATAAAAAAAACTTTAAACCCGCAAATTATTTTCTAAGTTGCATCAAAAGTTAGGTTTTTTTTTTCATGGCATATACTTCATATTTTAAAACTTTTAAAACAAAAATAAGTAAAATACTTGTTATCCATGCTAGATATTTACTAAACCTTTAATTAAAAAAAATATGTATATATCATTCAGTTTGATGGGTATTCTGGCCTCAAATCCAAAAGTTAGTTATGTATGAAAGAGGCCGCGCAGCCGTTCCTCTCATTACGAAAAAACCTCTCATAAATAAACTTCACATTATAAGCTATTGAAAGCTGAAAGTCTTCTAAGCTGTGCGATAGTTTCAAAAGCATTGCTTATTCATGCAATGCTTTTGAGATTGCTATTAGTGTAGTTGGTGGTTTTATAACTCAAACTAAAAACCACAACGAATATAAAAATACATTTGTATGACATTTTTAGTCACATTTGCTTTGACACTATTATGACCTTTTCCATTACTCAAATGCCCCGAGGATGATTTAGATCCCTCGTTTGTTCTTCAAATGTAATATATGTGGAAATAAAAAAGCACTCAGCTGGTTTTTTTTAGATCTACGTAGTAGTGACGCATTGTTTTGACATTTTCATTAAGAATTCCAAAATAAAACGTGTCATCTATTTTTATATACCTAAATATTATCTGAAAATGCTTAAACACAAAACAAAATTAATTTTTATTATGTATATCACAGTTTTGTTTGGCAATAATAAAAACTTGCCTACATACTTTATTTCAATCAATCTTTTAAAATACGTACTATATTGGAATCTGACACAATTACTTTTTTTGTTTGCCATTTTCGAGTTGCTTAGATTCTTAGGCAGGAGGTTTATCATATAATACGTTTCAAAAATACTAATACTGGCGGTTTTATCATTGTCTTATTTGCGGTCTTGTTGTTGGTATCCCTTACAATAAAAAAACATTTATACAATAATTGAAAAAAATGAATAATAGTCTTCGTAATCATTCTTTAAACATTTTTTGCGATGTTTTAACAACAAAAAAAAAAAGAAAGTTTAAGCGTAGTCGACATAAAACATGAAAAAAATTCTAACAAAGATTAACGCAAAAAACAGTAATATTTTAGCTTGCAAATTGCACTTCACGCCAATTAGTAAAAAAGCCCTTTTTCAGGTAGTTAAATTTGGTACAATGAAAAGTTATGACACCGTCAGATTTATGGCAAGGAACTTTCTACTTAAATTTACTGCTAATAGCGTTTGCAACAATGTAGCAAGGTACCTACGGCAATGCTTTACGTTTTTTAAGGTTATTAGAAATCGCGGACATTTAAAAGGATATGTTTTTTTTAGTTTGTTGTAATTTCGTCTGCTGTAACACGGGTTTTAAAAATACACAACTTCACACAATTGTGTCGAGTGGTTGTGTTTTCTATAACACGATTTTTATGTGTCATTTCTCGCAATGCGGAATGTCTCTTTAAAGGTCTCTGACGATTGTATGGAATATGTTAGAAATAAGAACATCAAAACAAGCTTATTCCTAGTGAGTTTAAAAGTGGAAGTGTAAATAAGAAATGTAACATGAAAAGAAACAATAAAAAAATAAAAAATAAAATAAAACATTAAAAATAATAAAAATATCTGAAAATGAAATTATTGCTAAAAATTAATAGTATAATCAGTGATTCAGCGTTTGGTTTTGAAACAAGTGTATAAATGTTTATGTGTGTGCAAATAAATCGTGTATATCAAATTGTGATGTTACTTCTGAATTATTACTGAAAAGGTTCGCATAAATAGGAAAAATGAAATACCCATTCTTTCAAAATAGTTTTACGGTGTCATCCTTTCATGAATAAATTTATTTCAAATTTGGAATTATAATTATAAGCGTTTTCATAGGAAGTATTTTCATGTGTTAGGTGATTTATATCAGGGCTACGATATCCAGTTTTAAAGTGTCTATTAATAACTTCCGGACACGATCAATATTGAACACCCTGTTACACACCTTCCTTCCTCAAACGCTTCTAAAAGCAAAGGCACTGAACTCGATGCGACTGAAAATGATGCACATTATAAAAAGAGAGGAAAACACATTAAATTATGTGTTCATTTTATTTAATCAGATATGACATCAAAGGTTTTTTTTCATTAGCAAAAGTCTCGAAATAATTTCTTCACCACACGTTTTTGTTGACTTGTTTCTCGTAGCTAGATTTTTTTAAGCTTATTTAAACGGAAGGGAAATTTAAAAAAAAAAATGTATAATTAGTAATTACCTTGCTTTCTTCAAGCTTCTTCACGTTTTTTTCTGATATACTCGTATACTGAACCAAAATGTTAAAAAAATGGTTCTTATTTTTGGCAGAAAGATAGATTTTGAAAACCAGAGACAAAAAATTACTTCACGAAATTAAAATATTCGCGACATTCCTTTCTCCTTGTCAAACTGAACAAAAAAAATTCATGATGCGAAGTTCATTGATCATGAGTTTTTCTGCAAAATAGTTATGTTTATAATACGTGAATTATAAACATGTACATTTTCATTTGAAAAATACTTCAAAACGTTGGAATTTAAAAAAAAAGTTACTTATCTCTTTTACTTGTACTACCATATAGAATTACCCCCAGAAGTTACGGTACTTTACTCCCGGATGTAAATGGTCAATGTTTTTTTTTCTAAAAACATTCGATTATTCTATCGATTAGATGTTGTGTATTTCGGTTTCATAGTAGATAACTACTATAAATCCGTATGGTTATACACGCCGCGCCGCCTCCGTAATAGATGGAATGAAGTTCCTTTTAACTAACTGCCTTTCTTCTAAATTTGCTATTCGCGGGAGGCTACAGCTCCGGGAGCTTACAGAAGCTGCGTAGGGGCAGATAGGCCGGGGAGGGGAGCCGTAAACTCAGGTTAAATTATTACATGCGATCCCTCTGAAATAATAGGACCAGAAAATTGCCGAATTATGTACCGCGGCGTCTCGAGGAACTCGGAGAAGGGAAGATGAATAATTGAGAATCCGACGATATTTTTGTAATTACAACCCCTAATAGTCACCCCCATAACCTTCAATAATTGTATTTATGTAATAATAAAACATAACGCCCAAAATGTGGACTAAGAGGCGTTGATATAAATATTGTTTCAATATTAAAATTCTTTTTCAACAATTCAATAGAATAAATGTTACAGTATTAACACTCTTTGGGAAAAGATCTTATCTTAATATTTGGCTATAAACAATTTACTTTTGTTACTTTTAGTACTTACTAAATAATGTATATTTAATATGTTATTTATTATTTGCTGCATCCTTGAGTTTCGTCGTCGGCTTATAAAGCTGAGTGATACGTAACTCAATATTATCAATATTACTTAATAATGTTGTCTTCTTTTTAGTACTCAATTTTAAACGCATTTTTTTCGTCATAGCACCAGCCTGTACCTATCAAACAAATATACATAATCTCTTTCTACTTAATTATTATACTTTTTCAAGATATGTTATATGCCATACTATGTCAATACCAGCTTTTTCCCTTCTCTTTTATATAATGGTACTTAATATGAATTTAACTTGTCAATTTGAATCTCCTTAAACGGGATTTGCTCCTAGTTGGGCAGTCAAAGCTTTCTTAAATGTTGATGTTAAATAATGTGTGTTTCAAATAAATAATTATTATTATTATTAAAAAAATTGTTAAGAAAAAATAAACAAAAAAAAACATCACAGAATTTCCACCATCATCACAGTATTTATATACTATGGATTAGCCGTGAATGAGGTTTTCAACTGTATTATTTATTCATATTACTTGTTTACCATCTTAGTCCAAATGATAGCTTATCTCAAGTTTTACGTCCTCTAACTCTAAAAGCTCGACCACTGCTTTTTCAAATTCATATTTTTCCTAACTTTGCACCAGGATTTTGCTTATGTTTCCTCAACCTTCTGTTCGCTGAGAGCCTTGTTTTTCTAAGAGTTGATTGTAGCGATGTACATTCTAAATTATGCGGGTTATGGTATAAATATGTTAAAAAGTAGTCAATGGAACGTTTCCATGTACCAAGATAATAATACAACGGATTCTTCTAATTTTATGACCGTTTATTTCAGGCAACTTATGTATCTTACTGATTTCCAAGTTTCTGAAAATGATGGACGGTAACAGGTGTAACCTACAAACTTCATGCATAACGTTAACATAGTGTAATTATTACAGAATTTTGGTTTAGAACCCCCAACTCGGCCTTATATTTAACTAACCACCTTTGATTTAGTGCACTTTCAATTTGCATATCTTAATTGCGCCTTCACCGGCCTAGTGAACATTGTAATGAATATTATATTTGAACAAGAAAACGCGGTAAACGATAATTACTCTTCCAAAAAAAACCTGATAAAAAGCTCGGTGAAAAACACATGTTCGCGGGTAATTCTTACGTGAATAAAAGCTCTAGCTTCCAAAGTTTACCAACAATTTATTTAATATTTTTTTTATTAAACTTACGTTGTTAATATTAGAGAATATTGATTATATTATAGATATATCGTTTTTACTGTGGGTTTTCTTCTAAATGTCAGATCCCACTCAATTCTACGAGCCTTACTATAACTTCAATCCAGCTTGAAATTGAATGAAAACGAAACACGTAGAAAGGAGTCATAATTCATTGATAAAACCGGAAGACATAGAGCAATCAATATTGTCTAGTTGCTCTCAACAGGACCGTAGATATCATTTGTAGTTACATCTGACAGACGAAGGCAGATACCTACTGTCGGCAACTTGAAAGCCAATCCTTTTCTCGTCAGTTATTGCATTGTTATACAATGTTTAGTTCCGCGACGTACGAGTACATGAGAACTGATTTTTAACAATTGTTTAAGAAACTAACATACGTTAACATTATTACAGATTTTTAGAGATAATAAAAAATGGAATTCAATATCTAATAACCTTAATTTTTTTAAACGTTTCTTTTACGTAAAGAAAAATGTTTCAGTTAATTAATGCATATTTCCAACGCTTTTTAACGGGAAATTATAGACACGTCACGTGTGAATGATTCAGTTAACGCATTTGCATTTAAAGCAATAAATAAAATAGTCACGCACTGTTCGGAAAAGAAAAAAAATGACTTCCTGATTCTCTCAGACCTAACCTTGGCCTGGCAATGATTGAATGCAACACAATCTGAATAATTGTTTAAAATTAAACGTATTCAGAATTGCTGGTTTATAACATAAGAACTACAGATATATCGTCATGTCATCTATATACTCGTATATAAAAATCAATGTAAGTTTTTTTGTTTGTCCTTGATTTTCTTGAAAATTAAACTACCGGTTTCGCTAAAAATAGCACAGTTTGTTCTTATTAGTGCCGGGAAGGTTTGGAGAGTATTCAATTGAATGAAATCAAAAATGTAAAACTATTGCTATAACGTTTCATAATTAGTATGAAAAGCATTGAACCCGTCATTTTCGTATTTAGGTTAGTCCATAGGTGTAACACTCTGGTTAACCACATATTGCATATTCAAAAGAAGAAGGTTTTTTTGGGTAGAATATTTTCAAAATGGAAAACACGAGTAGGTACCTACTTAAGAACTTTATGATTTAGATATATTTAAAACAAAATAAACGTTTGGAAGGAAATAAAATATTCAAATGAATATTTCTTTATTTGGAGATTACTTTCACTGTTAAATCAATTATTATACCGATCAAGGCTGGGTACACATCAGCTTGTATATAATAATTATTAATATGTGTTATTAACGTGTTAGAACACTAAATGAATAAAGATTTACGTAGCATTTAAAAAGGAAACCATTTAAGCGGTGGGTAGGTAGATAATATACTATTCTAGAAGTAGCAGTACTAATTTAACAAATTAATAATAAGAATAACATTTATTTATTTGAAACACACATTATTTAACAACAAAATGCAAGGAAGCTTTGACTACCCAACTAGGAGCAAATCCCGTTTTAGGACAGTTAAATTGACAAGTTTAGTTCATCTTAAGTGCTATTACACAAAAATAGAAAGGAAAAAAACTAGTATTGACATAGTATGGTCATATAAAATATCTATGAAAAAGTATAATAATTAAGTGTAAAGAGATGAAAAAAAAAACAATTGTGTATACCAGACAATTTGAGTATAGTAAATTAATCAATATAGAATAAACGTTAGGTTGAAAGAGATGAGAAAAAAAGTAATGGAGTAATCGTTTACGTATACCGGATAATTTAAGTAGAGTATAATTCCATTTAATATTTTGGCTGCTTAGTATTATCGTAAAATTAAAGGATCTGAAGTAAGTCTCAAATTCACATATTTACGTGCAACCTACTCGCATTTCTAGTTCCTCCTACGTCACATATCACCCGCGACATCGTGCATTTAAATCTGTACCCTCTTGTCTATTGTCTATACACAAGATAACGCGTGATAAACGATTACGCGTTCTTCATATCTGATGCAAAACGCTACTACATATTTTCCGCAAATTTTCGAATGCCGTTTGCTCGTTACATGCAAATTTGATACATGGGCTCCTCGGGCTTGAGATCATAATCCCCTGCGTGTCGTAGATCATCTAGACAGTTTTGTTGCAATTCTCATGCTAGGCATACTTCGATCCATCATAACTCTCGGTACCGTCATCATTTGATCACCACCCAAGAAGGAAAAATTTAGATATCTCTCCTCATGGCATATAATCAAAATTCTACAGGATACGCAGAGCCAGAGAGGAATATTGTGTCAAATGTTCACGGAATACTCGGAAGAAACGCGTTGTAGACTACTATCATTTTAAGGAATCAGTAGTGATTTATTGCGATAGTGTTGTGATAGTTTGACAATGCCTCGGGAATGCTAAACAGTAGATGTCTTTTTCCTCAAAAAATGTCAGGTAGGTACCTAACGATATTACAGAAATGATTCTACGAGAGCTTTCATTGAATGATCACATTCTCAACCGCCTGGAACAAGTACATAATATTTGAAAATGTATGTTTCCTTACATGAAACCTTTCCGAGCCATTCTAAAATCATCGATTTAATTTTTTTGGATTTTAAGCTCCAACTTTATCAAATTCCGAACTTGAATAGTACTTACCTAGATCTTTCTATGAATCCTGCAGGTGTTTGCATTTCGCAGACTTGTCTCCAGTCTACCAAGTGAGGAGGCACTCAATATCTGAGACGATGTCTTTAATATTCATCGCGTGTGTATCATTACTACCATTATATTACAGAAGAATATTCATACGGGTATTAATTTGAAAGCGAAAACGTATTATCCAGTGCTCGCGTACCAACCTACCTACCTTTCTGTCTGCACAAAGAAGAGACCACCCAGGAGAGCGATAAGCTATGGAACATATATACATAGATAGTACAAAGATTTGCTCTTCGGTAATTAGCAGATCCCTGTTGCAGCCCGTTGGTAGAGAAGCTAACCCGCAGACGGTATTACGTATGGAGATATACTAGCTATCAATTTCACGGGATGCAAGTGTTTGGATTTCTTCGGTTATGTATTCACCTTATATCATGTTGAGACATAAATATGGAGGAGCATGGATGGCAGAAGGGGATTGGACGAAGTATTGTGTTCAGTAGTGTATTAATTTCTGGACGTGCGTTGCCTTGCAACGAAGGGCTGAATTTGTCTTAATTAAACGACGATATTGTGTGCAGTGAATAACGAAAAGCTTAAAGCTCGTGTGTTCGAACTCCTAAATCTCTAGGCTGGTGATGAATCAATAAAACCTGTGAACAAGTGTGCGTTATACCGTTAAAAATATAATTAATTTTATATGAGAATTGGAAAGGCTGATAGGGATATTGAAAGAAGGGTGAATGCAGGAAATTACACTAACAGAAGACTGGATGCGGTTGGAGGTAACAAAAAATTGTTCGAAGAAGTGAAGCAAGCAGTCCACAATGGAGTGCTGAAACCAACCCCGGTGGATGGCAGAAAAAGGATGAAAGTGGACTGAATGCCGTAGAAATGATATCCATGAGTCGTGTGTGTGGTAAAACCATGTATTCTCAAATAATGCAAGGCCGATGAAAGCTAATGAGTAAGAATAATAAAGGGTAGCTTACGTGGTTTGGGCATGTGTTTGATGAGCAAAGAAAGGTGTGTATGAAGAGTAGAAGAATTCAAGGCCGCTTGAGAAAGACATGGCACGATCAATTGAACCAAATACTTGAGTCTAGCTTTATCAGGGTTCATAATAACTGAAGATGTATGAATATAAATAATGTAAGGAGCCGTGTATATAATAATGTGCCAAAACCGAATTGTTCGGAACACTATCTTCTCTGTCTGCTCCTTCGCAAACGGCGTGATAGTTAGTTAGTTAATTCTTTAACAAACAAATATTAACAAATCACCATTGTAAAATTTACAAGGAATTTTTTCCAGGGTTATAAATCGTGAATATAATAATTACGACACCCGTAAAATTAATCTAACCTTATTTTTATTCATCAGAAGTCATAAATAAATCCATCCACCTACTGTAGATGTACTAATAGATTATTATTATTTTTTGAACCCGTTATCTGATGGCTATAAATAAAACTCCATTTTATTTGTATGAGTTCTGTTACGATACAAATATATTGTTTCGAATCAAATGCTCCGAGGCATTCTTCTGAACGATACCGAATCTTAACACTGAAATAGGTACAGTAAAATCTCGCGCCCACTTCGAAAGAAAGTAAAAACTAAGCATCTTATAAAAAAATATTTAATTAATTCACACGATAAATTCAGATGAAAGAATTAGTCTGATCGTTTTGAGGAATGTTCAAAGCCTTTTTTTATGAATTTGTTACTTCTGGCTCAGAGGAAAGTTTTGCAAAAGTTTATCGCGTAGCTTTATTTGAATTTTTGTTTTATTTTCCGCAGTTCTTTGTGCCAAAAGTTAAATAAAATAAAAGAAATTAAAACACATCAGATGAGTTATACATAAGAATTGTGCTGTGGCCAAATGCGGTCCGTCGAGAGGATTGGGGGTAGGTACTTCCTCTCAGGCTATTGCTCTGAAAAGTTGATAGCATTCCAAATATAATGCTATCATTACCTCTTTCGAATTACAGTTTTTCCTACTTTAATCTCCACACGCTTTGAAGTCAAGTATATAGATTTAAAGGGTAGGTAGGTACCTGCTTTTGTTGTTAATATTTATTTGTATATTATATTGTGTACGCCTTACTTGGGCTTTTACATGTCTTGTTTTAAAATTCAAATTACAATAGTGACACAAGTGAAAAATGCATCACATTAGGTATATGGATATAAATAGATAGCATTCATGAAATAAAACAACTAAATATTAATGTCTTACGAAAAAATTCAAATAGCATCGTACAAATTCAACCATATAATTTGCAACAAAGGTAGGGTATTTATGTAAGCTGGTATAATTGGTGTTAAAATGTAGACATTTAATAAAGTGGAACTATATTTTGCATTACTATGGTTGATATCAAGCAGTTATGTCTTTCGATTTTTGTTTCTCAAATATATTTTTACTGATTCATTTTTAAATTTATAATCGGTGAATTTGGCATCGTTTTATTTATTTATCGTTTCTTGGTTATTTCGACACATACATTCAATAATATAAACAATATAAAATGTTACTATTTTTGTAGTAATATTGTGAATGTGTTATTTTTGTATAGCCATATGTATACTGTATAATATTTTGTAATTTTTTTATGAATATGCACCTAAGGAGTACTGTAGGATTAGTATTAAGAATAAGCAGGAATGTATGTAATATGTTAAGATTGTATAAATAGAATGTAAAAGTAGCACTGTAGGATACCACTGAATGGAGTTATTTAATCATTTTTAAGTTTATTTATAGTAAAGCGCACTTGAAGTGAAACAACACAAAACTGCGCTATATAAATGCTTTGTTATTATTATTACTCTACTAGTAATTTTTTTCCTTGCAAAGCTTCAAACAATAAAATTAAAAAATATATTTTTAATTTTTAATTTTCTTTAAATGCATTGTGGCATCATCTTTTGGAAAATATTACAATTTTTGAGATACTGTTGTGTTATTTTAAACTTACAATATTCTTCCTATGGGCCATATTAGTTTTATCATTTAAAACGTTTTAAACGATCGCAGCGCAATCATTTTTTATCTACTACAAAATTTTGGACTCTACCTTGGTATGCTATATTAGTACTTACATAATAAATGTATTCGGTAGAGATTTCGTTAAAGGGATTTCGTAATACCTACCGCTCTATAATAGTAAATTTTGCATTATTTTATTGTTTTCTATACAGTTTATTTTAATAGAAAATAACACATTGGAATGAGACTCGCCAGAGTAGTGGCATTTGCCTTCACATATTTAGATTCGTTCATTCACGAGCCAAGCATTTATTGCTATCATGAATAAATTTCAACATGTATAAACCAGTTGTTCTAAATGACGCGATGAAGCCATATTAGCACAATTAAATAAGTCACTTACGGTTTCTGGGTAGGTAAGGTTAGATTTACCTTATTCATTCAGATTTACCTACTTACCTAACTAAAAAACCATTTCAATTCTTTATACCTTTTGACTAGTAAACTGCCTAAATTTGTAATCAAATCACGTAGGCCGAAAACGTATGGCTTGTCAAATAAAATAGGTGGGTCGATACCTGCTACAAACTAACATACAGGTACCTACGTATATTAAATACATAAATACCTTGATTACGTATGGAAAAAAAACTCATCACGACTTATTAAATAATTTACAGTCGTCGAGTGTGCCGGAGATTAGGTACCTGCCAACGGCCAAAAAGCGTGCAAGAATAATACAAACGAGGGTAGCTTACGAATTAATAGCGTACAATTCACAATAGGTACCTACTTTTATAGTTAGTTTTATGAGTCCTAGATATACCTACTATCAGTATCCTCCAAGCGAAAAGCCACGATTCGGAAATGAAATTTTGATTGAAACAGTTATAGCCGTGTTTTGTGACCAGGTCTGAATAGCCAGGGATGTTCAAATCTTAATTTTCCTATTTTACGTCTCTCCCCACTTCCTTCAGCCTCATTTTTTAACTAATTCCATATTAATTATTTGGGAATGAATTGGTAGAAATTAATGTAGGTGGAGGATTGTTTCGTACTAGAGATACTAGGTTTATAAACTGGGCCATTTCCCAGCATCCGAAAATGGAAAATCATCCTAGTTTGACAGTAAAAGCATTTTATAAACAAATGCATGTTTATATACTGAACTGGATAAAATAAAAAAAAATAATTAAAATAAATAACAAGGCGGTTGTTTCGGAGTATTTCAACGTTTTTCGTCAAAATTTGAAAGATAATATTCAAGTTCTGTGAAAGTTCCATTCAAGTTGTGTTATTATTAGTATTACGGGCCATTTGTTTCACAGTGCTTGAATAATAACAGAACTTGAATAGAGCTTCACAGATTTTTCAAATCTTTCAAGTTTTTTGTAACAACCCAGTTTTCCCGGTTATCAAATAAAAATAAATTAAACTTTTAATTTATTTTTATTTGAGAACCCCAAAAGAGTCCCAACTGGGGCTAGTGAGACTATGGCATCACCAGCCGGGGTTTGTTGTGAGGCTACAGATTGTGGGAAGGGGATGGAGGTGGAAAAGAGGAAGGTGGGGTATTCAGATCTGGTCACCAAATACGGCAAAAGATTATCCAAGCAACGTTTTGAATCTGAATGTTGGTTTTTAACAAGACGATACTGAAAGCATCTACCACCCTGGAACGTGCCGCAAATATAATCTAATTTTTAAAATTAATATATTATGTATGTATAAATTTTTCCTTCCCTTAGAATTTAGATAGGAATAGACAAATTGAATAATAACTATTCCAATTCTTCTTAGTCATAGTTATAAAAAATAGTTGTATGCTACTAGTGATAAATCTCAGCTGTAAGTTATTAGTCATAAATAAGGAATTAGTTATAAGTTAGATAAATTAATTTGTCAAGCGCCCTTGAGGTAATATGCCCACGGAAACGGTTATATGTTAGTAATCGATTTATCATTATTAGTCTGTGTAATATTCATGTAAAAAAAAAAAATATATATATATATATATATATTGGCACTTTATAACATAATGCTGGGTGACAACTTCTCAAAGTTGCCAGTGCCGTAATAAAGAAATTCCGTTTTTTCTGGTGTGCCAAACTGCACGTCAAATTTAAACTTTTGGATAGGTTTACGATCGCAGGTGAGTAGTGGAGGGGCGAGTAGGCAGGGGGCAGCGGGAGGGGGTAACATTCGTTTCTCTTTTGTGGGGGAGGGGGGGCGAGGCCAAGTTTAGTTCGGGGTAATAAATCAAGGGGCGTTATGCGCCATGTTGGACCGCTTCAACCCTCGGGGGATGGCGGCGGGGGCACGGTGGGTTGCGGGGAAGGGAGGGGGGTAGCTTGAAACATCCCTTTCAAATAACATTGAGACGCGGTTACAATAAATAATGGCCGAATTTCGCATTGTGAAATTTATATTTGATGCGGAAGAAACATTGCTTAAATAATGTATTTTTTAAATATATCTTCTAAAAAGAACTAATTTGAAACGATTGTATTGATAAACTTTTCCGCAGAACCCGATTTATTTTATCAAATGAGACCTTTTAATAATAACAATAATAATATTTTTATATTGCGCTGTGTTTTTGAAAAAAAAAATCACCTAAGGGGCGCTATACAAATGTTTTTTTTATAATGTTGTATCTTATCATTAACATTAGACAATCTATTATCACTACTTATGGCTAACAAATTGAATTCACCAGTTAATCCATCTGTAAATATATATATACCTACAGCAAGGGAACAATAACATGTATTAAGAGAAAAATTGTTTAAAAATTGTGTTTCTAATAGAAACTAAAACATACATATGTATCGATTACCCATAAAGGTTAGATTCAAAGTCCTCTAGACTCCAGACTCCTTTGCACCCCGTTTGAATGAGAAAGAGGGTGGTCTGCATAACTTCCAGTAGCGTGCCGTCCATGAATGCTGAAAACCTCTGCCTACCCTACTCTACGAAAAACGAACCATGAAGAGATAATATAAAAATGCAACAAATTTCTGATCAAATCTAAGTCTTTTCATGAATTAATCGTTTATTTAACTGTGCACAACAATCAGGGGTAGATGATAATAAATTAGTGATTCAATGCACAATGGGGTATTTTCCCAAACAATAACCGTAAGAAATTTGTGGAAGATTAAAAAAAATCTGATTCTAATCATCCTACTAAAAATGTGCAATTAAAATATTTTCATTAATTACTAATGTTTTTAATTAAGTTTAAGAACGCCGAATTCTTAAACGGTTCAACGTGGCTATAACGTCATTATGATATAGAAAACGCTACTGGCTGGTAAGGCGGCCATCACCGACGATGGCCGGTGTAACGTCAAAAACGCCATATTCACCAACAAAAATGAACAAATCTTGGCGGCAAATCAAAAATGGCACATTTGAATCGTCATCGAAAATTATAAAAATAGAGTAAAAATACCGTCATTATCCTGAAAATATCCTATTAATCCCCCTACTTGAAAATCTATTCACGATAGGCCGTTGGTCATAAAGCGAGGCACGCCACTGTTACCTCCTAATGTAACGTATTGCCAGTTAGAATTGGATGTAAAATATACTTCAATATGAAAATTGCTAGTCAGATGGGGTGCGAGCCGTTCTTAAATAATATGATAAAACATAAAAATGTACAAATATGTAAGTATACATAATTGTAGGCTATAATTTTGCAAAATCAGATAAAAAGGTTTCTATAATATGACATTCTTCGCTTTGTTTCAAAGATATTTGATTAGGTACGAGTATATCAATAATGTTTACTACGAAATATGATGAAATTCACCCATTTTCTACAGGTTCTGGTAGGAGCTCTAAATATTCAATTGGCGCATAGTTTTTTCTTTAGCATGAAAACAATTTAATTTGACTTTTTGAATATTAGCATTAGGTATACATTCTCTGAATTTTACTTAATTCCTATAACGCGATCATTCATGAATTTGCCAGGTAGGCTGGAGTTTGCACCTCTGTTTCAGAATATCCATTACATTTTTCTTTGTGTCAGTGCTAAGGACCTCACAAAAATGGCATTACATAGGTAAGAGTGTTCTATAAAAAACAGTGACCAATAAAGAAATAGAAAAGGGAATAATACAAAATTAAGGAATTTCAATAAATCATAGTTTAGATTGCCACTCTTTCTCCCGCAAGTAGTACGCATTCAAAGCAAATAAATTATATCAAATAAGATGAACGTTTATATAACAATGCCATAACTCTTTTAGTATAACGATTCGACACTGGTAGGCGGTATTTAGTGTCGTATTAATATGATTATTCAAATGAGAGATTCCTCACCCACCCGGGGAGCTTCTCCAAGCTATGCCAAGCCATACCAAGCCATACCAAGCTATACCGAGCTACTCCAAGCTATAAATCAAGGAAACGCCATAGGTACTTGTTAGAAAAATAAACCCAAAATCTCTTTAAAGTGCCCTCGGTAACGTGAGTTGTGGGTTATACAAACTCCTTGATAAACGACGGCATAGAAAACCCATTTCGTAAGAAGAAGCATTAGAATACTAATCATAGATATAAACCACAAAAAGACGAACACAATGGCCTTATCCCTTCGTCGAATGATTTAAAGCGTCTCTCTGATCACGCCATTGTTTTTTTCGGCTATCAAAAGCAACATGGCCATCGAGCTTCGTAAATCATTCATGGGACATTATTCTGGAAAATGCCGGTAATTGATATCTTTCCATCGGAATGGATGGAATTTTATACTGGGCCTGGACTGGATAACAAAGGGTTGTTTAAAAAACAATCATTATGGAAGGACCTGCTTCTAGGCTTTATACAATCAATTTAATACTTGTTTTAATCATTTTATTAATTCATTTTAAAATACCAAAAAAAAATATCATGTGTATTTTAAAAGGTGTTTTTTTTTAATCTATCAAATATCGAAAAACTTACATTTACTCTGAACTTACTTACCCATCCGGGTAATTCTCTAGTGTTAAAGAAGATACTGTTTGTAAAGTTTATATCTATTCATATTCCGCGATATTTTAAATTAACTAAATGTGTAAAAAATGTAAATAATTCTGTTAACAAAAAATACAAATCTGTAGCTTTTTAAGATCATTTTGTAAAAATTTTCCAGTCCTAAAATTGAATAATTAAAATAAATATATTTCAAATAATTCCAAACTCTTCTTAAGCCACTAATCTTCTAATAGTGATTCGATAAGGCAAAAATAACTGTAAAAATGGTATCTTCGTCAAGCTTAAATTTTATTTAAAAAAACTGTGTTTCCATGTGTTTACATTCGGTACGGAATATGAAAAGGGCATAATACGTACCTACCTACTTGTATTTGACAGGCGAATCTACTTTTTTTTAAACGGTGCTGTTAATAATGTCTACACTATAATCATGTTTTCACAAAGAGAGACGAAAATAAATTTGAAATTTATAAAAAAATATATATGCAGACCTAATTTAATTTTTGGTTTTAGCATGTTATTGTATAACCTAATTTTTTTATTTAATTTTAAAGCTGCTGATGGCGGAATTAATTACATGCTTAAAAATTAAAATTAATTCTACCTGTGCATTTCGTGTCCGTTGTGATTTTGATCCCAGTCGACCCCAGAAATACATCACAATCCACTTTTGGTCCGAACCTCAAAATGCTTTTAAGAGTGAACCTACCTGAAGAGGGGGTGTCGGAATATATTTTGGACCACGGGAAATCTGATACGAGGATCTCATTCTTAATTTTTCTATTAGCCGCCATAAAAAAAAAAAAAGAAAGCCCTACAAAAACTCAACACCTCAACCATCCGGTCGGAGCAACCAACATCAGAATGTGCATTTTGAAATCGTTATTGAATTTCTAGTATGTTAGGTACTTACTTACTTTACGATTTCATTTACACTCAGCACCTTCGCGAAACAATTGTTTAAAAATCCAATTGGTCATAAATATGTATATCATTAGTTTTAATAATAATAATAATAATCGGATGATTTTTATAGCGCCGTTTTTGTGAAAAATCACCTCAAGGGCGCTGTGCACCTTTAAGATACTAGTCATAAGTTTTAGACGTCATCTGTTTTAAATCTCTAGTTATACTTGTATGTTATATGTTATAGTTGTAAGTGACTATAAATATTAGTTGCAACCCATTAGTAATAAGTCTTAGCTATTAGTTATTAGATATAACTCTAAGTGATGTGATAAAGGTTAGAAAAATTAAGTTGCATTTTTTAATTTTTTATTTATGTGATTCAACACATGAGTCACATCTGCTTCCAACCGTCTGGACCCAGTATGAATATGGCATCACCAATTGGGGTATGTGAGATTGAACGTATTGAGGAGGGGAAGGAGATGGAAAAGAGGAAGTTTATAAAGTAGCTGGCTATTCAGATCTGATCATCAAATAGGGCTAAAGCCATTTCAAGTAAGGTTTCTATTCTAAACGGTGGTCTTTCACCAGGGCGATACCGACAATATCTACCGCTCTGGAACGTGTCACATATATACTATGTGTTATTACTAATAAATAAATAGTGAAATTACATAATCGAATCAAATAAAATTTACTTGCGCAAGCCTGAGTTTGAACACGCGACTTCCGGATTCGTAGCCAAAATCGTAACCACTCAAACATGGAGACCGACCTAGAGGTACTTTTTCTAATTAATTTATTTCTTTTTTTAATTAATTTATTATTATTATAACTAAACTAATTTGCAGTTTGATTTCTAAAGGATGTGAACAACAAGCTACCTATTTATAATTTAAAAAATAACAACTTTGTTGAACCACTCAGTAAGGTACAATTAAATGATTTTGCGAACAAAACTGCTGTCTTCTGTGCATAAAAAATCGTTTAATAGATATCTGCCCCACAGAAGTTTTTACCCATAATAAACATGTGATTTATTAAATAAACTGTAATATGAATTTATCGTTCCTACAAACGTAAACATCCTACAAAGGTATTCAAATGGCCCATTTATTTAAAACAATGAATTTAAATGATTTTCCATATAAATTCAATATAAATTGCTGCTTAAATGTAAAACCAATGGTTAATATATCTAACTTATTTAAAATGGTCTAAAATAAAATTCATTATAAATTCATGAACTACCAATCTTCCTTGCAATTTTAGAAACAAAACTACCTTAAATTGTCCCCGCAATGGGAAGTCAAATATTGAGATGGAAGCAGTTTTACATTGTTTATTATTACCGTTTCCTCAAAGCTCACAGCATTATAATTCATCCACCGAACCAATGAAGACGCATTCTGCCTCGTAAAGCTCGCGTGACGCAAATTTCCATAATTTAAAATTTTATCAAGCCGCGATTGGACGAAGAGATTTCCATATAAATTTATGGATGTAACATGATGAAAACTTAAATCGAAATCATTTGAAAAATCGCATAAATTTACCAACAACGCTGTTCTCGTAAATAAGGAAACCTACGATAAATAACATTAGTTAACATGAAAACAATTCAAAATAGAAAATCGATATTGAATATTGTAGAAAAAATCTTATTAACTGCATCTCTTTATATGGTCTATAAATAATGTGTAATGATGGTGTCCAAAAAAAAAATTTTATTAATATAGGAATAAAGTAAGAATAGGAAGTAAAATTTGTACAGCGCCCTTGAGGTGATTTTTCACAAAAACGGCGCTATAAAAATCATCCGATTATTATTATTATTAAGGAACATTTTATGTAAGCCGTAGCTTTCTTCCCGGCTTCGTCGAAGATTTTGAGAAACATTATTTTTGAAAGTTATTTCCATATTTTAAAGCTCCATAGCTCATAGCGGATATATTATTCGGACGTGAAAAGAGCAAAAATAATAATACTTGGATAACTTGAAAAATCACCTCAAGGGCGCTGCAAATACTACATAATAATAATAATAATATATTTTCATATGAAGCGGTAACTTGGTGATGTGACATTATAATTTATAAAATAAAACAATAACTTTGTTTGATGTAAAACAAAGTTATTGTTTTATTTTATAAATTATAATAATAATAATTGGATTACTTGTATAACGCCGTTTTTGTGAAAAATCACCTCAAGGGCGCTATACAACTCTTAATTCCTATTCTCTATCTAATCATACCCAAACAGATACAGAAAAACATACTTACCTGGCGGGTCGCTTCAGATGAACACAGTTCTATCAGAAAATTAAAGTATACTTGTTAGGGTTTATCTAGTATGTACAAACAGGTACAAAAACATACTTACCTGGTAGGTCATTCCAGATTAAAACGTTAAATTACAAAGTTTTTGCTTGAGAAGATAAGATTTTGCACGCACAGGACACATATATTAGAAAACACTGCACATTGCATGATATTGCAGTTACTCTTTAAATCGTATTTATCATTGATCTTATATTAAGTTCCAGACAGTAAAATATGTGCTTATTTCATGGTTTGAGAATTTTAGCCGCTTATGATAAACAGAATAACAGAATATTTCGATCTCATTATTCAGTATGGAGAATAATAAGATTTTAATTCTAATTAGAAGTCGAATATCATAAAAAGTGCCTACTCGAATTTGCATATTGGAACTAGAGATTGCAAATCTGAAGCGGTTTCTGAAAATCCGGATTTTCGAAGAATTAAAATTATAACTACAATTTCAAAAGTAATGACCAACAATAATAAAATATAGAAAAAATATATTTATATTTTTTCGTATTCATTTACGAATAATATGTATTTAGTTTAGACAAAACGTTTTTTTGTCCTCATTCTTTCTCTTTCTTGCATTATTCAATAATGATTATAATTTTTCTTTCTTCTGGTTAATATTTTTTTCTCTAAAAAATAAGCACACTAATTTACACAAAATCTTGTATCTGTACATGATGTGAACATTTGATTATTGGGTTTTAACAAATTTGTTATTAAAAATTTATTTAACCATATCTTTGAAATATCTACATATTAGTTATTTTATATGCGTTCATTTCATATGACATTGTGTTGCAAATAACTTATTTTATTAAAAAAAATCGGTATAATTTGGATTTCATAAAAATTCGAAAATACGAATTTTTCGTAATGCGGATAATCCGGATTGCAATCTCTAATTGGAACCAATGGGACCGAATGTAATGTAATGTAAATGGAGTTGCAAGTGAATTAGAAATTATGGAATTCTTTAGAATCCACTTTGTTACTTACTTACTTACGTAGAAAGGAGTAGATATTTATAGATATCACATATTTAGTTTCTTGTATCTACCTTATCCCCTTTTTCGTGAGTTACTATCGGAGTGAAATATTTTCTTGGTATGGACTGATTTATTATTGATGAAAGAAGGAAAGGTGATACGAGTGAGGAAGACGGGATATACCTATAGATTATAATCGTGACATCTCCCCGGCACACCTAGCCCCACACGCAATGCATCAACAGAATTTGAATGAAATCCAAAAAAGAAGAAGAAAAGTCGAACATTTTGTAAGACCACACGGACAAGGCAAGAAATAAATTATGAAAAATGCACGAAGAAGTAAAAGGATAAATTGAAAAACCATTTAAAGAAGTTGACAACCATTATATTGAGGGTGTTTTTGAATACCGATTTCCAGTAAGTTATTTTTTTCATGGCGAAATATTTATCGTAAAGAGTATTATTTTACTTCCAATAAGTAAATTGGATTTTTGCCTATATGGAAACTCCTCGGACCTTAACAATTATTCAAATTTACTTAGTAGATACCTTTATATTCATAATTATATTTTTGATACCGATAATTCGCCGTGGAATTCCATAAAAATGATTTATTAAAAAAAAAAATTATGACAAATAAATTTCTTTAAACCATTACAGGTAATAACATATTTTTTTAATTCTCTTTAATAATTTCGAATATAAATTTAATATTTAACTGTAAATTTTATTTTTCGTCTTTATGTTTGTAATTTTGATATTCTTAGATTATTATTTTCGTTTGTTTATTATTTGTCATTATTTTTTAGTATGCTGTGTATCCTGACGAGGGACGCTTTGCTTCTGAAACATCTTAATATTTATATATTAAACAGTGGCGTAAACAAATTTATTTCTTATTAATTTTATTAATAATGAGGCCACATAATAATTATACGTTTAATAAATAATATAAATATAAAGCAAAGGCGATGCTTTCGTCATCAGGAATATATAGAATTCTAAAAAATAATATTGTAATAAGTATAGACAAAAGATAAACATAGAACACAATAATGTAAGAATGGACAAATTATGAACATAAACAAAAGTTGATTAAAGTAGGTAAGTATTTTTTCAAAAGATATTATAAAATATTGAATAACAATATGTGTATATTAATAAAGTGGTGAATAAAAAATATTTTTTTAAATTAATTTATTAATAATGAAGCCACAAAGTGAATACCAACATTTTGAAGAAATTATAATTATACATTTATTGAAGAATTTATTAAAACTTTTGTTGTACTTTCTTCCATTTTTATTTTTAGCCTGACCGGTTTCAGCTTATCGTGACCATCTTCAGACTTATCTGGTGGCTAGTCTGGTCCTAGAGCATTGATAGAAAAATTCACATGTAAAACTAGAACCTATTTGTTGTCGACCGCTCTTTCTAAGCATTTTCATGGCAAACAAATCATCGAGATAAGATCGTGAACAAATTTGAACTCGCTCTTTTATCATCCACCCTTTATTTGGCTAGTTGAAAAACTGACGCTAAATGCAGTAATTTGAAAAATTCTTTTTGCTATGTACATGAACACCTACATTTATTAGAAACGTAAATACGTTTCCAAGAACTTTGTAGAATTTATTGAATCATCCCACAAGTGTTGGGTCAATAAACTTTATACATTTTCTTAGCTCAAAAATAATCTTGTTTCGTTGCGCTCACTCTATTAATTATATATTATTTCAGTTTATAGTTTAAAATTATCACTTACTCCCGAAATTTGGACGTGTAGCATGTTTTGTAAGAGATTTATTACGCTATATTCTTGCTGTACGGCACTCTAAGTGTTAAATATATTCCTCCACTTTTTCAATGGCGTCATTTTGGACATAACAAAAAAAACACTTTCAAACTGCTGTTGTACAATCCGATATTTTACCGGCCTAAGACATTCATCTTGCCTTGTCAACTGGACAAAACAACAGAAAAAAACACACACCTCGGGTTTAAGTTTAACACAATGAAAAATAAGGTGATTGTACATAAGTGATCTTGTAAGTTTATACTTATCTCTTTCTAACGCCTTAGATTCTTTAGAAATAACTCCGGTAATAAATATAGTCGTCTCTGTCTAGTTAACGCCCCGTCGCCATAACTTATAGCGGGGCACAATCAATTCTCGTTAGTTCGGAATACGTCCTTGATATTGTATTTAATTTGATTTTAAATATGCAATACAACTTACGGCTACTAAAAGTTGAAACACCTCTTTGAATATTCGTATGGTTTGCTAAATTAAGCCATTAATTACCACACCTGTTAAAAAAAACCACCGGCTATAATTAAAATTATTAACCATATATCATGTTGCAAGATGCATACATGTACAGAATCTAAGAATAATAAAAAAATAAATTATTAATTTTAAAATTATGCTGAAAGTGGTTTGTTGGTGTATCTCCAAAAATGGCAAATTTATTAATAAGAAAAAGCATGTTAATCTTACCTCGTTCGCAAGGACAGCCACAGCAAGGCAACGAACATGTATTTATAATATTATTAATGATTTCATTAATTATAAAACATTACACCCGTTGGTACTAGTCATCGTCAAAAGGTGGAGCTTACCTGTAACAAACGATAAAAACAATATTAGTTTAATGTATAGAAAACGTTTTATTTTATAATTTCAATAGTACATTCCATCGTTTGAACAAAACATTAAAAAAAGCGAAGAAACATTGTTTTTCTTTCAAGAAATAATAATTTCAAGAACAATCACGTTTGTCTCGAATCGTTCGCCTTGCTTTAAATTTCCTTCCCCGCTTTATTTCCGTATGCGAAGGCTTTGTGGCCGTCGCTTTTATTATCTCGGCACCGAACCTTTTACGACTCACCAAAAAGCTTTCGGTTACGACCGCTAGATGCCTCCGGATGAAAAGTATTTCCATTATGACAATCGACGGATCCGACATCTGTTGACTCAGTTTAGTATTAGGGGTAAAAGCTTCAGTCGAGGGGGTGGTAATTTATGAATTGAAATGGAGGTATGAAGAAGAGGACAGTTTAAATTAGGGTTTAAAGGGGTTTTAGCATGGAAAGAGTATGAGTATGTCATGGCTTGTATTTGATTTGGTAGGTTGTTAACGAGTCAATTTGTAAACAAATAATTTAAAAACATTTTTCGCTCATTAAATCTAAATGAAAAGTTTTGTTATGTTTATTAACGATTATTTAAGTTTAAGTTATATTTTAGCTTTGTGCAGCAAGATGTAATTTCATTTAATACAAATAATGTAAATTAGATTTGTATTATTGTTTTTAAAAGATATAGTTTCAATTCAATGCTTCCCCTAGACACATTTTTAAATACCAATGAAGTTAAAGTAATGAATAATGATAGTTCGATTACATTAAAAAATAAAAAAATTTAAAATCTCTTTTTTTAATAAACATTAACATATCTCAAATGAAATATGAAACAGACAATCACAAAAAAAAGGTAACGGTCGGACCTTGTAAATCTTACAGCGGTAAAATATTGCAGTCACACAAGAAGATCCCTAAAAATATACGAGAATTAATTGAAGACGATGTTCGAACAGTTTTTAAAATTGAAGAAAGATGTCGATAAAAATTACGGAAAGCAAAAGGTGGTAATTAGCTCAGATGGATTGATCGAGAAGGTCTTGATTGAAGTCTTTACTTTTACTTTCTTTATCCTTTCTGTTACATATTTCATTTTAAGAAACAAATAGCTTTTAATAAAAAGTAAGCCAACAAAGTTTCTTCTGCTAACAGTGGTTAAATACAAATATTTTATTTATGAAACTAACGAAAAAAAAACAACATAATATGGAGGAGGAAGATAGTAGGGGACAGGAGATGCTCTCTATACATTTTATACTCGTGCATCAATTTGTGGTCGTACGTATTACTTCGGTTATTGCTTAGTACGTATTGATGATATGTTCAAAGACTAAAAAAAAGTTCGAAAGTTATATGAGAATCCGTTCAAAAATATTACACGGTGCTGTAAAGTACGTTCGTACCTAAGTCACTTGTTTATGATAAGTGAAGAAAGATGATTAACGTATTTTACAATACGTTTATTTATTGTTATCACATAATTATATTTAGCCGACAATTCATCATACAAAACAAGTGGGTGTACTACGAGCATTGTAAAAAATTAACTCACACAACATTAGGTACTTGTGTGGACACGCCTTTATGTAGTTTCTCGGTTTGAAACGAGCCTTAATAGCTGATCCTGATCCACATTCATTATACTGATTATCTGTAAATCAGCGTTTCTATGTTTTATTTATTGTTTATGGTGCTCGTACCAACCTGTCAAATTTATAATACAAATTAAAATTTTCAAATATTGGCAGCCCTGTCATTGAATAATATGAAAAATACATAATATGGTAGATAAACGGATGAACGAGTTGGGGACGACTAAGGAAAACAAATCAAGATCAAAACCGAACTATTTTACAGAACGCTGCAGCAAATTCACCAATTTCCCGCGTTCTTCAAAAATTCAAAAATCTTTGTCCCAAGCTAAATATCTACACATTGTTGACTCCCTACCGTCATTTAATAAAATATTACTCGAAACATCAATGCGCAATCACAAATTTTTAGTACATAGCACTATTCAGCCACATGGATACATATACACGCTCATACACACACACACACAATGACTCATACACTTATACACTATTTTCACATACCTTTTTATCTTTACCCTAGCATGATACTAATCCCGTTTTTTAAAATGTATATAACCATTTAATAGACATTACATACAGACATATCATTGGTACCGATCCTAGTAATAATTTTCTAAAACCTTGTAATTTGTACACCACTCATTTTATACATGTTTGCTTCTAAAATAAAATAGAATAAAAATAAATTAATCAAATTTACCTCATTTCATTCACATTCATACAAAAGTATGTATGCATGTGAATGAAGCTACGCATGGCATTTTATCCTCTTTTACTTCCCCCTTGGAGAAAAGATGCGATAGGTTTAAAAATTATTTCTGTATTTTTATTTGATCTAAATAACCATGATGTCACAAAGTTAACATTCGGTCCAACGATACAAGAGAATTCATTTCTCCTCTGTTCGAATTCCAAAATAATAAACGATCCATTCATTTAAAAATTGAAATAATGCTTTATCGTTGGAGCATCACCTAATAAACAATAACGACCACAGGTTTGTTCGGATACCGACAAACCGTCAGAATAGTTATAACGTATTACTATGCACCTCGTAAAAAATACAATTACCATATTGAACATTCGTATTCGAATTAAAGCTTGAAAAAACATTTTTACTCTTTGCGCTCTCCACAAATTAAATGATCCTCACAATAAAGGGAAGCTTCAGCAATAAACCTTCATAAAGAGGTACGTTTCAAAACATTTAATGAATTAGAAAAACAGAGGAAAAGAAAAAAGCTTTTTGTTCAATGTTCACATTTTATAAGGCGGTACGACTAATGTAATTATGACTTTTTTTTCCATGGTGGACGTAATAAGTAGGTAGGTTAAATCATAATTTTGTTTTGAGTAAAATTCTTAATAAATTCATATGAATCATTAAGTATCTGATGGGAATGTTCACGACCTTTTGATGAATAGTTTGATATTGTTATTTTTTTTAACAAGTTTGCATAATCCGGATCATTCAGAGCGAGAGATCAGCGGTTGGTTTATGGCGAGAGCTTTTGGATCCAGTTTTGAATACATTATTATTTTTTAGTTGGGGAATTCGGGGACTGCTTATGACGTATGGAGGGGTAACGTGTGGGAAGAGAGGGGTGATATGACTGGGTGGTCCGCCTTCTCATTAGGGCACCGCTTCGGCAACAATCCGGAGATTCCCGAACGCAGGCAAAGATTCGCGCCCGAATCGTGATAAAAAATATTCACCCGGATGAAGCTTTATGATGAATGTACGAGCAATTAAAACATCGTTAAAATGATACCAACCCGTAAAAAGGGGGCATTTCAGTTTGCTTTGAATAAGTCAATGTGTTACACCATTCGCTAGATTAGCTCATTTCCAAACTAATCGGCATACATTAACAAAATATCATTTCAGCGCGTTCATTACCACCTTTTAAATATTCTATACCTGTAAATTGTGTGAACTTTGTTCCACTATACATAAAACAATAATGGTCAGACAATAATGATTAATCTCATTTTTAATTTGCATAATACACCGTGGATAATTTTCGTTCGTTTTCATTCAATTCCCCTGCAGATACCTCGTAATCACGATGAAATCTCGGTAAACAAGTTAAATTATTCACGGTCGTATCTCATTACGATAATCCCAAGTTTCACTTTAGTAAAAGCAAGGAAATAATTGTTTGGATCACGTCAGCTGTTCGGGCTCTCGAGCGAAGTGACGTTTCTCTCTCCCGAGCTGTCAGACTGTCGTGTGACAGTTGACAGTTGGTGACCACGTGCCCGGGCCATGCGACCAATGACAGAAGACAGAATATGCAAATAAGAAAGCTGGCGCATGATACATTATCCGTCGACTCAATAAATGCCGCGATAGTACAAGGTAACCAACACGTGAGCTTTAAATAAATGGTTTAAAAAAGTTGAGATGTATGCAATTTTTTGTCCAAGCTGTTAAAAAATTGCTCTTTGACGCAAAAGGGGGTGATTTTTCGAATAATAGAAATAAAATTATTTAACTAGATTTTAACAAATAATTTTTTTAATATGAATCCGATTTATAAAATAAAATAGAACTTCGTGATGAATTCCAATATAATCCCTGTACTGTAGCGGCCAACATAAAATAAGCCTTTCCTTTCCTAAAATCGAGCAATAACATAAATAATTTGTAAAATAAATACCAGGATTAAATAATATCTCCAATAGTTTTGCAATATTATGTCATCTGCGCGAAGAACCGTTTAAAATTTTTAAAAATAGTGTTAATTTCAAGTGACCTGCCAGATAAGTATGGTCTTGTATAATATTATCTGCCTGTACATATAATTAAAAACCTGTATATTTTAACGCGGCATCACGTTCATGGGTCAAATGCATTGTAGATGTAGTTTTATATTGAGATACTGAGATCAAAGAACCGGTGATTGCAATTTGTTAGCCATAAGTAGTAATAATAATAATAATAGTTGGATGACTTGTATAGCGCCGTTTTTGTGAAAAATCACCTCAAGGGCGCTGTACAAATATTTCTTAACTAATTGTGTACAGACAGATACAGAAAAACATACTTACCTGGCAGGTCGCTTCAGATGAACACAGTTTTAGAAAAATTTAATTATAGAGATGATAGTTTTACATGGTTATTTGTTTCTCCTTTTTTATTGATGTTTCATTTATTAGATGATCGGTAGCACAAGAAGAGTTGGTATTTATTGAATTATTGGTATTAATTTTAGGACTGAAAAGTATTCATAAAATGAATTTTAGGACTCGAAAATATCTATAAAATTACTTTACTCGGCGTAAGAAGCTTTTAATAAATATTAACGTTTTTATTTATTTATTTATTTTTTTATTTTACACTTTGGATGTTTACAGTGTTGCGGGCTGTGGACGCATTTGCGCACCGATGCGTGAATTTTTAATTCTATTTTTATTTTATTTAATGACTTTAGGTAAGTACTAACCGGCCAGCCTAGCTAAGCAATTTACAGGTGAATTTATGGATACGATTGTCTGAAAAAATGTGTTTTAAGTTTACTTCTGAATTCTGTTGAGTCTTTGATAATTCTTAAGTCATGCGGTAGTTCATTCCAGGCTAATTCCATTAAGAGATTGTCTATAGTTAGTGATAGGAGAGAGCATTGGAAAAAAAAAACATTTGTACAGCGCCCTTAAAGTAATTTTTCACAAAAATGGCGCAACACTAATCATCAAAATATTATTATTATTATTATTACATATTGACAGACAGTGTTATAAATTATTACTGTGTAGGACCTAGAGCACACGTACTCAAAAGTGACCCTAAAAATCACTTCCTACTTACCAACTCGAGCAATAAAAAAATATTTATCTTTAATTTCTACATGAGTAGTTAGGAAATTGTATAAGGTTCCAAAAGATATAAAACTTTTGTCTTTTGAAATCTTATACATTTTCCTAACAACCCTTATAAAATTGTACGATAAATAATTCATAGAATTTCAGGCATTATCAACCTACAGAGTGTGTATTTTTGGATGCTGACCGCTCATTTATAAAATGCAACAAACTGTGAAGCGTTTGAGAAAATCTTATGTACCGGCATTAAAATATTAGAATTGTTAGCGAGATTTCATACATTTTTACCATAAGTGTTGAGTGACTTTCTTCGCGTGATTTCACATATATATATCTGATTAGGACCCTTCCGAGATAAGCTGAAACTGGTGTTGGACTTTCCTATACATAATATTATGCGCGAACCACCAAACGCACTGGACAGATTGTATTATTTATATGCAAGCTTAGTCACGCTGTCAATTTTCAAATGCCAATTCTTTTTCCTTTTTTTTCTTCGCATCGCGTTATTTACGGCCATCCGAATAAGATGATCGTAAACTATATTCGGAAAAATAAATCTCAACATGAGATGCCGTATGCAGAGTTGTTGTAGATTTTGCCTAAAGCGTAGGGTCTATATGAAACGGTGGTGGGCTCGCTTTGAAGGTGGATTGGTAGGTTCTCTTTTAAGAAGCAATGCCACTCCTCAGGAGAAAAATATTAAAAATAATTGTCAGCTAATTGTGTTTTATTTTATTACATACAATAATTTTGGGCGCGGAGTGTACCTACCTACGAGGTGTGTTCAAAAGAAAAGGTGAATTTTGAATTTTCGCGGGCTGTGTACATTCGATTATTGATTTTTTTGTTATGCTGGTACACAGATGTTTATCATATGTTAGCATTATCACCCATTTTGGATCAGTGGTTCGTTTTTGACAACTGGAAAGATTAGTCACGTTTTTGGGTGTTCTTAACCTTAACCTAACCTTTCCAGTTGTCAAAAACAAACCACTAATCCAAAATGGCTGATAATGCTAACATATGATAAACATATGTGTACCAACATAACAAAAAAAATCGATAATCGAATGTACACAGCCCGCGAAAATTCAAAATTCACCTTTTCTTTTGAACACACCTCGTATATTGGAGTGGGCCGAAGATATATTAATTTTAAAAGAAATATCTCAAAATAAAAAAGGTCATCAAAAGATAACGACTAAACTACTACGAAAGCAGTTCTGTTGCATTGTTCCCGGTCGCGCTGCCGTTTGCAGTGTGAATATTGCCGTGATCCTAGTACATTTTGTGCATGAAAAGAGTTCACAAGAATTTTTAAAGATGTTTATTTTTGCGTCTCCACGGACGATATTCTTGGTTATACCTATCTATCTTTATTTTGGGCATGACCAATTACCACTCCTTGGATATGTAGATGTATTGCTCTACTAAAATATATTTTTTCTTTTACTTAACGGTAACATAATGAACTGATCAAATATGAACTTAATTAAACAACTACAAAAAAACTAAAGCGATTAAAAAATAAATAATCATTCAGGTCCTCCTCGTGACCTGTACACGTTTCTAAGCCATCACCGGTCACTTGCGGTAATTTTCGCAGGAGGATCGCCATTTGGAGTAATGTAGGTACCGACTGGCCATTTGATAAGTTGGGGAACGGGTTTGTTTGCCAGGATTTACGGCGTCTGTGATTCGAATGGAATAAACCACTCATGGACGCGCATGCGTCGCTGTTTTGATTAATGAAACATTCTCAAGGGACATGGATTATTGAATTTAGAAGGATTCTTAGCGAGGATGAACTTCAAATGCTAAACATCATAAATATGATGCATTTGATATAACATTCGTAATAATGTATGAAAGTACGAGTCTGTAACCTGATGTAACCTTTTTTTAGTATTTGATAATTTAATTCCTAAAAGTAACAAAAGTAATAAAATACTTTTATTATTTTTTACTTTATTTATTAATTGTATAAATTCACAAATAATTCGATTTTTTGTTTTGTAATTTTCTTTATTTTACCTGTACAAAAGATCATTTATCACGGTGCCTTACTAACGAAAAAAAACGTGTGTTTTATGTTAAATAAAACATTCGCTTTGTTTGGACGACTAATTCATTGTTTATTGATTACATTTGTCGCTTAAACGGTAGGTGATAAATGAATCAATAAATCAGTGATTCGAACAAGTTTTCAAATAATATATCAAAACAAAAGTGATTTGATTTTTTTTTTATTTTTTTTTATATGAATACCTTACAAGAGTCCCAAACTGCTCCTAACCGTCTGGAGCCAGTGAGACTATGGCATTCCCAATTGGGGAATGTTGTGAGGCTGAAGGTATTGGGGAGGGGAAGGAGAAGGGGGAGAGGAAGGTGGGGAAAAGGGAAATACCTGGCTATTCAGATCTGGTCACCAAACACGGCTAAAAGCCATTTCAAGCAACGTTTCAATTCTGAATGGTGGTCTTTCACCAGGGCGATACTGAAAGTATCTTCCACTCTGGAACGTGCGCAAATATAGTATATATTATTTTTAAATGAATTAATTGTGAAAAAACACAAATTAATTAAATAAAAATTACTTCCGCACGCCGGGATTTGAACCCGCGACCTTCGGATTCGTAGTCGAGAGCTTTACCCCTCGACCATGGAGGCCGTCATTATTAGTTGTGATTGTGGCCGATTAAAAGTGAGTCATTCTTGCTGACTGATGATAGAACATTTATTAACTTATAACTAATAACCTAATTTAAGCTTGCATTACATTTTCATAATTTTGAAATTTTTTTGTAATACTTTTGAGCAACTAAGATATATTTTCCCGGACCAACTAACCCGATAAGCCGCATAGGTAAAATGAAAAATAAATAACTAATCGCAGCTACTGAATTGTCCAAAACCGGTAACACCTCCCAAACTTGACCGTTTTAAACAGCGTCTCTGTCGCATTCTCTACAGGTGGGTCCTACCTAGATTCACTGATCGTTTACTCAGTGACCAATGAAATAGCCGCCACGGGAGAGTCTTTCGTCTCCGGCCGAGCACGTCGCCGCCGCTCATGTGGCTGTGGATGCGAGGGAAGTGGCCTAATGTGATACCGGTAAAGCATAAATAATTGTAAAATATATCCACAACCTGCTGACAACGTGTGGACACGGGAAACGTATTGTAAAGACCTTTGTAGCTGTCGATGATGTTACGTACGAGTAATGCTGTGCCGGAGAAATAACGATGCATAATACCTATCCTTCATACAAAATTGTATAATATCTTGTGTCATGTCGATTTGTGGGTAATTATTGATGAATGGTACGTTGCAATTCTTGTACCGTATCTTCTAATTCATTATTCTACAACGAGATAAAAAAATTAAATTTCAATAACAATATTTTTAAAATGATAAAAAAAAACCTTTTTTAATGTCGGTGTTTTTGGTAAAATGTTGAAAGTTTTTGATACACATAAAAGTACATTTTGAAACAGTTTATAAAAATATAAGAAAATTAAAAAAAAATGTTAACAAAATCATCGCACAAAGGAAAAGCCCGACAGAACCATTTTCATCACATTTTCATGGTTTAAGTGAAAGTTTTAAATTTTTAAATTTAAAGACATTCGTTTTCTTTAAATGTCAGTTTTTATTAGATCAAATATTCAGTATTAATCAAAATGTATATTTTATTGTGAGATAAGCGCTCAAAAATTAAATAAAAAATTTGCATAAACATAAAATTAAACAAAAGTATATCATTGTAAATAAATTAATCCACCACGGGTTAACCCAAACGGCAGTGAGGCATTGGCAGAGGAAGGATGAAAGTAAACTGAATGCTTTAGAAATGAGATCTCTGAGACGAATGTATTGTAAAACCGTGTATGATCATGTGAAAAATGTTGAGATTCATAAAGAATACAAGGCTGATGTAAGCGTAATGAGTAAGATGAAGAAAGGGACGCTTAGATGGTTCGGTCATGTAGAGCGAATGAACGAAGAAAGGTGTGTAAAGGTGTGTGTATATGACGTAACTGTGAATAGAAGACGAAGCCGGAGACGTCCTAGGAAGATATGGCACGATCAAGTGAATCAAATACTTGAGTCGGGCCATGTCAGAAGTCGAAATAACAGAAGTGAATGTATGAGATGTTGTATGAATGTGAATGAAGCCAGAAATGTATGCCAAGATCGAGTTGTTTGGCGGTCCGTCCTCTCTGCCTACCCTTGCGGGGAAACGGCGTGATGGTTAGTTAGTTAGTTAGTTGGGTTAACCCTAAAATAGACTGTCAGTATTATTAAAAAATAAGTAGTGCATACATGGTTTTAAATTAGGTAAATTGTCAGTAATGCCCAGCCGTCTAAGTAATTCTCCGACTTTTGTAAAGTACTCGTAATATTTATTTATATTAAGTTAATTGTTAAGCTTACTACGTGACTGAGTTTCATTTATGTTGCCTTGTACAGACTACTGGTCCTGAAGAATCATGAGCTGCTCAGTACCCAGCTATTTTACGGTTTAATTGGCCGTTGCGATAATGGAGGATTCCAGTGGAACAACGTACAGTGTACCCTGTACCGACAAGAGTGTACAGCTCGGCCGCGGTGATAGGTTCAGGCCTATAGGCTATGGGCATTGTAGTTCTACCTCGTGGACTTACAAACACTGTACCACGAGCTTTATAGTGTTACCTGTACGTGTATAAAGTTACCGTGTTTCCTAAGCATACCAGACCCAGTACACAATACACACGTTTACCTGTTATCGTGTATCACGAGGTATTTTAAAACAATTACGGATAACAGGGAACGATTTCGTTGTGAGCAGCGTTTTATTGCCGACAGCATTCATTTTTAGATCGTCCTGACAAATTGTTCACAAATCCTTCAGTGATTTGTTCTTTTCCATCAGTATTTAGTATTTGGAGCACCAGGAATTTACAAAGAGACCTTTCTATATTGTTACATTTAAAAGAACAAGACGTTTTTTTGTTGATTTTAAGTAGCTTGAATCCGTTGTAATTTTTTTAACATTCAATGCAAAACGTCCATTAAGGGACGAAATCATTCCAACTTCTCCATCTTACCTAACAGCCACATACCTAATGTTATCTTATCTGTTACCAATCTACATATTATAGGGTTCCCACCAATCCGAAGCAAATCTACTAATTTAATTCATATTAGTTTGAGAATTCAATTGGATTATAATCCTATGCGATGGTCTGAATAATTTATGCATTTAAAATTGAATATAAAAAAGCCGTCACAATTTGGACGCTCGGCGTTATCATCGATTTTCATGCTCTGTGATTCGTACCAGAATAATATAACTGTGCACGGCAATTATCTCCAAAACTACCGTCAAAATATAATTACACTCCGCGGACGTAAACGTAATTCTACGTTTTGTAAATGTGCCTACATAAAAGCCGGCAAAGCTCACTAGAATGAGATGATTTATTGACAATATGAATAATGTCTAGGAATTACGACATACAGTGTTCAATGCTCATGGTGGAACTTGCCCCGGGCCGTTTGTAAAACACTCTGCTTAAATATTGCATCATTATTTCTTTATGTAAATAGTTGGAGGACAAAAAATACGTACATAAGCTTTAATATACAAATATATTGACATTCATACCAGGTAACCAACAGGGTACATAGCTTGCACGGAGTACTCGACTGAAATACCGGAGGTCCTTTATGGTTTCACGATAAATTAACACACGTATGAATCGGCACACTTTATAAAAGTGATATAAAGTTATTAAAAGTACAAAAAAGCTCACTCCGGGTAAGGTAAGGTAATAAGGTGCTAGTTTTTTTCGTACTTTTAATGACTTTGTATCGCTTTTAAAATGTGTGCTGATATATACTTATGTTCATTTATCTGGTCTCCTTTATTAATTTCTCATGGATCATCCCAAGAATTTTGATTTGAATGGCCACGCTTACCCACCTTAAAAACTGTCTATTGATGACATTACTAAGGTGGGTGAGTATCTACCTATATCTTCTACATACTTTCCTAATCCAACAAGAAGCTAGGTGTACGTAGAACGATGTCGTAATGTATTGCTTTAATCATTACAATCCTAGTAGAAGACTGTCGTAAATACCTGTACTGTGTTTTTATTAACTGATGTTTACCCGGGCTTACTCGGGATTTTTTTTTTTAATGAAGTTATGAAGTTGTGAGTCTTACTTGTCGTTTGAGTGCCATAATTGATTTGACAACAAACGTAATGCCTTGTAACTTGTGACGACCAATATTAGCTGATAACAAAGAAACATTCTTCAAAAGATTGGTATTCACTTAATGGCGTCATTATCAACAAATGAATTAAAAATTACTTTCTAATCACCACGTTTTTAATATATACCTATCAAAATGTTTCGAAAGCGAAGCTTTCCTCATCAGGACATATAGAATACCATAATATTGATATGTATATATTAAGACAGCGGTGATTTAAAATAAAATTTTAATTCATTTATGAAGAAACATTCATTTGAAATTTTTCATTTTTCATTAATTTCATTCCAAACATTTATTATTTCAAAATATTTCTAAATTATAAAGTTCTTAAGTGCGTACCTGTTTGTGTTTTCCACATTGAAAATATTCTACCTAAACATACCTTCTTCTTTTGAATATGTAATCTGTGGCTAACCATAGTGGTATATCTGTGGGCTAACCTCAATAGAAAATTTCGGGTTCAATTTTTTTTCATACTTTTAAAACGTTATAGCAAAAGTTTTAAATATCGGTTTTCATTCAAAATACTCTCCAAACTTCCCGGCACTAATGAGAACAGTGCTATTTTCATCGAAATCGAGGACAGACAGACAAATACTCATTTTTATATGTAGGGATTATGAACCGTTTCCAATTAATTAGGTACTTAATTATTAAATTGAACATTATATGTAATATGTATATATGATCCCTAGACACAACGTAAATAGCATTCCTGATGTCCAAAAAAAAACCTTTTTAATTAAGTAGGTATGCGATATGTAAGGTTAAGAGTACAAAATAATGGTTTATAATTTTTTCTCATAAATCTGCAACTTTTAGCATTTTAATTATCCGTTCCACGCATTTCTAAATAATTTCCAGCGATTCCTTAATACAATTAAAGCAATTAAATCAACATGAATTAGTTTTTTTAAGGAAAATTCCTTATACTTTTCCTTGGGCTTAAAGACATCTTGCTTAACTGCGATTCCGATTCCATGTCGATGACAATAAATTTTTCAAGGAGTTTGTTCTTTAATTATGTAATCACATCATTATTAAAAATTATAGGTGTATCACACATGTACTTTATTATTACTCAGTTTACACGTGTAGTTTATTATAATTTTTATAATTTAAATCAATTTATCCGAGAATTCTGGCCTTTGGCGTAGGCATTTTACAAACATCGCAATTTCGTTAATTAGGTTAATTTAATAGCATTATTAGGTGATAAATGACTCAGTAATAATATGTAAAGTCAATACTTACCATAATATTGAGTTTTTCTTGTGTTAAAACTATACAAATATCGATATTTTTAAAGAATATCTCTTGCTGCGTGACAGCTATCATCTGAGAGAACCGGAACCGCAGTTAAGCGGGAAGTCTTTATCAAAGGAAGATGATAAAGAATTCAAAAAGTACTCTGGTGAATAGGCCTCAAGTATCTAATTATGGTTTCCTGGAAGAAAAACAAAGCCGGAAAAAAATACAAAATTATTTTTTGAAGCCTTTTCAATTTTGTTAACGAATGAACTGCCATAAAATAATTCGTGAATTTCTCTGTAAGACTGATTACATTTATTATTTACGATTGCTTGAAGAGTTAATTATTGCTTGTCGCAAATCGGCATTCAAATGCCGGTCTAATTCAATAAAATGATTCTCATAGGCAATTCTTCAATGACAAGTTGATGTGAGTTTAATTGGTGCAACTATATTATACTTGTCCGTACACGTGAATGTACTGGTGTGCGTGTAACATTGCGCATATCTACAAAATAAGGTTTACAAGTTTTTTTAGGGGGGAGTTTTTTTACGCAGCCTTAACTCGCGAATAATTTAAAAGTTGGCGAAGAATTGGACGTCAAATAGTAAAAATGAACAATGTGCTTGGTCACGTTTTTTTATTGTCTCCTTTACGGGATGGTACCTTTTAGGTGTTTCCGCGTTTATTGACCGCACGACAGTCTTGTTTAGATACGTCTCGTAAATTATCGTGCTACAGAAAATTATTAGGTAGGAACCTCAAAGAAAATTGGTAATTAACTATTTACGTCGTTCTTATCTTTTGATTAATCTTCTCTGATAAACTAAAAACATGTTTCGACCGTATTTCATGAAAGACACGGCGGGTGCATTCTTGAATGAATTGTCTTAAAAATGTTTTTTGAAGTGTGAATAATCAGAATCACGTAGGGGCACTTTTAACAACCAAATGCATGAATTCAGAAAACCCAAGAAAAAATTTGTAGGTAAACATGTTTGTTGTAATCTTACAAGTAGATAAATGGGCAGTAGTGACGTGTAGAGTATAAAGTCTGAAAAGCTGTGCCTACCCTAAAAAAACCGTTTAAGAAAAATAAATAAATTTTCATAAAAAAGTATTTTTTCAATAAATTTGTAATTTTTTCGGTGTAACAATCGTCTTACATTAATAAATTGTTTCTATTTGACAAGTTTACTCTAAAAATATATATATATATTTATATATACATATAAAGAAAGAAAATGAATGAAGAAAGGAGTGTAAGGAGAATATATGATGCAATTGTGAATAAATACCACGTGAGAAGTAAAAAAAAACAGATTAAAATGCATGAGACGACGTATGAATGTGAATGAAGCGAGAAGTATGTGCCAAGATTGAGTTGTTTAGTCCATCCTCTCTGCCTATCCCCGCAGTAACGGCGGGATGGTTTATTAGTTAGTTATAAATTCATATTCAACTTGAAAAACTATACGAGTACACAATCTACCTTTGGTCATAGACCAATGCATGTCACTGATGTGTAGGTACCTACTTCCAAACCGGCGGCGGGTGGTGACTTTTTTTTTATTAAAGTTCCATTCAAAAAGTCTCCAAGAAAAAGGAACTGTCAAAAGTTTTCACTTTGAAGAAGAAGTTCTTTAGTATTCCCATACAAAAAATGACATAAAAACATGTCAGAACAATCCCCTACAATCTTCTGCCAAAAAATGGATCCATTGGTTAGCAAAAAATACATTCTTAGATAGGTTATGTTATAATTGAAATATTAATATTTCCCCACATCGTTTTACACATAAAATTTAGCAAGTCCTTTGTAATTGTAATAAATCATCAATTTCCATGATTTCGTTGGTCATACGTTACGAGCGACGCGTTCTTTGACACTTTACCCGTTTTCGCGCTTAAAATGCGCGAGCGAAACTACTTGTGGCCTGCAGGACCGTAGGTTGTGTTAGGCGCCATTGTAATCTGGTTTATAAGAGAAAAATGTAAAACGTACCGCCATGTTGTAACGCCGGCCGGCTGTCATTCCGCGTTGTGATTATGATAAACGTTCGCGGTCATAAATTAAAATGAAAAAGTTTCGCCTAGCAGCGCGTTCGGCTAAGCCCGGGCGTTTCCGCCGGCGCTCGGCGACTCAAACCGCGGCTCGGGAATTATTGCGACTAAAGGTTTTTAATCGAGGTTTGTTTGCTGGTGACCGATTGCACGGAAAAGTTAAATATTTCAAGAGTTGCAAGAATGCATTTTGAAAGAAAAAAATATATACAAAAATAGGGTAACATTTTGATTACTTTTTCATAACTTTTCATGATTTTCGTGAAATTTAAATATCACGTACAAGAATTTTAATATTTTTTCATCGCATAATTTTATAAAGCCGTTTTTGTAAAATATCGCAAAAAATACGCTCAAAAAATACGCTCAAAAATAATTGTAAGGAAAGTTTTTGATAATATAGTGGATTTGTTGTTAAAATATAACAATAATATTTTTAAATAATTACTCAAATTTTTATTAAAATTATTTAAATTTTGATAATGTTTGTAGTCATTTAAAAATACACGTTTTTAAATTATTTTTAAGATTTCTAAATTGCTTTCTGACCTCAGATCAAATGGAAGGTCATTCCAAGAATTTGAATCCATCACATTAAAAGCTCTGTCCCCAAATTTTGCAGCATTCATACGAGAGAGTTCAGTCAGTTTGTTCGACGCATCAGACTTGACCGATCCGAGCGTGAGTTGCCTCTTAGTCAGATTGTCCCTTACACAGAGATCAATCAAGTATGATGGTGAAATCCAGTTAGGGGCTTTATTCACCATAAGATAAATTTTAAACTGAACTATTTGGTGGCACAGCATACTGGACTAATATAGATTAAACTGTAGAACAAAAGTTTTACTTAGGTATAAACTATCATTCATAAATTCGTATTCCGTGGATACTCGCTGAACTTAATGATCCTTTAATTGAAATCAATGAATTGACCTTAACAATTCTCATCCATCACAAATAAGAGAAAGGAATCTAACAAAATCCAGTGAAGAACATCGGAATCGTTAGATGGCCATCCTTTTCGAAAAAAAAATATTTATTTCCTTTTTGATAACGTTGTATTATGTACAGAAAAACTATACTAACGAGCAGAGACAATTTTTTTTAATATAATTTTTATAACGTTTACTTAATCATTAACATAATAACTTTAAGAAATCGATTAAAAGGATTCAAGAATAACATCCTCTGAAATCTTATATTTAGTAAAGCGAACACAAAAGCATTTATTAATTGAGTACCTTAATATCAAAAGGTGCCTAATGATTTTTTTTCTTGTTTTTTTTTCTAAGCTTCACTGCAATTATGATCGGAATGACTTTTTTAAATAATAGTTTGAAAAATCTTTTTTTTTTCATATAGAAACTATCATGGCGAATGCAGTTGCTATCAAATAATAAAACATAAAAAAACGGTTTAAATGGTCATTAGGTACCTTTTGATTCTGAGGTACTCAATTTTGATTGTACGGATACTAGGGAATAGGGTACTCAAGTTATTAAAGTAATAAGTAAATTCAATATGAAGAAATCAGATGAAAGTAAATGTATTTTATGATCTTGTACTATAAGGTTCAAAACTTTTATTAATATTAGTGGTTACTTTGAGGATCTCTGGATTTCTACGACATGTCTCCCAACGAAAGGGAACGGTGAACATTACTTAATGCGACACATTAAATTAATCTATCTCCTTCTAACGCACGGTTAAATTCAAGTAAAAAAGGGAAAACAGTCGGATATAAAATTATATTAGTAAGTAGTTAGTTTCACTAACCTACGCAAATTATTTTCATATTGTTACCTATGTTTTGTATTATGAAATGTCCCCATACATGAATCATGAATCCATTAAGGAACGTTAGTCAAAGTAAAATGGTGAATATATTCAATTTAAATACTTCTACCTTACAAGTAGATACTACGTCCTTACAATAAGGAACTCCAGTGAAAAATATAATGGCTTTAAAAATATGTATTCATATACTCGTTGATCAGCAAACCCCGATTCTGAATATATAACTTTTATTGTATATTTTAAAAATAAAACAATAACTTTGTTTATATCACTTTTATTTTATACTTTTGCCGACGGGTTTCGCCACTACCGTAGCTTCTTCAGGGCTATTATGTGTTATAGATTAATAAAAAAATATATATATAATTACACGTATAATTTATAAATCGTTATTTAACAGTGAATAAGAAATCAACTCATTAAAACACCTTGTTACGTTGGTACCATTGCATTTGGAGCATCTGACGTCACGTGCGCATTCTGTTTTAGTATTAGTATGGAGGTTTTTATTTTTCGATTTTGTTTTGTATTTTAAATATGATTTTTTTTGTTTTGACGAAACGTAAACTTAATTTGGGTGACTTTGTGCTTGAATAAATTAGAGTTTTCATAAGTAAAACAATTATCAATACCGATATTATGATAATGTTAATGCTCAATACTATTAATATTCTTTGAGTTAAAGTTTCTATAAAGGAACATAATTTTATTACTTATGTTTAGTAATGGTTTACTATGAATAGAATATAAAATTATGTACAGCATGCAAAATTATGCTGCATAATTAGATAAAGAATAGGAATTAAGATTTGTACAGCGCCCTTGAGGTGATTTTTCACAAAAACGGCGCTATACAAGTAATCCAATTATTATTATTATTATTACAGTAAATCTCATTTATGTTTTGACATTTGACATTTAAACCTCAAAACTGATCAAAACCGACCGGCCACAGATTTGGAGCGTTTAGACGTGCTTTGAAAAATTGAAACCTGAAAATTATTTTAACCATGAACACCGACATTAGAAGAAAACGAAAAATACTGGGATTTAAGTTTGAACATCATTATTCATTAAAATAATGAACTGGAGTTCCTTATTAATAATTGTAAGGATACAGTACCAACTTATTTAGAGAAAATATATATATATTTTTTTATATATTGTTTGGTATGTAGATACCCACCTCATACAACCATGTAAATAATAAAAATATTAATACGTAGGTTTATTAATAAGAAGGTACCTTCTTTTTACGTCATAGATAGTGTTCTCTCAATAATTTTTTTAATTTTTTTTTTATAAATATGAAGTTTCATCATTTGAAGCCGAAGATTGTTGAATGAAAATTAATTATTGATCATGTATAAAGAAAAAATCTACGCTGAGAGTCGAGTCCGCCCTGAACGGCCGACCCCGAGTCAAAGGTCTAACTCTTCGATTAGATGAGTTTCTTTCATATTTTACTAGCTGATGTGTACCCGGCCTCGCTCGGGTTTTATTTTTTTATTTTTTAATGAAGTTATGAAGTTGTGAATTCTTGCTGGTCGTTTAGGTGTTTTAATTAATTTGGCAGAATCTAAAGATAGAAAGAAAAGAAACATGCATTTAAAATTTTCATTTCATTCCAAACATTTATTTTTTTCAAAATATATCTAAATAATAAAGTTCTTAAGTAGGAATATAACAAACCTTCTTCTTTTGAATATGTAATCTGTGGCTAACTGGAGTGGTATATCTATGGGCTAACCTCAATACAACATGGATGGTTCAATGTTTTTCTGATTATTTTTAAAACGTTATAGCAACCATGTTGGATTTCATTCAAACTAATATGAACAAACTGTGCTATTTTCAGCGACACCGGTCTATTAATTTTCAAGAAAACCGAGGACAGACAGACAGATAAATATTAATTTTTACATATAAAGATTTTTCTAAATGTAGTAGGTACATCAAAAAAATAAAGAAATTCGGAATATAAAATAATGGTTATTTTTTGATCATATGTCAACACCAATAATTATTTCCTTGGAACCGTATTTTTTACGCCCAAATTCAGCAGTGAATCGGAAATGGTGTAAAAATATATCCATTTTAATAAACCGATTCGACGACATTTTCAAGATCAAAGAATCTTACCATTCCGCTATCGAGGTTGTCAGACTGCGAGTAAGTGTATTGCAATAGGTATGTATATGTATCTATTACTTATACTGAAACGAGTCCTATCATTAAGCCTATGCTATGGGAAATTGGGAAGCAGGAAACAACCTAGAAAGCAGTCGATATCGGGTAAAACAAATTGCCTTTTGTACGGCTCGCAGGTAGAATTATTAACCCCACGGTATTGTGACATTTTACGTTTTGAACGCAGAACTTTCAGGCTGTACAGTGTACAGGGAAAGGGCTAACCCCAGCCATCACCCTTAGGCATGTGTCAACGACCCTTGGCGTGGGGATTCTAAGCGCTGCTTTATGGTTTGTTTTGAATTTCTGATTTAGTGCACACTCTTGTGACTTATGTGTGTTATTTGTTTGATTTGAATAGCTATAAGTATCTGCTGCAGCTGCAGTAATTACGAAAAAGGCAAACTCTAAACTGTGTTAGAAGAAGTTTTTAAAAGAAAAGCTCTTTAAATAGATATCTAGTTGTTTTGTGTTGAACGAATACCTTTTTTTTAATCAGCATAGTCTATTTAAGGTTGTGTTCTGGCTTTCTTATGCTTCTAAAGTTATTAAAAATAAATTTGTTGAAATAACGTAAGAAAATTATACAATGCTTTTAGTTTTCTGCTTATTTCTTTATTTATTTTCTGTTTCTATGCAAATGTGCGATGAAAAACGGTGCTATACTCGTATATACTTGACAAATTATTATAAAAAATTGTTATTTTATTGTTTAATTGTTGAATAAATGAGTGTCAAGAAAATTATCAACGATTTGGAATAGGTACCATTACAATACTTGTGTATCGTATTTGTGCAGTAATAAAACATGAAATTAAAGCATTTAGTGTCTATATTACTTCACTTCAAAAATTGAATGCGTTGAAAAAGAGAACAGAAAATGTTGAAAAGGACAAAATGTAGTTTCTAAGTTGTAGGTGTGTTGGTCCCATATGATCTCCCACCCCAGCCATCATCCCCCCGTTAATATAATAGGTGTCTGTTTTCTGTCGCATTAAAAATGACCCAGTAACACAGAGCTGTCTGTGATTCTCGATTAAAATTATATACGACCACATCCCGGGCAATAAGTGCCCCCGTGTAGGAAGATTGCCTCATTTCTACGCTAAATGCTCATAGACCTTTGACACGCACATCCCCCATTGCGGAGGAATATTCGCAATTTGTGAGTTTCACCGATTTAGTGAGAGGGGAGGAATGCGATCATATCAAAGAAAGGGAGTAAGTTGATTGTACGTAAAAGATTTCTTCATTTCCATTAAAGTAGTATGGGTTTTACCCTTCTGTATGGTGCAATTTGGTGAGTTTTTTTGTTTATTTACTTAAAAAATAATAAATAAGATAATATTAACAAATTTCAATGAAAACATGGTACAGAAAAAAGACACAGAAAAAAAAGATAACTGTCGCAACTGATACTCGAACCCAAATCCTATAGTCACTCTATTCCTACCGGGACAACACTCTCCAATTGATCTATAGATATATCGTTGTCTGTTTTTTCTGTTTTCGTTGAAACATGTTAATATCTTCTTCAATGATTAAATATTACAATGAGGTTTAGAAGCTTCAATAAGTTATTCTAATAAAATGAGTAAAAAATAATGTTTACGTTTGTTTGAGAAAAAAATGGATTATAAAAAATCTAATGTTTCTTGTGAACGTACATTTCAAGAACTACGTACATACGAGTATTACTCGTGATATTTTAAGATTATTTGGTAAAAATTACAGAATCTCATTATAAAATAAGTTTTCTCTCAATCAGATTTTCACAGGGTAGGTAGGTATTGAGAAGAATGAATTGCCTAGTGAATATATTATGTAGGTACCTATCTATTAGAATGCACGAAGTTCCTAGATCCTCGTAAGTTCTGCTATTTAGCGTCATGGTCGTAATTCAATGCAGCATTTGTACAAGTAGCAATAAAACACCGAAACAAGCAAATGCGAGCTTTTTGCATGCAGTTCGTAATAAAAGTGGCGAAGGCGTTAATACCGCTGTAAATTATATGGAAATCTTACCTTGTCATCTTTTCGCTATGGTGATTAAGTGCTTGAATTCCGGAATTCATTATTCGAAACTTAAAAAGAAAATTGCATTAATCAAATATGTAACAATAGAGAGTTTCCAAAAATCCAACATGAAAAGAAAACTTTCATAGCCAACTTGCTTTATTTCTCGACTTGGAACAAACTTCAATTACTACTTTTTTTCATAATGTTCAAGTGATATATGAATAATTTAATTCTAGAATTAGATAACGCTGTGGAAATCAGTTGAATCGTTTAATTTAACCACGAGTTCCCGACATAAAAGCTAAGCAATCTTAATGTTACCGGAGCTTAAGGTCCGAGAGTTTTTGCAACTTCAAAAATCAAGACGATGCAGTATTCTAAGAAAATTTTGACTCAATCTTTCTTATCTTATTTGCTGTATATTACAGATTAAAAAAAACCATATGGATGCTTTTTCTTATCGTACTTTAGCGTTGGCTCACACTGCTGAAGCTTTTTTTCTTCTTTTTACTAAGTTCAGAATATTTTCAGTACCGTAGGTGGTACTGGGTACTTACCTTCCCACCGGTAAATGTGGAATAACTTGGTACTAATGAATAATGCATCATTTAGCTCAAAATAAATAAATACGACACCTTGAAACAATGCGAAGAAACGATTTTTGTACCTTTTCGTAAGACAGCCAACACGAACAATTCAGAACTCAACACCCGGCAAATGCCAACCAACGAGCCAAAGACATTATGTAGCAACTTACTACATAAAAGGTGAAAATATTAAGTTTTTTTTTCAATTATCCATTTTTTTCCAGTTTGCAAATTTCTTTGTTTTTTCTTCAAAAATATAAGTACTATAATGACACGTTATGCGGATAAATAATGGCACGATTTATTTAGGTTTTTTTAATCATTCTCTATTTTTTTTCATTGACGGTAATCAAAATAAAGAAAAATCAGGTTTTGAAAAAACTTCATAAAAAATGGTACTAAGAACTATTATTTATTTTGGGTAATGCGATTTTAAGTGGTGTATTTATTCAAGCAACAAATTAAAGGAAAATTCTGAATAGAAAACACTTCTAAAAAGCCATAATTCTAGCAAAATATCCCTACATTACTTGTTTACGTGTCGCAAAAATTATGTACGACACAATAATACCGTGCTATCTCCACGTGACCCAAATCCTAAACGCCGACAAGTAATTTCACGTCATATCATCAAAAAGCACTTACCATACGTTTAAGACCTGTTTCAGAAGCGGTACGACTGAAATGGTTTATTCACTCGGAGACAAATACTTTTCCGAGTTGTTTGAGTAATAAAGATTGGGGTAAATGCTTTACAATGGGAACTTTTGCATCTGCCATTATTTTTTATACTCTCAGAAATTTTTATGGCAGTATATTTGCTAAATAAACGTAACTGTGGCAAACTTACCTGCAATTATTAGAAGATAGTTGTATGTTTATTTACTCGGTGTTAGTACCTTCATAATATATTGCTATTTTAGCTTTTGTATCTTGTAATGTCGCCATTCATAGGGGTCTATTAACATGGTGAAATAGATAGAGTTCGTATTGCATATGTTCGTATGGGTTATTATCGCATTACTTGTTTTGTGCTAGAGCAAGCTAAAGCTGTTGTAGCCTTCAAAAAGCGGTGAACACGAAATCGATTCTATCGGCAGACGTCTGACCTGCTATACAGCCTGCTTTATTCTTCAGCACACATTCACCTCCATTTGTACATATGGAAAAGGGACTATCTCCTCGACAAATTATTTAAAATTATTTTATTTTTTATTTTTTATTCAGTTTCAGTTTCTGTGCTGATAAATCAGCGTTTATTGAAATGTAATATACAGTTTCATACAACACATTGAAAAATCAATTTAATGGGTACCATTCTCCATTGTCCAGAAAATCAAGATTTGTTAACTCAAGTCAGGGTCTTGAAAATTTTGGTACCAGTCTGAATGTTTTTTGTAGGGCTTTACGAAACTGTACTCGAAGATTATCATTTAGAATGTCTAAAATCATGGACTCTACTAAAATTATGTTCAGGATTCGACTTAAATCTTCTCTCAAATGTTTATTTTGGTCCTCTTTTTGTCATCGCTTCATTCTTGTATTATGTTTTGTTCTTTTTCTGTAGCTCTTATTTAGTTAATTTCGTGTTATTTATTTTGTGTAATTGGACTTTGGTCCGTAAATAAAAAAAATGATAAAAAACACATAAGTAGGTACCATATACTACATAATTTAATTAGTATATGCTTTATACTCGTATTACCTACCTCACTAGTTAATAATTATTTTGTAACTAATAAATGGCGGTGGTACAAACTATTTGGTATTTTTTATCAGGAGAAATAAATACACACTTATTGGATGCGCACACAGAATTATACATAAACAAAATCTAATCTTATAAGATCATTAAATTAATTAAAAGTTACTTTGTAAACATCACTTTTTTAAATATAAATAAATGTAAACGCGTTTCGAAAGCGAAGCTTTCCTCATCAGGACATACAGAAAACTAAAAAATAATATTGTTGAGTATAGACAAATGATAAATATTGTGTGTCCCGACGAGGAAGGCTTCGCTTTCGAAACGTGTTGATATTTATCCATTATAAAAGTAGTGTTTTTAAAGTATTTTTTTATTAATTTATTACACCTAGGTGTTTAAATAATAACAATTACTCTGAATTTGCCAATCATATTTTAGAAACCAATCAATCTTTTGCCATTAATAAAGGTTTAAAATTTTTACATACAAATACAACCGGTTTACGATTAGACAAATTTGAAATTTCAGAAATTATAAAATGCGTTAACAGTGAATTAAATATAAAAATTATCTTCCTCTTGAATTTATTTTCATATTAACATTAATAATATAAATAATTTCTATTTTAATTTTTAATATAAATTTGCTAATCAATTTTTTATAATAATTTTTAAGTAACATTTTTGATAATTACTTACCTACTTTACTTACATTATTGTGTTCTATATTTATCACTTGCCTATACTTGACATTATTACATATTAATATTCTATATATTCCTGATAACAGTTTCATGATCAACATGTTTCGAAAGCGATGCTTTCGAAACATGTTGATACGCATACATTATTAAAGTGGTGAATACAAAGTAATTCTTAAATCATTTATTAATAATGACGCCACAAAGTGAATACCAATCTGTTGAAGATATTATAGATATTATAAAGTTTATATATACATAGCTTGATATTCTGAACATCGACTGGTAGGTTTGGAGGTATAGGGCCAACAACTTTTCGGTTAATTTTTAACCTAAACGTTGAAACAAGTTTTTTTCAAGCATAGTGTATGAGATTATTGTGAAATATTTGAAGTTTTTTTCAGGCATTTGCCTAATTAAGTAAAAAATAAATAATAATAATAATGCTTGGATGACTTTTATACCGCCGTTTTTGTGAAAAATCGCCTCAAGGGCGCTGTACAAATACTACTTGCTAGGGTTAATCTCATTATGTGCAGATACAGAAACATACTAACCTTGTAGGTCACTCCAGATCAAAACGTTAAATTATATTGTTTTGGCTGGAGATGATATGATTTTGCACGCACAGGACACATATATTAGAAAACACTGCATATTACATGATATTTCAGTTACTGTTTAAATCTTATTGATCGTTGATGTTATATATATTAGAAGGTTATTGGCAAAAAAAGAGTAGGTATTTATTTGAAACATTGTTTTATTTACGATTTTTGATAGTAATTATTTACAGTTACAAAAATTTATAATTATTTAGGATGTCGCGGACTATGAAAAGTTTAATTTTTTTTTTATTTACTTTAGGTAGGTACTAACATCTAGCTTCGCTATGTTAATTAGGTATGCAACTGTAATAATGTTGTAAAGCACTCTAGAAATACAACTTTATAATTACGGTACTTCATGAACTGTCCATTTATTTATACAATATTGTTTAATCTTGCGTTTGTACATAATTATATGTAGAATGAGAAGTAATATTTGTACAGCGCCCTTGAGGTGATTTTTCACAAAAACGACACTATACAAATCATCAAATTATTATTATTATAAAAAAATGTTCGCTAATTTATCTCAAATAACACGTCAATTACATTGTAGTTCATTTCTGAAAGCTTTACAATTCCTTACAAATGAAGACTTGCTCCCACCCGATACATCCAAAGCTCGCCATGATGGATTACCTATGTATCCTTTATATAGTTGATTACAGGTAGAGGTAGGTGTACTCGGGTGTAGGTATCTGTGTTGGTATGAGATAAAGCTTAACAGAATCAACTGGAGCGATCGCTTAACAAAACTGGTTAATACCGTTTCAAGTCTGCCGCCTAGATATCGTTAAACGCCTTTATAACTCCATATTAGCACATTTAACGTCAAATTATTCAGTGTTGAACATAATTCCACTAAAACGAATAAGTAATAAAATTTAAAAGTGTGCATTATTGAAATAAGTTAGATTTATTTGTGGGAATAAATCATTCAATTTGGAAGGAGGATTTCAGATTATAGCGTTTAACGACAAAAACCATGTTTGTTTTTTGTACCTTTTCGAAAATATATTTCGTTTTTGTTTTATGAGTGTGTGATATTCGTATTATAAGATCGAATGTGTGTTGTGCTCTCAGTGAACAAACATAATGAAATTTAAAAATTTAGATTTAGATTAAATTTTTAGCACGATATGATACAATACGAATATACTAGCCAGGAACACTCTTGTCCCGGTGCGACCTGTACACCAGGGAGCACTGATTTGTTAGGACATTGAATACGTGCTCTGATGATGGGAAGGAGGTTGGAGTTTAATCAACCGGTATATATGGCAACCTAATAAATCAATATTGGAATTTAAGATGGGCAGAAATAGAGGAACCGATCGAGTTTTTTTTTTCCATGTTTTCCTTTTTCTTGTATCTTCTCGGCGTTTCTGATTTCTTCTTTGCTCTTCTTGTTTAATCTTGGCTTTTCTTGGCTTTTTTGGCTCTTCCTGGTTCTTCTTACATTTTCTTGCTTCTTACCACCCCTTCTTGGCTCTTCTGGGCTTTTCAAAGATTAATATTTCATTTTTAGCAAGGTAAAACAACTCATTTTGTTACTTCTGATCAAACCTATTTACCTAACTACGATACCAAAGTATTAGATAATATTCATATAATATACGTAATATATTAGCTAGTAGCAACATGATTAAAACATAGTAATAAATCCATTTCAATGTTATACCCTACATAAGGTGTCGCGTATATGTAAGATAAATAGAATCTTTTTTCTCAGTTTTAATATTATTTCATTTGTTTTAAAGTATTCTTGAAAGCATTTACCTAAATAGTGCTTTACAATTATCTATATGTTATACTAACAGCTCTTTCATAGGTAAATTTTTTTATTATTTTTTTTTAAGAATATAGCGCAAATAAATTCAGGTAGAATATTTCAGTCATATAAAAGTAAGCAGGAAAAAATGGGAATTAATTGAAGATGATATTAAAAGTTATTAAATTGAATTGTAATACTTATAAAAATGTTTGAAAGAAAAGTGGTATTTACGTATTATTTTTTAACCTTGTGTCATAATATTTATTTTTCTATTTGTGGGTAATAAATAAATTGTATATATGTACACAAATCTCATTTAATATAGCATATGCATCTACACTATCCAATGGATTAAAAACTTAAAAATACAATAATATATATTGTTTCTTCGAAAAAATTGTTATTATTTTGTGACGTCGTTATTAATACAAACTTCAATAAGTTATAAAAAAAAAGAATATTTCTTTCCAGACTTGTACAATAAGTCAATAGATGTCTCGTATAAAATAAAAATCGGGTAGGTATATCCGAGACTCTGTTCCGATTGCAATTGAGTTCTGGATGAAACTTTGCAATCATCATAAGGACAGCAGCCAATAATACGGGATTTATAAAAATGGAGGATAATATTAATAAATCTTGAACATGAAGTATGATATCGGTGTAAATGGCGTAAATTGTACTGGTCTCATTAGCTAAGTTGGTTAAGCGGTTACCCCGGATAGGTAGAGGTCCTGGGTTCGAGTCCCAGATGCGACTGAAATCTTTTTAATTTCTGTTGTTTTTTCGGTTTCGTGGTTCATTTGGGATGTGTTAATATTATCTTCTTCAATGATTCAAATATATTATAACTATAATGTTTATCCCAGGGAAGCTTTGCCTCTGAAACATGTGAATATATATTAAAAACAGTGGTGAAAACAAAGTTCTTCTTATTAATCATTTTAAATAAATTAGCTCAGTTAGATAGAGATACCGAATTTTTATTTTCTGTTAAATTTGTTAATATTATCTTCAATGATAAAAAAGTATTTTGTACTCTAATAATATGAGGTATAAAAATTTAGGGTTCTTGTGAAAGAAACGGGATTTAACATTCCAGGCTGTTTTCTTCAATAACCTTACCTCAAGTTACACAAGCTCCGCCATAGTCGTGGTTTACTGTTTGTGGAATTATACTGATTTACGACATGAAAATATGCATAACAATTGAGTCGTAAAAATTCAAGGTGAGATAGGTTGCCGGGAAGAAAGAAACACTGCCTTTGTTTAGAGGCCACAAATGCAGATTTTTTTTACTGCAAATAAAAAAGGACCTAACAGATTGGAGTCATTGCTATTTGACGAAACTATTAACCAAAAAAATTACCACAAAAAAGCTGAATATCAGGCAGGTAAGAAACGTTATTGCAAACGTGTTGAAATGGTAATTAAAAAAATGTTCCTATATTTTGTTTGTTATTGCAATGTTTCTGAAAAACGCTACGAACTAAAACTATTAATAATAATATTTTGATAATTTGTATAGCGCCGTTTTTGTAGAAAATCACCCCAAGGCCGTCGTACAAATACATATTTTTATAATGCTCTATTTTATAACTAACTATAGATAATCTATTAGTGCAACTTGTGACTAACAAAATTGCATTTACCGGTTCATCGATCTGTTATATCACACTATAAGTATGTTGCTGTATCTGTTGTACATGATAATGATAAATCCTAGCAAGCAATATTTGTACACCGCTCTTCATGTGATTTTTCACTGAAATGGCACTATACATATTATACTATTATTATTATTACATATATAATGCATTTTTGTGATGCCGCGTTAAAATATACATGTTATTAATTTTATATACCGACAGGTAGATAATTACAATACTTACCTGGCAGCTCAGTTGAGATAAACCCTGTTTATTAGCGAAATTTATATACGATTTTGAACGCAGAGGATATATTCTTGGAAAACACATCATTGGAGATGCTATTTATTCCTGGTACTTATTTTATTAATTATTTATGATCTTGCTCGTTTTTAGGAAAAGAAAGACATAATTAATGATGGGTGGTTAAAGTGATTAATATACACTCCTTGTTTCATTCACATACATACATCATCTCATATACTGAAATGTTGTTGATATGATATTGTTCAAATATTTGTATCGACCAGTTTAATGTAATAATTGGTTAGGTCGATATCAGTTAGTTATATATTACGGAGTTTCATACGTGTTTAAATGTATCTTTCTAATTAGTAGGTACCTACCTACTTTGATAAGTTTCTTACATAAGTAACTTGGAATTACAATACCTAGTAGGCCTTCGTACTTATTCAGATATCGCTGGAACCGTTGTGTCGGCATGGCGTAGGAAGGTCCCCCTCTCTTTGAACTCGCCGGAAGTGAAACCGAGTAGGTACCGACGCAGATTTATTAAGTCTGTCCCCCACACAGTCTTCTTCTTCTAATGTTTTATGTATAGCTATGGCGTAAAGTATTCCTTTAACACGTGTTTCGTTCAATTTAGGTTCATCAGTCGCATGCACTTAAATTTATATTCATTAAATACCATAATTAAAGTTTAACTAAACACAGCTTAAGCTATTTCAAACAACATTTCAACTATTGTGTATAGTAATTATAATAAAAATTCATGTTTTTTCTGTTTTTTGTAAATCCATAGAAATTACTTGTTTACTTTGCCGTATTTAAAACCCTCAAACTCTTGACGCGAAGTCTGTACCATTACCACTATACTAAAAATAATATTTAATTTAAATGGATATAATTAACACAGCGCCGTTTTAGTGAAATACTAAAAATAATATTTATATTAAATGGATATAATTAACACAGCGCCGTTTTAGTGAAATACAAAAAAATAATATTTATTTTAAATGGATATAATTAACACAGAGCCGTTTTAGTGAAATACTAAAAATAATATTTATATTAAATGGATATAATTACCACAGCGCCGTTTTAGTGAAATACTAAAAATAATATTTATATTAAATGGATATAATTAACACAGCGCCGTTTTAGTGAAAAATCATCTCAAGGTCAGTGTGCAAAATCTTCGGAACCCTTAAGTAGTAGACATTTAGAATCATATAAAGATACTTGCACATTCAGTCATGCTGTTGGGTAATTAGTAAAAAATATTATTTTTTATTGTGTTTCCATATTAAGCATTATATTAATCAGTAAACATAATATTTATTTAATTCGACCCATTTGAGTAAATAACGCAATCACGTAATTAAATAATGTAATTAATTTGTCTTTGATCGCCATATTTTTCCGACAATCGCATTTATTAAATCGATTATGTATTTTTATGAAGTGAAACTGTCATCGACAATTACTAATGAATTTCCAATAAATCAATAATATGGGTTACAGTCATTCTTTGATGAAAGCGAAACTTGATACCCATTTGCGAATGTACACACCTATATAAAAATAATTAGCTCTACTAGACTCTGATTCATTTACAAAAATAGATTGAAATGATTTTTTTTGTCAAGCATCACAAACAAAAGTTTATTTTTTGCCTAACTTATAATTATGTTTCATGTAGTAATAATTTGAAAGATTAATTTTCCGTGTTTTCTCGTGTTTAAAATATAAATATAATTGGCACGATCAAGTGAACAAAATACTCGAGTCGGGCTGCGCCAAAAGTCAGAATAACAGAAGACTAACGACGTAATGGTTAGATAGTTAGTTATCTCACAGCATCTCAGACCTTTATCTTAATGATTATAGAATTAAGAGCCAATTTTGATAGAAAAATGATATATTGTGTTTATTAACATTGGAGGAAAACATAATAAATTAAAGAAATGAAAACAAAAACCCTACTTAGTAAAAGTTCAACTAAATTAAAACTTTTTAATGGCATTCTATATTTCCTTCAACAATAGTGATTTTCTTCATATCCTAGAAAGCTCTAAGTGTACAGCAGCAAGCGCTCACCAGCAGTACAAACAGTAAGTACTGGGTACGAGCAGTAAAGTTGGCTCAAAGGAACGGGCATGGGCAATCGCCGGCGAAATAACAATAAATTCCCACCGCGCAGGTACATCTGTATGAATGAAGCAATTCAATTCAATTAATGTCTTGTTTTGTTGAATTTGAATTTAATTCAATTACCCCGTTGATTATACGGCGGTCGCCTTCGATGCACCACGCGTAGCAGTCCTATATCTATCACGATGAGCGTATCCACGATCCGCGATCCGCGATCCACTCAGTGCGGCGCACGGTGGACTCCAAATGACCCGGTATAAGGAACAATCTACGTAAATAAATGCGATAAAATAACGGTGGAAAATGATTTACATTCAACTCTTTTCACGCAACGTAAATTTTTGATAGTGTTTTTGTTTTAACTATTAATTGAATTGAAGCGAAATTGTTGTTACGTGGGCAATGATACTAGATGCTTAAATATATATATATATAAATATATTTTTTTAAAATTATAAATTAAACAGTCATCAATGCTAGATTACTTTTTTTGTTAAATTACCTAAAAAATCAGGTGCATATAAACCCTTCTTTTCCCCTGTCTTTTACGCTTTGACTCACACAATACCCCAATTACCCTACTACCAGGCAGAGCAGACCCTGAAAAATTGTGTTCATTCATTTTGTAAGACAGATTGGGAATATAACAGAAAGATTTTTTTAACCTAAAATTAAAATTAAGAGTCTAAATGCAATTTATTTAGACTCTCTTATTCAAAAAAATAAAACATTTCTTTATCTATCTAAGCATTTGTTTCAAATTTTTCACAAAATTGCCGAAGCGTAACCTCCATCGCAGCGGCACTGCACGAACCATGAAAGTACTCGTACCTACTCCTCCCCAATATAAAACACCGGAGAAGCCGCAGTTCCATAGACACTAGAAGATACATAAATTCTTGCAGATATGCGTGTGTATACAGTAACTGTGCACTGTGTGCAATCCGCCATAATTAATCTAGCCGACTACCTACCCAGTAACTTACTATCTCGGCATTTTCGTATTAGATTCCCAGTGTGATGGGTGAAAACGAATAATTGTTTCGATTCGATTGTTCGTTGAAATTACTTTTGCAAAAAAGTTGCAAGTACATTATTATGCATTTATAATGGTGTTTTTATTTGTCGCATTCCTTGCGATGCCAGTTTTAAATCAGCAATTAGCAAACTATCAATCATAAATACATTTACCTGACACAATAAATTATGCTGTATCTTGAGTTAGGTACATTGGTCTTTTTTTAATTTGCTTTGTTTTCATACTTCTTAATTAAATGAACATGTTTCTCAGTACTATTCTAATAATGGGGTAAGTTCACAGACATCTATCGGTTGATTTTATAAGAGAGTTATTAATTTAAGATATTTAACATAAATATTATCCAAAAAGTCCCGATAAACTACTTTTTAGTATTAATTGATAAACTAAAGTTTTTAAGACAAGATTTTTGTGCATAGCGCAAAGGGTAACAATTATTTTTATAAACAATAATTATTAGCCTGAAAAACTCATCCAAACACTCATGAAACACTCATTCAACGGTCGAGCATCTGACCGGCAATTAGAAGGGTGCAGGTTCGAATCCTGTCAGCGACATTTATCTTTTCTCGGAAGGTTTTTTTTTCAATTTGGATGAGTGTTTCAGACTAATAATTATTGTTTATAAAAATAATTGTTACCCTTTGCGCTATGCACAAAAATCTTGTCTTAAAAACTTTAGTTCATCAATTAATAAATATTTGACAAGTCAAAGCAATTTTCACCAATAAAATGTTGACATAATTTGTCTCGACGCTATCTATTGAGGGATTTAGCCGTTACAAGCCTTTCACATACTAATAAGGTTGGTTGTTTACAGGTGAAATATGATAAAAACAGTAATTATTGAATGAAACACTAGTAAATATTGATTAACTTGGCGGGTTTGCGATAAGCCGACGTAGCTCAAAGGTAGAGCATCTGACCGGCAATCAGAAGGGTGCAGGTTCGGGTCCTTTCGGCGACATTTATCTTTTCTCGGAAGGTTTTTTTTTTCAATTGGGATGAGTGTTTCAGGCTAATAATTATTGTTTATAAAAATAATTGTTACTTTTTAGTAGTTTGTCTAATGGGAGCGTGTTATTAAAAAAATTATACTAAATTTACAGTGAAGGTTACCTTACAAAATACATATACCTATATAAAATATAAATGTATGTAACAAACTTAAAGTATATATTATATTGACACATAATACGAACTAAACTTGGTTCTGAATGGGATTTGTTCCTAGTTGGGTCAAAGCTTTCTTAAATTTGTTGTTAAATAATGGGTGTTTCAAATAAATAAATAATATTTTTGTTATTATTATATCTGTTTATACATAATATGATAAACCGAGTAATACTTTTAAAGCTACCCTGAGGTTATCCACAATCATCAATAAATTATACAATTATTTTTTATATTAGATTGCATCTGAATATTGTTGCATCACATTTATTTCATGTTAATTTTGAAGTTTCTTTCCAATAAACTATTTGATTTGGTAAAGTGTAGGTGTTGCTAGGTACAGAATGTTGCACGTTTAGATAAATATTAATATTTGTAAGTTACGTTGCTTATACTGGCACCACTGTGGGAGTAATCAAGTACTTACCTAACTAAATATCGCTAAAGTAATTTTGAACAATGTTTAGCTACTGGAATGTGGTATTCCAATAAGGTAACACAAAAAGAATGTTAAATATTAATATTATTTGAATTTCGCCATGTTTTTAACCCATGATATCGGGGACCAGGTAGGTTGTAAACCGGGGTTGTGGAAGGAAAGTAGGTACCCACTAATAATATAACTCACCTTGATATTGACGAAAAACCTTACAAGAAATAAACTTCTAACCCCTAATTTACCTCGTAAAATACAAGGCAGTTTCATTTTCTCGACTGCGATATCGATCAAAGAAATCTACCCGAAAACGCAATAGGTCACACAGAAGGTTGCCGAATTAATGCGGTAGAGGTACGCCTAGCATCGCATGCCGTTTACCTTAAAAACGTTAAAATGTGTATTCATTTATAGGTTTATTGACAAATATTCTGTTCCTAATTGTGAAACTTATTAATAATTACTGTTTGAATTACCGAAAAATAATAAGTAAATCTTATCTTCTCTATGCTTAAATTTTCGAATAAAACTGTGTTGAAATTCGTAAAGAATGCAAGGCTGATGTAAGCGTAATGAGTAAGATTAAAAAAGGGTTTGGACATGTGGAGCGAATGAACGAAGAAAGAAGTGTAAGAAGAATGTATGACAATGGAATGGTATGTTTTTCTGTATCTGTACATAATTAGATAAATAATATGAAGTAATATTTTTACAGAGCCCTTGAGGTGATTTTTTACAAAAACGGCGATATACAAATCATCCAATTATTATTATTATTGTTGGAACCGGTTGGCAAATTCATACAAATAGTGTGACGTATACAAAGTTACACTGTTAAATAAGGTGACCATTAAGGTATTTTCTTTCGAGCTTTAAGATCTCTCGTTCAATTGGTCAGGCCCGAGCAAAGGTGTACCCTTCGACGATCTAATTTGCCCACGGAGTACCTTCACAGTCTATCGAGACTGACGGGACAGATACTCTCCCAGAGAGGCAGTATCCGAACTTGCCAGTAACCTGTAATCATGAAGCCCTCGAAATTTTTTGTCCGTAGAAAACAAAATGAATCAACAACTAAACTATATCCTTTTGTTTTCTTTGCCTTGTGAAACCAGAACAGGAGTTGAATTGCCTATGCTTTATTTTACATTATTTTAATAGTTGCTTTGATTGCGTGGATAGACGGTTATTTATGAGCTACGTTCAGTGTAAAGGGCTCTAATTTGAAGAATTTTAACAGTGTAGAATGTTCATGTTTATAGATTTTATGATACTAATGTAGCTATACTTTGCCAGAGTTTAAATATGTATTCTTATTAAGAAAAACTTATGAAGTGATTTAATAATAATGATTAATCTGCGACTTCTCTTATTTTTTGAGAATAACAGGGGTATTTTAAAGCTCTTTACCTATTAGTAAAAACGAAGCAAGGAGTTGCTTTAAACTTAACTTTATATAATCCAGAAAAAAAGTAATAATTTCACTATGTCAGAGCTTGCTAGTTTTTTTGATTAACATGAAAACATTTTTTCTATTTAAGATATTTACAAAATAATAGATAATTACAAAAATATCTCAATTAAGCACGACACAGAAAAAATAAAACGGCTACGGTTGCAACTGGAACTCAAACCCAAATCCTTGATTATTCACAAATAATTACCATATATGCAAAGTTTTACCCGAACATATGTATAACCTAGATATTGTCTCGGATATAACTATCCAATTTTTATTTATACCGGACTGTACTGGACAGATGTGGTTCTGGACACTTGTGTGCACAAAAACTGTAAATATAGGGCGCTGGTTCCAAATACGTTCAATATCTTCTGAGGATGCCTTATAGTAGTGCCATTCTTCTGGTCCCTCGCATCCAGTGCTAAAGTGAGAGCACTGTATGAGGTTGTTCTCTGCCTGATCCTGGTCCTGGCGAGCCCGAGCAGGGCCGGCTACTCCTGACCAGGTAGGCCCCAGGATCCCTCAGGCAGAGTTCAGAGGCTTGGCGAGGCAGCAGATGTGGAAGGTTTCAGGGAAGGCGAAGGCAAGATAGGTAAAAGACTTGTTCGGCTCTTGAATGACAACTGACTCTCCATACTAGTTGTTTCTCTATTTATTTAAAAAATATTCATCATCTGTTCCACGTTTAGGGGTAATTATTTTAATGGGGGCAATTATTTTCAGGAAAGAAATGCCCGCAAAGATGACCAACAAAACTATAACACAGATGAATCCATTAAAACAAATTGTAAATCTCGCATTTGTACAATAATAGTATCCTTTATCAAGGATACATCATCTTACGAATATTAAGAAACTCGTAAAAAAATGGAAAATAAATGACACGATTAAATTAATGCGAACCTCTCATATGAACAGTGACATTATTTTAGGAATGCACAGAGACCTGTAAAAATATGAAAACAAAACCATAAAGCAAATGAATTGGTTAAACCAATGCGAATTCCACATGTGCACAGTGATAAGACTTCTTATCACGGCTGGGTAATCGTTTCATCTCATCTTATTAACATCTTTAAATTTGGAATGAATATGCCTCTGATACATCGGACATCTAACGACTTTCCCGTTATAAGTCCAAGTATAATAATCAGATTATTGGAATAACTTATTAATGTATGTTTTCAGGTTTTCACTGCCAAAAGTTTTTTTTTTCATGATTTTTTGGATATTATGCCGTGTTGCACATTCTCCTCCTTTAACCAACGTTTCGGACAGCGTTACAATGCAATGTATTACTATCCCAATGATGGATACTGTAACGCTGTCTGAAACGTTGACAAAAAGAGGAGGAAGCGCGACAAGCCATAACATCCTAAAAATACCTTTAAAGAAAAATATTATTGAACGATTAATTTATTAAATGATTATAAATTCTCTTCTGTTTCATGTTTTAAGAGATTTCTAAAAAATATCTTCTTCAATGATTAAATATTACAGTGAGGTTAATAAGCTTCAAAAAGTAATGCCAATAAATTGAATTTTTTTTAGTTAGACAAACAAGATACATATTATAAATTTAGTGATTTCTAAAACGTGAATATTTGGTACTTCTTACAGTACCTACATAAAAAATATTAATGACAGATATTAAGACACAACAAAATATCTTTTTACATTCTATTAAAATCTTTATATTTAAAAAATGAATGTTTGTCTGTGTGTCCTCGATTACAGTTTGTTCTTATTAGTGTCAAGAAGGTTTAGAGAGTAGTTTGAATGAAATCCAATATGTAAAACTGTTGCTATAACGTTTTAAAATTAATATGAAAACATGGAACCCGCCATGTTGTTTTGAGGTTAGCCCATAGATTACATATTCAAAACAAGGTTTGTTTTTTGGTAGAATATTTTAAAAATGGAAAACACAAGTAGGTACCCACTTAAGAACTTTATTGTTTAGATATTTTGAAAAAATAATTGTCTGGTACGAAATAAAATGTCTGTGTTTAGAGATAGTAATAGTCGTCACATTCGCTGTCAAATCAATTATGGCACCCAAGCGACAAGCAAGAAATCACAACTTCATAACTTTATTAAAAAAAAATCCCGAGCAAGTCCAGGTACTCATCACATAGTCATTGATAAAATGGTTGTTAATTATGTTTTAACGATTTTCCACAACGTAAAATGTAATTTTTCGATTTTTTTTAATTGAGATGATTTCTTTGTTCTACAATGAAACATTCGACGGCTGTTTATGTTTAGATGTTAAACTAATGTGAACTCGTATTTATTTCCAGTAAATTCTCTTACTTAAGACATAACTTAGGCGACCAGAAATACGAGGAGATAAATCATAGAAGCGCAGGAAGTGGCAAACATGAATGACCCAAATCTTCCATTGCGTAAATATTTTTAGGTCCCGCGCCCGTCTCTAACATTTAGGACACAAATATTTATGACTTCATTTGAAACACATTCGGGCGCAACTACTATCCACGCTTGATTTAAAAGAATACACAGCGAATTGATAAAGTACTTCGTAAGTAATCAATAATAACATACAAGGCACAAGTTAAAAACAACGCTTATTTTCTGATACAAGAAAAACCTCTAGTAGGCATCTCTTAAAAACACGTTATTTTTTTTATGGGGATTTTCCATTAGCTACTCGGAAAATTCCAATATTTTTATAAAAATTTTAACCGTAAATTTGATTCATCGCTTTTTACACATTCATTCATTTTCAGGTATAACAACATTTTGACAGAATAATTTGAATACACTGTTTCAAAGCCTAATATAGAAAAATAAAAACTAATTACTTTTTTCAAATATACAATTTATAATATGCCTCATTAAAAAAAATATATATATATATTTATACATATATATAATAATAACATTTTTCCACTACACTACAGTTACAAAGGTTTTTTAATTTAAAAAAGAAAATCATTTTAGAATCGAATTCCACCATAAATTAACATTTTAAACATTATAAATAAATAACGAAGCATTTCGAAGCTATTTTGTGTTATTTCACTTCAAGTTCTCTTTACTATAATAAAATAAAATTATTTTTATTTTATCGTTTTTATTAATATGAAAAAAAATTCAAAAGGTAGATATTTAAAAAAATAAATTATTAATAATATTTAATTGACTAGTAACACTTTTTATAATTTCTAAAAATTTTAACTTGTCTAATTGTAAACCGGTTGTATTTGTATGTAAAATTAAAAAAATACATATATGTATTTTAATTTCTAATATATTGATATTCAATGTTTTTTAAAATATTTTTTATTAACATTTTTGATTAATTACTTGCCCACTTTAATCAATTTTTTATGTTTATAATCTGTCTATTCTTATATTATTGTGTTCTATGTTTATCGTTTGTCTATACTTGACATTATTATTTTTTAGTATTCTGTATATTCCTGATGAGGAAAGCTTCACTTTCGAAACATGTTGATATGTATATATTAATAATGTGGTGATTACAAAGTACTTTTTAATTCATTTATACTTAATAATATATTTTCGAATTCAATCACCACCTTCAGAAGGAAATTATACTCGTTCTTGATTATACCTGGTGATCACCTGAATCAATTATTCTGATGTATTAACTATATATGTATTTATAAATACTTAATATTGTTCCCCTTTGTGTTAATGTACCTATTTTAACTTAACTGTTCGCTGCACAGTAGATATTATAATGAATTGTGTGTTCACCTATTACTGGAATCATCACCATAACATGTTGAAAATGTATCATTACTGTAATAATTATGCGATGTATTCTGTCGGAGAGCCTAAATAAATAAAATTGAAATAGGTATTTGCAGGACGTTCCAGAATGCAAGAAATTTTAAATACCGCACACAGAGTATGAATATAATCAAAGCATGCTTTTGTTAGTAGTTCGGAAAAGGGATTTTAATTACCCCAGACTTATTCCTCCGCATTCGCATTTCCTTTCGTCTTAAAATATTTCCCAAAGAGGTTTCCATAGATCAACTGGCCTTGTCAATGGGATTCGTGTTACACTTAAAATAAAATGCTGATACGTTTTTGTTCTTACTACTATTCAGATGGTAGGTATGAATTTGGACCGTTATTCTTAGCAGAATTGAACCCAAAAATATTCGCATTCATAAAATGAGTAACGACTTCCTCTGTGGGTACGTACGTAATTTTTCCAGATGAAAAGTAATATGAAAATCGATCTTGCGATTGCGACCCCTGCGAAAGGGAAAATAATGAATAGCGAAAATGTAGAGCAGTGGCGGAGGCAGCGCGTGGCGTGGCATCGGCATGGCAGTGGCATGGTGGCGTGGCGTGGCGTGGCATAGTCGGGGGCCGGCGGTGCTAACGCAGTATATACTCGTAACTTGCTCAGCTCTAACGGACGACTCGCCGTAATCAATAAAGCCAAGAGTTATATGCACAGGATTACCAGGAATTATCTTAGCAATTTCTAATTTATTACCCTCAGTTTAAAAAAAAATATTAATTTTAAATTATTGACCAACCGCAGATATAATTAAACGATCTCTGTCTACAGCACGCTTTGACCTATTTTCAAGCAAAGACAAAAAAAAATTTAACAGTCATCGTCATGATTTATTTTCCATTTTCCTAGACGAGTTCGAACCCCTTGGCTGATTTTTTTTTTCAATCATTTTTATAGGAACCTGAGAACATCTCCATTTTTTTTATATATGAAGAATGAGAGAGAATCGATGCAAAACGCTTTTATTTGATCATCTTGTGTGATGTATGACCTTGACTAAGATTTATGTACATGTTTTATTTCTTTGTTTTAATATTAGGTATCCGTTTTTATAAGAAGATGATTTTTCGGTAAAATAACTCTAGAATCATAGTTAAAATAAAGAGTAGTGTCAAAAGTCTAGATGCCGCAAATCATACAACTGTTTTTTGTTGTTACTAATGTAGTTATTATATGTACTCGTACTTCAGTACATAATATTTACCTTACTCCCCTTGGGGTTTGACTTCATGCAATACAAGACCAATTGCTTATGCTTATAAGTGAATGTTTTTCAATTAAGAACTGCATTTAGCATTAATTTAACGGTAGGTGGCTTGTGTCCACCCGGTGGCACGATTTGAACAATGTAGTAGAGGTCGCGGGGCGTTGAGCGTATACCGTGGAATACACGCTGCGACTCCGCTGCGTAACGGACAAGGGTTGTCGAGGGGGAGCGGGATGGCGCGATTGGGAGGCTCCAGGCCAAAGGAGGAGAAGACGTCCAAGTCAGTGAAATCTGCAATCCTTTTATGATCCACAACAGGTGAATTTAAGAGACAACTCGTTAAAATGTAGAACTCAACGTGGAGTCAGAATTTATGACTTGTTGATCCTTGTTGACCTTTTGTTACGGGACTTTCAATTTGTTAGAAATTGTGTTGGGTGGAGATGTAGTTAGAGATTATTATTTTAACTTTTCATACAACCATTCCTAGCTACAGATCAAGGAAATAGATTGGAACGGTACAAATACCAAAATGCAAACATTATTATTTTAATCGTGTAAACCTACTTGCACCATTACCAAATTTTCCCTTTAGATTTAATATTACTTCATTTTTAGCGCTCTTGTTTTTTAATCTATTAATGCTAGCCTAAATTTAGAAAATAAAGTTTTCTTTGTAGCAAACGAATAAAAGTCAAGCCATTTTGGTTACTAAGTGCGGCATACAAAAGCCGAGTAGATAAAAAAAAAGTTTGATACCGGCGCGGATTTACCTTTAGCCGCATGCCTCATCCAAACAATGCCAACAATTCCGTCCAGTCATTACAGATTTCAGCAAAGTGCATAAATCTCCGCGTAGATTATTCAGATTACGGCGTGTATTTGGTTTTTATTTTCGACCCGGTGGCCCCAAATTGATGAATGTTTTATGCGAGTCTGCATAGATTCAGTACCGGCAGGAAATTGCCATGGTTCAACCAGTAAATCACGCGGGATCGTGTAATGTTTGATATATTGCACGAAAAATATGTCGGTGTGTTACTTTTAGGGTTGAATTGGAATGCTCGAACCGCACACTAACTCGCCAATCGGCCGGCCAAACTGCATACGGTGGGCTCCTGCAGGGTATTTAGCTTCGTCTTGTAATTTTGTCCTTTGAGATCGTCCTGGTGTTAGAGAGGCTGGTCCTATTGTTGTGGATTTAACGCACACATCCACGCTAAAATTCCTGCTAAAATGAACGCAGATTTATGCGAAAAGTGTAAATTCGTTGTGTCTCAAACGAACAATCACAAAGTTATTTTTGGTTTCTAATGAGTTATGATGTAATTAAAATACGCTTAAAATAAATTATTTTGTAGTGAAAAATAATTTATATTCGAAAATATTCATTTTTATGCTACTTGAGAATAGAATCGTCTTCAAAATTCTAAAATATTCTTAGATTTTCAATCAAGTAAAATTTTCGAAGTTGAGATCAATTTGTCAAAGTTAATCTCTTAATCCAGTAATAAATTGAGTTTCAGTGATTCATTAGGCGCAGACACATTTGATCAAAGATTACCAAAGTAGGATAGCAAAACTACGAATTTAAAATCTACTTTAAGTAATACATTTCAGATTATATATAGATATGTATGCTATATCGAAATAAAACCTCCAGATATATTTTACATTAAGTAGGTAATTAACACACAATGTTTAGTTTCATATGACAACTATTCACAGTTATTTACCCTTTATATAATAGAAATTCTCAACATTTTTTTCTAATAAATAATATCTTAAATTATTATTTTTATATCATTTCATATGGGATAGGTATGTGTTAGATAGGAAGAAGGTAAATTTAGAAATAAACTAAATGTTACCGGTGGAAAAGTACCGAACAATAATTTTTCGATAACTGCAAAGCCAAAGTACACGACTTGAATTGAAAATTATATTTTAGCGTAATTTTATTCAAAGGGATTTAGGGTAAAATTATAATAGTTTTTTTTTTCACCATACATTTCTCATTTCTTGTGTCATTTTTATTACTTATGTAAATTACAAAAAAGTATGTAGCAATGTTTTATTTCTCTTTTGCATTTCGGTACCAATTGCCTGATTGAAAAAAAAAATAATAACATGATCTTTATTTATAGAGCAAAATCATAAATATTCTTTCAGATCTACGATCACGACTTCAAACAATTCACACGATACATAATAGTAGTATCCACTGACTTCCCAATTGGTACCTTATGAAAAAACACGAATAAACAATATTCAATTTATAATCCAATTTATAGTAAAGTTATTAAAAATAATGAACTTGTACAAAATATAAATATTTTTTGTTCTTACTTTCTAATTGATAAAAGAAAAAAACTCAAGTCCAACCACATACTGTTACTTATATAAGTGTATAAAATTGTATACTACGGCTACTAGGAAATTCTCGATAAACTCTATTAACACTTACAATGGGCAATTAAACAAACATAGTTGGGCTCGTGTCTAACTATTCCATACAATTAGTCGCATATCCCAATAGAAATATTTCGATCTTGGTAGATTCGTGCGCTGCACGTTCATACATTAATAAAATAAAATTGCATTCAGTAATCAAAAGGTATCAATAACAATAAATCATAACGAGATATTACGACTACTGAAGGTGAATAATAAAATTCTCCAACAATCAACACCGTTTCTAATCAATGAATAAATTTTTTTAACAGAAAGTATTGCGATCGCCTGCATTAAGTTAGGTTGGTACGGTTGAGTTCAGTTACGATTTGTTAGGTTGCTACAATATTTACAACGATTAGAGCAGCACTGGAGGTTAGTAACCCTACTTCCGAGTAGGTACCTACCAACCGGAAAGAGGTCATTTTGAAGGCCACGGCCTATTTCATCAAAAAAATTGATTTGTCATAACTAATTCAATATTTTAGATAGATACAATATTTAATGAAATATACCGCATAGATAATGCGAATATTGCAGGTATTCTCTTAATAAATAGTGTAACGATTTCTACAGCATAAAACTTTTTCCTGAAGTTGCATGCCTCTTACCACTCGCCGGCTCTACGAGAGGCTCGGACCTCCCATAAAATGATTCCACCTTGTATTACAAGTTTCCCCCTAGCTCTGAAATCATCTCCATGTTTCTCCTCGCCGCGGGTATCTCCTAATGTGTATTACGATATGAAAAAAACGTCAATGAGGAAGACAAATTGCGTTGCTTTAATATTGATACAAAAGATTTAAGAGTGAAACATAATGAGCAAAGTAACTCCAGTAGATCATCGATGTTCTTCAAGAAAAAATTGTTATATTTTTGTTTTATTACTTATACTCTTTATTTACATCATATGCTCAGATGATCGAATGTTAATTATTAATCAAAGCTTTTAACAAATTATCACAACATTTTCTCGATTATTAAGACCCTTTCCAAAACACAAAAAGAGATACACGTGAAACTAGTATTTTAACCTAACTATCATGTTGTTTACCTGGAAAATAATAATAATAGTTGGATGATTTGTATAGCGTCGTTTTTATGAAAAATCACCCCAAGAACGATGTACAAATATTAGTTCCTATTATCTATCTAATTATGTACAAATAGTGGAGAACGCAAAAATATATCATTTATATAGCACAGTTTTATATAATTTCACCTCTAGTGCGGCGTAGGCGGATAATATGCCACATATCTATATCTTGATTCATTCACATTCATATGTCGCCTTATGCACACTCTTCTAATTTTAGGATTCGTGACATGATCCGACTAAGGATTTGAATCACTCGCAAGTGCCATTCCTTCCCGGTTCATACCCGACATCTTTCTCCATCAGTAAAATGACGGTTTTCATATTATGTAATATTAAACTAAGAAAGGGACGCTTAGATGGTTTAAGCATAAAGAAAGGAGTGCAAGGAGAATATTTAAAGTGAATTTGAATGGAAGAAGAAGCCAGGGATGCTCGAGGAAGAAGGGGCATGATCAAGGGTCATGGTCGATGGTTAGTTAGTTTAGTTATATAACATTATTCTATTTAAATAATTTAAGGGTATCTCGTACATTGGGAGAATGAGAATTATCACAAAATCATACATAAATCTTCTATAATTAACGTCCCCAAATATTCGAGTCGAACATCCCCAGGGCGGCTGCAGGCCATGTTGTTAAAAGTCCGAGATTTCGGACACCCTATATTAGGCCAGGCATACTTCGGGGATGGAAAATTATATTATAATAATATAAAACCACTCAGTAGAAAAATCCTAACAATTTCGAAGACGCAGTAATGATTTGTTTTGTAAAACCAGCTACTTTCTACTTTTTTTGGTAACTGCACGGTGAAAATTGATAATGTATGTGTTTAGTCCATTAATTATCTGTACCTTTAGTTTGGGAGGAGGCAGATTTGATAACTTCGTACATTTAGTGAATAAAGGAAGACTAGTATTAAGGTTCATTATATTGTCCGTTCTAATATTTTGCATGGTTTCAAAGCAGCCCCTTTGATCACAGCTACGCAATTTGTGATTCGGTTTTGTTACTCTGCCAATTAGTTAATTGACCATTTAGTAGTTCAGGTTATACTAAAATGAAAATGGTTATTAACTGAACGCAAGCATAGCCGATCACTTCAACGCTGACGTTTGTATCCACGGGGAACAACACTTTTTTGATTTTTTTTTAATTCAGAAAACAGGGTTTTGACTGCAAGTACCAGCAGAATGAATTAAAGCTATATAATAGAAATTGTAGGCACAGACAATGTATCTTAAGGCATTTATATTTACAGTATTGTAAATTTCTTCTGTACAGTGCCAGGGAACATTTCTCCCTCTTCCTGTGTGAACTGTGGTTAGAGGTGCATACATGTGGAGATAATCTTCTCTACCCAGTGAGCGGGCTGACTATTGCTACTGTGGGGGTTTTATTTAATTTATTTCAACGAATTGTAAAGTGTGTTTTTATGCTAGCGGAACTTTCTGATAGCAATCTTATATTTAAGCCCGCTCATTAAGGTAATGGAGTATATACGTATAATGGAATTTGGATTTAAGGCATTTATTGAAAACTTAAATAATGCTCATTTTTGAAAAGGCTACCTGCAGTAACAAAATTTAAGGCGCCCCCTTTTTTATGTGAATACCGCACGAGAGTCCCAACTGCTCCCAACCGTCTGAAATCAGTGAGACTATGGAATCCTAAATTTGGGAATATTGTGAGGCTGAAGGTTTTGAGGAAGGGAAAGAGAAAAGGAAGAGGAAGGTAGGAAAATATCTGGCTATTCAGATCTAGTTACCAAACACGGCTAAAGCCATTTCAAGCAAAGTTTCAATTCTGAATAGTGGTATTTCACCGGGGTGATACGGAAAGTATCTTCCACTTATATTATTTTATATGAATTAATTGCGAAACAACACAAATAAATTAAAATAAAAAATTATTTGCGCACGCCGGGATTTGAACCCGGGACCTTCAGATTCGTAGTCGAGAGCCTTACCCCTTGACCACGGAGGCCGCCCTTGAGGTGATCGAATGACTAAACGGGGCTATGTAAAGTTGGTCGTTCATACATATACGAGTATAAGAAATAAGAGATCGGCAGGAGAGAAAACGTTTCTTACAGGTGCTACTCATCCTATCCCGAAATATTAGTTTCTTTTTAAATATTAACTAAACCAATTTCATAATGTTATTATTAAATTTAACAAATACGCCATATAAGAAACCGCGCCCTTGATGTGATTTTCTCTTGAAAACAGTGCTATAGAAGTAATCAAATCATTATTATTATCAGTTTTTTTTATATTGTCATTTTTTGTTGTTGTTTAATTTTCAATTATTCGAACTTCAGTTTGAACGCCAAAATAGCTATCCAATAATAAAAAAAAATAAACTAAAATAGTTACATTATTGAATTTTATTTAATTAAAAAAAATGAAAATTGAATAGAGTTCTACGAATTGAACACAATAACAGTTACTGAAATAAGGAATTTAGCAATAGGTACTTACTGTTTGTTTTTAATACAAGTATTTTGATGAGGGACAGAATTAAAAACAAATATTTTTTCATTAACGTATTTTCCAATGGCTTTTCACCAACTTCGGGGATTAAAGAAAAGTATTTGCTGGTTCGGAAAGGATCCCTAATTAATTTAAACGCGTTAGCTTGATATTTTTCTCCACAGCGATGCATGTAGACGCAGACGGCAGCGGTGTGTTCGAGCAGCTGTTCCTCCAGTACTTGCCAATTGTTATTCTACTGCAATGCTTGCCTCATAAATTGCAATAACATTATTGGCGCCACTTACGCGAGTAAGAAACTGCCGTTTGGCCGGCGTTGCTAGTGAATTTTACTTGATTTTACGTCGCGGCTCTGGGCCTATCGGCGGCTTGTGTGCTGAGTGCACCCATTTCAGGCTTTCTGACAAGTTTGCTATATCTATACCTATAAGATCTATAATAATTCATAGATGGTAGGTGCCAGTGGGGCAACCAATGATTGTACAGCCCGGGCAATAGCCCCGAGGCAATGGTTTCTTTCGGGGCCCGTGCCAAGACAGATCGTAACGAAGAAAACATATTCGTAATTATGTAGCATTAGTTTTTAAAATAGTATTATAAGTTTCATTCTTATTTCCACCGAACAAAGAACACGTTCATATCTTTTTTACAATATTTTTAAATTATGTGCTCCATTCTAAGGTAACAATGTAGGTAGATGGCAATTGTAAATTAGGTTAAGTTTTTTTTTGTAAGTATGTTACGTGAATTTAAATGTAAAAATTACCTATGAGCATAGTTAACAATATATGTATATATTATACAGAACCATTAACAACCATCTTCGCCACTATTAAATTACCGACGAGGAACACAAGACAAAATGTAACATTTTTCTCCAACACTTACACAACCAACTATCGGTCTCATTCAAACCAATAGGATGCATGATCTGGCAACAAGTATTGTTGATAATTTGTTGACTCCATTTATACAGTAAGGCGTCATCTATACCAACACTTTGATGAATCCTACAATATGTAGAACTATAGTTTCGATAATGTAGCGTGAATGATTTGTGTTATAATTTTTTTTTTCTATTTTATATCACTGTGAAACGTTTAGAAAAAATTATGTACTTATAAATTTTGAAAGCTCTTTGTATTGTGTTCTAAAATGCATGTGAAAGCCCAGAAGTAATAAAGATATGACAACTCATGTATTTGTATGTACATATTCATTCTCTCTGTGTTCATAATTCAATTTTGAAGTCGGTTAATTATGTATTAAAAACCTATAATAATTCTCGCCGCAACTGATATAGTCATTTCATTAATTAAGCATGTTTTTTTTTAAAACGTTACATGGTCGACTAGGGCGATCTTTCCATCTGCAATTTTCTTATGCGTTTGATGTCAAAAATTAATCTCATTTAGGTTTGAACGCTCCTGTATTGATTGAGATTTGATTGAACCAATGCGTAAGATAGGTACCAAATTATATGACAATGATAATGAAAACGTTTGTGCTCGGACTCCGAGCTTGCAACAGAAGCCGGAAGTTTCGCTACGTTACTGAAATACAGGCCTAAATAAAGACCCCGATGCCGTATTTTATAAAATTCAACCAGTAAGTAATTTGCTCGTACCTTCAATCTGCCTTCCTAATTTTACTCAATCTTAAACGCATTACTGACGCAATAAATAATTACTCTCCGAGGCTGGATTGTGAAACATTCCAATAAGTAAAAAAGTGCTCAAAAACACTTTGTTTAAAATTAAACGTATTCCAATGTTTGTGACTTTTTGGCGGTGTGCCTTGATACTAAGTAAAATCTTTAAATGAATCGAAATCCGGCATTACAGATGGGTTTTATTCAAAGCTTAACGTGTGCGGTCAAGTGCGACTCGGTGTAATGACGTCACAATAAAAGGCCAAACGTTCGATGAAGATTTATATTGTAGCGTGAGAAATTCAATTATTTATGTCTTATATTCGAGGAAAGTTTAAAGAATTCCTATTATTTGATGACTATAAACGGGTTACTGTAAAAAATAAACCTATATATTATTATATTTTATAACTGGATATATATCAGTAGTCACAAAACGTGAATTGAAGGCTACAGCGCTAACGTTTTCTTGCCAATTGTAGAAATTTATAACGTTTTTAAATAAACGATTCAACCTTCGTAAGAGTAGTAGTTTCATATTGGAGTTTTTGTTATTTTTGTAAGGTTAAATTATAGAGGTCTTATTTCTGCTTACGTTTTTATATTGTGTCAGCTGATGTGTACCCAGCCTTGCTAAGGATTTTTTTAATAAAGTTATGAAGTTGTTAATGTTTGCTTATCGTTTGGGTTCTGTTATTAATTTGACAGCGATCTACTATCTCTAAACAAAGAAATAAATAAAAAAATCATTTGAAAATTTTATTTCATTCTAAAAATTTATTTTCAAAATATTTATACATTTAAAAAAAATTTCTTAAGTAGTTACATACTTGTGTTTTCAATTTTGAAAATTTTCTAAACAAACAAACCTTTTTATTTTTGATATGTAATCTGTGGCTAACCAGAGTGGTATATCTATGGGATAACCTAAATAAAATGCGCTGGGTTCAATGTTTGTCATACTAATTTTAAAACGTTATAGCAACAGTTTTACATAATGGATTTCAGGTCTAAACCTTTCCGGCACTAATTAAAACAAATTGTGTTATTTTCAACGAAATCGGTTGATTAATTTTTGAGAAAATCGAGCACAGACAGACAATCATTAATTTTCATATATAGAGATAAGCAATTAAATAATTGTACTAGTGCGCTAAAAATAATATTTGAAAAAAAAAACATTTCTATTTTGTAGTTAAAAAAATATTGCCAAAATTACATGTAAAAAACCAGATTGGCTGAAGAATTTCATACGAAAAAGCTCAGCTTTTATGGATCACCACTTACTAACAGCTTTTTTCGAAAAGCGGCGCCCTCCGTTAACCGCTTATCCCTACAGTTATACGTGTACCTAGCTTATTGTAGATACAACATTGTACTTACGTTAATACCGCCAGACGTATTAATGCATTCGTCTGCCTGGTGACAAAGTACTGACGCAAATAAATTGCACGCGCATGAAAGGAATGCAAATGCATTAAGTGGAGTCCAAAGAAAAATTGTATAAATTAAACGGGCTAAGAACCACACCGTGGGTGTCGAAAAAAATTGATATGTGAACGGCGTCCATGATGAAAGATCCGATTGACAGGACAAAATATAGACACCTTAACCACAATTAAATTAAGACCGAAGAATTCCCATGGAGATACAAGAGATAAATCTCACCAACCAACGAATTGTGCAACATAATATATACACATATATTTTAATTTGTTTTATGTAATTCCACAGAAGAGTCCCAGCTGCCTCCCCAGTGAGACTATGGCATCCCCAATTGGAGATATTGAGGAGGGGAAGGAGATTAGGAAGAGAAAGGAAAGAGAAATTGGGAAGAGAAGTACCTAGCTATTCTGATCTGGTCATCAAACATGACTAATGCCATTTCAAGCAACGTTTCGTTTCTGAATGTTGGTCTTGCACCAGGACGATACTGACAGTATCAATAACTCTAGATCGTGACGAAAATATACTATGTTTTATTTAAAATTATAGCAAATAGGGCATGTAGAGCGAATGAACGAAGAAAGGAGTGAAAGGAGAATATATGACGCGAATGTGAATGGAAGAAGAAGCAGGGGACGCCCGAGAAAAACATGGCACGATCAAGTGAATCAAATATTTGAGTCGGGCCATGTCAGAAGTCGGAATAATAGAAGAGAATGTATGAGAGATCTCATTTCTACAGTATTCAGTAAGGAAAGGGCACTTTCTAGTATAAAATAAATTTATTTATTCAATTCAGAAAAATGTTTTAGAGTAAGAACAATTTGACTGTTCAACTGGGAAGTTCCCGTTTTAGGACAGTCAAATTGACAAGCTTTGTTCATATTACATAATGTATGAAGAAAAAAAATAGTACGATGGTTAAAAAATATAGATACAGTATATATTACATAACAGTTAATTTTATTGAAGTATGAAGTTAGATGGGTAATGGTTATAGAATGTTTTTAATATTTTGTTTCAAAGACCGAAACATTCATTAAACGTGGTGTTGTTATTTAACAAGGTTAAGAAATGAAATGTTAGCATCTCGTATCTCAGAAAAACATGTTCCTTATTTTCAGTACACAATATCTGTACATAAACGCATGCATACATACATGTACTTGCACATATGTATATCTGCGTGTATGGTAGATTAAAATTAAAATGTTTAGTGGACTTGAGTAAGTAAAATTTTAATTTAAAAAAGTTAAGAATGTAATGATAGTATAAATTAAATAACTTATTTCTCATAAATTTAGTTACTGGGTACGTGGAAGGTGATTCTTGAATTATTGTGATTATTATAAAGAATGTAAACACACAACCTGAGACTTGATCAAGCTTGGTAATAATAATAATAATAATAGTAATAATAATAAAGTTTTATTGTCTTCTTTTTTTATAACAAAATAACAAATAATTGAATTTCCTTTACAAAATAATAAATTATATTATATTAAATTGATGTGCTTGATGAAAAAATAATAATATTTTTAAGGTGATGTGTTTTAAGCGCAGTTGAGTGGTTTCGGTGTTAGTCTGTATTTGGTGATAATATATTTTCTATTTCAGATCTCCCTATGTAACATATACAGTGTTTTATTTGATTTTTAAATTTAATATGGTTATTGTTATTTTTAATGGATAGTGGTATTTTGTTGTAGAGTTTAGTACCATAGTTTAATAAGTTTTTTTGTCCAAATGTTGTGTTTGTGGTTCCTTGTTGTATGTTTTTGATTCTGAGTTCTAGTGTTTCTAATATGTGTTATTTGTTGCTATTTGTTGTTTATTTTTTTTATTTATTTGTGAATGTAAATTAAGTAAGATAATGTTAAGTTTGTTAAAGATTTCGTCAGTTCTAGTTCCTATAGTGACTCTGAGTATAATTTTCATGATGACTTTTTTTGTTCTAATAAGTAAATTATGAATATTATCATTAGCACTGCCCCATCCAATAATACCATATTTATTTAATAGTGATTGGCAGAGAGCCATGTAGATATTAATCATGTCTTTTGTACTGGGGACATTCCCGATTGTTTTAAAAAGTAAGTTAATTTTTTAATTTTGTTTTTTAAATAAATAATGTGGTCAGCCCACTTTAAATTGTGATCAATTTTTACGCCTAGATACGTTATGTGGTTAACATTTTTCAATGATAGACATTAAGTTACAAGATAAAAACGTTACCGTATTACTTTAATGTTTGCGTCACGCGTTTCCAATAATACATGTTGTGAAAAGCCATAACACGAAATATCTTCATTAGTTCCAGCGTTATAAATTGGTATTTTAGCGGTCAATCCGAAATAGCCAAAAGCGATCAGCTTCTAAATAATGCGAAATAAATAATACATAATCGTTACGTCTATATAAAAACCCAACTCACATGTTCAAATTTTAGTTACTTTGCGACAAGAATTTACAACATTCTTCCGGTTAGCATTAAAAAATCTGATTCACAAAAAATATTCTAACACAATTTTAAAAAATGGATTAAAAGTAATGATAGGGCATTTACCGGTGCACTCACACAAATTCTAAATTATTGATTCAAAGATTAACTATGCATATCTTAATATAAGTATACTTTCACAGGTATTTTAAAACTATAAAATAATTTGCAAAATTACTGCCTCAACACATGCTAGCCTAGTGAGGCCGGTTATGTGAAACTTCAACTATAACTGATATTATATTATTTTATATTTTACTTTATAAACCACTGAACACTTACATTATTATAATATACATGTCTTTTAGTTATAGTTAAAATTTAATTACAATAAAGACATTATTATTATTATTAAAATATTGTCTGAATTTTTTTTTTAAATAATTCATTTTTACACTGTTTAATCAAAGTATTAACTGAACTCCGATAGCCTTTGCCTTTTGTGGAGTTTTTTTATGATTCTCAATGTAGCTGTACGATAGTCAGACGACTTTCAACAACTAGTCCGATTCAATCAGATAACATAACTAGTATACTGGTACCATTTCATATTGTATAGGTATTGATTTATGGAGTATCGGCATCATTCCGCAGCAGTCGGTTTCATCACTACCAAAGCTGGCAGTTAATATGAAACCCAAGCTAGCCTGTCGTACCTACAATCAAGAATAACACATTGTTTATTTTCCCCACAATATCCTATTATTTGCTGCAAGGTTTTGTGATTATAAGGTTTTTTAAGGTAATGCTTACGTAATTTAATTTAAGATGTAAAATATATCTAAAAAGATTGAATAAAGACTCGACAGAATTCAGAGCGAAGCTTAAAACTCATCTCTTCAGAAAGTCATGCATGAATGGTAAACGAACGAATGATGATAATATAACATTGATTGATAAAGTAAGGAAAATCATTCATTCACCACTTCTTAGTAAATTCACATTACCAAAACCATATAAGACATTTAAATAAATCTGTTAATAAAACATTGTCATTTATTTATCAAATAATTTGAATTATTTTCTAACAAAATCGGTTTTATCAATAATAAATAATTATTTTTAAAAACCAGTATAAATTAGAATGGGGGGGAGGGGTAAAATCATATAAATAAGTCATTTGAACTTAGAACTGAAGTTTGAACTTAGGCTTGAACGCCGGAACAATTGCCAGAACTAATTAATAACGTTATCAAATTTGATTTACCTTAAAATTTAAATATAAATTTTAAAAAAAAAGCTACAGTTGCATACCCAATTTACACAGCGAAACTACCCGGTTGATACCTACCTAAAGTAATCAAAAGAAAAAATTACAACTTTTCATAGTCCGCGACGTAGTAATTCTAATCCTAAATTCATAAAAAAAGATAAATATTTACCATCTAATAAATATAATATCAATGGAAAATAAGACTGAAAAAGCAACTGCAATATCATGCAATATGTAGGGTTTTCTAATAGTGTGTCTTATGTGTGCAAAATTATGTCTTTGAAACCTAAAACTTTTAAAAATAAAGTGTTAATATGGAGTGACCCGCCAGGAAAGTATATTTTTGTATCTGTACATAATAAGATAAACCCGAGCAAGTAATTAATTATTTTCTGTTGAATTCTTAAGTCCATTTAATTTATTTATTTTTTAAATTTAATAATGTTATTATTAAGTTCTGCATTATTTTCTTTTTTTATTATTATGACAGCTGTTTCGGCATTCAATGCCATTTTCAAACTGCAGTAACAACAACTACAACTAAAAATTTCCAGGCTTTATATACTGCACGCCACTGCTAATAAGGTAATACGATAGGGATTGTTATAGAATTTTATTGATAAATACATCCGATATGAAAATAGTGTTGATATTATTGTGACGAGTCATTAGAAGCAACTTTAGTACAGCCAACTCTAACAAAGCAGGTCTATGCATTTATAAATCGCATGTTTTGTTTACGGTCACAAATCACGTGGTCGCTTCTATTCACGTAAAGTAACGGTCAAGAGTGTTGTGTTGTGAATTATTGCGCTGGCGTTATGAAGGTTCAGTGTTCAGCATTCAGCATTCGGCGTTCAGCGTTCAGTGTTCAGGCCCACGGTCCAAATCCACAATGCAGACGTCGTCTTTGTGTCCACAGCGTTTCCTTTGCGACTGTAACACGCGTGCACTATGGGATTAACATTATATTCAGTCTGCATTGTAGCCATTAGGGTAACGAAGTTGAAACACTATATTAAAGACACAAGTGTAGGATATATTCAGGAATAAGGTTACGTGATTTCTGAATAGAATCAACTAAAAAAAAAACAGGAAAATAAGTTCACCAATCTGACGAGAGGAAGGAATTTAAATTGAACTATGTGGTTTTATGTAATATATGCCTCCCTGTCAATTTATTTTGAGATTACATTGATACCAGCAAGACAAGTATTTCGTGTGTGTTATAATAAATTAATTATAGATTTTCCCCGAAGAAGCATGAGATAAGTGAAACCGGTTGGGGATAATTTTAAAAAAAATGCGATAATTTTTTTTTTTATTGTATAATATTAATTATATACAGTGGGAACTTATACCCGCTAAGCCACTGCAAGTAGCTTGTCAGCAGGAGTTTATTTCAACAATATAATATAATACAACAATAAATTACAATCATCATACAAATGTAGGGCAAAATTATTATATTTACTCGTAGGCGCATGCATGTTGTGATCAATGTACATAAGTTGAAAAAAAAAATTAAAAAGAAATAATAAAAAATAATGGAAAAAGCATTACAGTTTTGTTATTGAGATACTAGAGTCCAATTTTATAACACCGATTTAAATAATATTATAAAAATGTCAATATCATAAAAAATATCAAAGTGTTTGTTTTAATTAATACGTTTTCAATTTTCCAACCAAACTACGTAGGTAATAATTTTGTTTTGAAATAAGTCATTTTATGAAAAATGCGATTGAAACGAAAAATGTTTCATTATTTTTTTTTAAATCGTAGTACTAAGCTAAAAACATTTTTAATAAAAATTTATTGATAATTTTTATTCCCCTTTTTTTGAGAAAAGCCACCACATTTAGTGAACTGTTTTACATGAATTTGCTATTTCTCTGAAGGTCGCCGTGAAAATAAAGATCGTAACCGTATCCGTTTCAGAACAGTATTGAGTAAATGATTAATTAAATTTTGCTAAGATCTACATAATTTATTTATGTTCACATTTGAGTTCTATTTCGCCTTCAAATTAGTTAAAAAAAAATTGCATTTGGTTTAAATTTTCGTAATGAAATAGAAAATAAGATCTTCTTAGTAAATGAAATAAAAGGTAAGTTTTTTTGGTGAGCAATTAGTACCTACCTATGGCCCGTTTACTTGTATTTGTATCCCTTACGAGATTAAATAAACGTGTATCCGTTATGACGTTATAATTGTATGGGTAATGCATCGATATCCCAACTGCGATTTTCACGATTACAGTAATTAAATATTTTTGAACGATATATTGCTGTTAAAAGTCAATGAGTAAAGAGCGAACGTAAATCACTCATGAATTTTTCAATCCTTTCAAATGTTCTCAACAAAATAATAATAATATTTGGATGACTTGCATAGCGACGTTTTTGTGAAAAATCACCTCAGGTATCTCATATTTAAACTTTCTAGAAAGTTCCCATCCATTAACTTTGATAAAACATGTTTAAATTAAAAAATATATATATATTTAAATTAGAAGATAACTTATTGGTCTTAACTCATGAAATGTTTTTTTCCGTTTTTTTTTTATAATTATGGCGTATCATTTCTATTATGTTTTAAATCTTATATAAAAAAGATTGTTTAATAATTGTTAGATAACTTTTTTAATCATATCAAAGAAAGTAAAAGATAAACCGCACCCGTGAAATAATTGTATTAAGCTCTCATTTTAATCGTATTATCACAATTTAAGCCCAGCTTGATGTTTTCTAAACTGTTCACCCGAGTGATCTTTCCCCAACGTCTTCATTTAAAAATTTCAAATAAATTAAAAGTCAGTCCGCCACAGAAGAAATTAATCACCAGCGAGTCCTTTTTGTTGCTATGTGATTTTTTTCCCATTTTTTCCTGGTCCATTTCAGATTCAAAGGACCTGTGTCCTGCTCTTATTCACGTAATCTCGTATTTATGTCTCCTTTTTTCTCTCGGCTAATATGAACGATGGAAGTATCATAATTATTATATCTATGACGTATACTATGCACGTCTCTTTTGGCTCGATGTGTTAATTTAGTCGTTTGAATTTATTTGAATTTATGATAGCGAGATAGTATGCATTCGTAATGAATGAATACGTAACACATAATGTATTTGGGTACCTAGCTTCTACCTACTAATAATTTCGATTGGAAAATAAATTATTTAATATCTTTCCTATTCTAGTTAGGTAGGTATATGATGAAAAATAAATAATGTCGATTCTTAATGCACCATTTGGTGTCACTTTACGAAAAGTGCAGAAATTCCTAGAGCGAAACTTACTTTGGTGTTAATATTCATACAGAACTTGACCTCGCAAACATTGATCAATTGCACACTGAGTATAGAGCCTTAGTAAAGGTCAAACTGATGTTTCTATTTTCAATGTAAAACAACTCAATTTCACACGATTTTAGTGGTGTTTATAAAGTGACAACTAACAGATTAACTTCTGATTGATTAAAGGTATTCAAATGATAAATATTATTTAATACACCAAGAATATGCAAAAAACACTTTATTATTAATAATATTGTTATAACCGTACATAGCCTTTTACGTGCATCTAATATCAACTCTAGAGCTATAACTTACTGTGAGAAACTACAAATTTAATCTGAGAATCGTTCTTTATTATCAGTAAAGTCGTCCAAAATCACAAAATCAAGATATTATTTCTCAGCCTAGACCTGAAAGTGAGACGGCAATAAATCTCGCGCTTGTCTCTACTGGGGAGAGAAGTGGGGCATCCATTAGCCGCGCGGGGGGAGACGGGCAAGCGCAAGGGGAGGGGGGAGCAGCAACGATGCATCAGCGGCGTGTCAGTGCGGCGCCCCACCCTCCGCTGCGCCCGCGGGCTACAACGAGTGCGGACCTGGATTTCAATTCAAATACCTACAGGACCGGATGATTAACCTACGTTAAAAACGTATGAACCTAGAATGTAGTGGGTATTTTATATTCGATGTTTGATTTTAATGTTTTAAGGTAAGTAAGCGGGGAATAATCTGCTCCGTGATTGTTATGTCGGTAAAATTATAATGTAGACTGAGAATTTGATGGAAAATTGAAAGCTGTATAATAATTTATTGTTAAGAAAAATAATGTTTTTCTATCTTGGACCTATTCGTTTAGAGTTTGGTGGTCTAAATACACTTTTAGTATTTAAAAATATATGTTTTAAACTTGCGCATATATAAGTATATATGTATTTCATTTACGTTTTATGGCTAAATAGCTAATAGGTATGGCTATATAGCTGATGGGATATACAGAGAGGATTGGACGCAAGACACATCTGTTTCAAATTAAACTCTTTGTCATTTGCTTTATTCAAAATCATTCATGCTGTTCTGTTATATGTACCAATCTTAACACAACCCGACTAGATTTGCTTGATTCTCTAATATCTTCCTGGGGCATCCCCGACATCTCCTTCTTTTCTTTAATATTTATTAATAAAAATTCTTGGTAGCCGATACTCTAGCAATTTCCAGGTAATTATGTAGGTACAAGCCTGCATACTCGTAAATCTAAGAATGGTGGTACCGACGAACCTGTCCTCAGTTTTGTTTTGGCCCGATTAATACAAGATAAAACCACTGAAAAGAGGTCTATCTTAAAAGCCTTAACTCATTCCCAGCCGTGAGCTTACGTAGATATAATCAGCCGTTTGTTCATACCTATCCACCTACGAATTTTACGATGCTACCAGTAGGAGCTTTAAAGCGTTATTACAAACTTTATCAAGGGTAACTATTAATAAATCTCTCTTTAGATTATTAGTGATTAGCTATTTATAATACATTGTTTTGTAACCTAATAAACAATATACACACATTACCAAATAATAAAAAAAAATCATAATAATATATAACAGTATATCGTCGCAATAAGGAACTCCAATTGGTAAATTTCGTTTTTTTTATAAAGTAAAATTTCGTAGTTATAATAATGTTCATAGTTTCAATTTTCAAAGCCCGCTAAAATGCTCCTAATCTATGTCCGGTCGGTTTTGATCACTTTTGAGGTTAGAATGTCAAATGTCAAAACAAGGATGAGATTTACCGTACATAATTTTATTTCCATTCATAGTACACCGTAAGGAGCGAATGAACGAAGAAAGGAGTGTAAGAAGAATGTATGACGCGAATGTGAATGGAAGAAGAAGCCGAGGACGTCCGAGGAAGACATGGCATGATCAAGTGAATCAAATACTTGAGTCGGGCCATGTCAGAAGTCGGAATAATAGAAGAGAATGTATGAGACGATGTATGAATGTGAATGAAGCAAGATGTGTATGCCAAGATCGAGTTGTTTGGCGGTCCGTCCTCTCTGCCTACCCCTGCGGGGAAACGGCGTGATGGTTAGTTAGTTAGTTGAGCATTAATGTTATCATAAATCCGTATTGATAATTGGTTTGCCAATGAATACTCTAATTTATTTCACTAATAATAATAGTTTATAAATATTAAATTTCGCCAAAACTAAATAAAAACACGTATTTAAAAACTCAAAACAAAATCGAAAAATAAAAGTGTCCATAATAATACAAAAACAAAATGCGCACGTGACGTCAGATGTTCCAAATGCAATGGTATCAACATGACGAGGTGTTTTGGTCAGATGATTTTTTATTCACTTTTAAATAACGATTTATAAATTGCACGTATAATTTATATATAATTAAATTTATGTATTCAGAATTGGTGTTTGCTGATCTATATGAATACAGATTTTAAAGCCATTATATTTTTCACTGGAGTTCCTTATTGGAAGTTTTAAATGAAAGTATTTCTTAAATTTATTGAACGATATCACGAACAGATTATTCATATAGGTAATCTTCTTAAATCGTGTACATTAGAATTTTTTCTTTTAAATTGGATTTCATTTGTGCCATCGGGATTTAAACGATGGAACCAATCGCAATGATATATTTATTTACTAATTTTCGGGAATCGACAGTTCACAAAATATTATTTTTTAGGTGAACAGTATTCCAAAAATAAACCCAATTAAGGATTTCCTCCTAGTGACTTTACCTCAAATAAGACAAGATGTAAAAAATATTACATTACACGAGATTACATAAAATAAAGATTTTCTATTATTCAATTAAGACTGAAAGTTTTTTGGTAAAGAATAAGCTTTTAGTCATCCAACAAAACCATTTAACAGCATTTTTTTTGTTTAAAATGGACAATAATTCTTAGACAGGTACACCATTTTTGCTTCCAGTGTATATTTTTTTTTTTTTTTACTAAGTATTTTTTAATATTTTTTTCATGAGCTTCTGTTCACGACTTTGGAATGACTGTTCCTACCCACTGCTGAGTACATAATTCCTCCCTCTGCCAATGGAAGTAAGACCGTGAACCCTAACCCCCGTTGGCTGAACCAAAACAATGGATTAAATACCCCCAGAATTATTTGGGTCAATGTACGAGAGGTACCTACCCGAACAGCTGAGATCAGTTCTTGTTCAGTAGGCATTCTGGATGCACACACCGAGGTTCCTACGTAGTACGTAGAAAATTATGTTCAACTGACATTATTCTCTTGTTTTATTTGAAAAGTGTGAAACAATATGTAGGAAGGTACGTATTTCATTTAGAACTATTTTTTATTCAATTTAGGAGAAATATATTTATAATTTTTATTTATCCATAAAGATTGGCTTAATGCAAATTTTAAGGTTAAAGGGAAGGAAGAAAAATAGTTTGCTATTACAAAGCATTAAAATATCTATTTAGCCGAAAACTTTAAACTATTTTGATTATTCGCGATTAGAGATTGCGTTTAATTGAAAATTTTAGATAACAAAACACACTTTTAGCAGGTAATGCTATTAAATATAGAAATAAATTGTTTATCGTCGGGTGTGCCTATAAACGGAAGGTAAAATATATATTTTTTTGTGTATTTACATGCTAAAAATATATTTTTTTAATATGTAAATTAACGCCACCTGTGATCACGAATTTACTTAATAATTTTTAGGTTAACTTTAAAGTAGGTACCTACTTTTAGAAGAAAGTAATGGATAGGTACCTATAATATCTACCTATGTATGTAATAAGTATTATTTATCAGTTTTGCTTATTTTCATGATCACCTTGGGCGCACCTTACAATCTGTGATTTAACTTTCTCAATAAATGTTTGCAAAATTGTTGTTTCTGATTCCAGATAGAAATGTGTAGCGACGTGATCTCTCTGCGTACCCCACCGAAGACAACGCTTCGTTGAAGGTATATTAATTAACCTTTAAGGAGAAATCATATTTTTTGGTGAGTCGTCTTTTAATACGCCTAGAAAAAAATAAAGAATCAGACCTAAAAAAACTTTTAAAGTTCAAAATCTTCTACTTACAAACCCCTTTTCGGATATTGTCATATTTTTCATGCTGGTAAATTATTTTTTTGTGGGATATAATTAACAAACATTTTAATATTTATATCTGAGATTTACAAAATAAAAAAGAAAAACATATTTTGGTGATTTTTTTGCGTAAATCGAAACACGTTGTCGGTGTTATGCGGGAATTTCAACCATTTCGCCACCTGCATAAGGAGTTCGTGATTTTGTTAGAATTTTAAGAAGTGGTTCCTCTTAAAATTTCTTTTTATTTCCAAAGATCATTAAAAGGGGCTATTTTAAAATAATGTCAAAACCCGCAAAAACGTTTCACGACCTGAGATCCCACATCGTGTGCTAATATTTTCAACGAAATGTTTACAGCGATAATTCACAGTAAAAGTGTACCGGCGAACTGAAACTACAGGGTGCCCTAGACGGCGCGGCCCTATCTTCCGTAGGTACACACCGGCTTAATTAATTTTTGCATCGCTTTTACACCTGGTGTTAATTCCTAAACACATAGTACCAAACTTTATCTTTCGTTGCAAGCGAAACTAAGCAACCGAGTAAAAAAGGCTAACTTTTAAAGCTACGTCAAAATCATGCTGAATAACTTTAATAATTCTTTTGATAAACTTGATAAAATATTTGATTCGCTTAATTCGAGACAGTAGACAAAATGATATTTAAAATAATTTTAACGGCTATTGTATGCAGTTACGAAATTTAAGTTTGTTTTTCGAACTTAAATTTCTTTGTTAAAGTACTAGAAGAATTTTTTTGTCTGTGAGCAACCTGCTGTTAAACATTTTAGATGCATTATTTCGTATGTAAATCTGAAGTCATGTTTATGTTTAGATTTAATTACTTGCCCCGGAGCTAAGTAACTACATAGATAAATGTTAGCTTTGTGGGAGAGGGTTCTGGTTCAACACCGAAATAATAATACTTGGAAACAATATCAAGTTTTTTGGCTTACGAAATTTTCATCGAAAAAAATTGATCAATTTTTTAATCTAATTATACATAAACCTTTTTAATGCGAACGCTCCAGAGCTCCAACTGCTTGAAAACAGTGGGATTATGGCTTCCTTCCTTTGGGGAATGTTGTGACACCAAATAAAGTAAGAAAGGGGTGGAAACGTGAAAGGTCGCTAAGTGTAGTACTATTCAGACCTGGTCAGATAACGAATAGCCTTAACAAATTTATTAATAATTTATATTTATCAAATGATGTAAAACAACTCTGTGGAGTCTTATTTATTAAATTGATAATAATAGCTTTGTTTAAAACCACCGCATTTAATATGTTAATATCTACATGTTTCAGAAGCAAAGCTCCCCTCGTCGTGATAAACAATTTACCTTATTAAAATTAATTTAATAATTTATATACTAAAATAGTGGCCTAAAAAAAATTTTTTTTTAAATTATTTATATAATTATCGCATGTGAACCAGTGGGACTATTGAATCCCTACGTGGCGTATATTGTGCGATGAGGAAGGTTGGGAAGTAGATACCTACAATATAAACTTTTTTTTTTTAAATATAACGTGTTAATTTGGAGTGACCTACCAGGTAAGCATGTTTCCGTATCTGTTTGTAAATAATAAGATAAACCCTAGCAAATAATATTTGTACAGCGTCCTTGAGGTGATTTTTCTTAAAAACGGCGATAAACAAATTATCCAATTATTACCGGAATATTAAGATCCTGTAACTAAACAAGGCTAAAGTTATTTTAAGCAACGTATCGCTAATGACAGACCGTCTCTCATTCGAGGCTCAAATGAAATACTTTTATGATTTTAACTTTAATTACGTACGTAGAATAGTGAAAGTAAATTGATTTATTTTTTATTGTTTTCGCTAGATTTAAGCGTGCAAACTTAGTATTAAAATACCCTGTCAAGCATGTAGTTTGTTAAAATATCTATCTTGAAAACATCCTTAAGGTTAAATGAAACGTGATACGCGCTCATAGCATAAAAAAACACTTTAAGCTGTCAATGCTTACAAATATTGAGATGAATTGTTTGTTGGCAGGTGTACATACGGAACATGAAATCAAACAAATTGTTATTGTAAGTATACAGCTTAAGTCCCTCATAAAAATACTGTAATACTTAAATTATATTTTTAAGTTTTTTAAAGGACCCGAGCTTTAAATCTACTTTTTTTCGAAAATATTTAAAATATTGCCATCTGTGAGCGCAAATTATGTTTCGTTTAGTCTTAAGCAACCCTTCGCTTCTGAAGGCCGGTTTCTTACTCTAGGTTCAAAGGAATTACCTACTTTCAGAAATTTACTTTAATTACGTATGCAGAATAGCGAAGATGAATTCAATTAATTTTTGAATTATTAACACAGAATTTTAAACTTTGTGTTCAGGAACAAGGAACTTACCGTCCTAATAACTATGTAGTTCGTCGAAATATCGATGTCTAAAAACATCCTTAAATTGCGTTCCTATGATGATCGTGCAACTTTGAAGCACAAAATTCGAGTTCAGATATTCAAAGTTCTAATGAAACAAACGTTGAATCGGCAGAGTTTAGCCTTGAATTGCCCAGCGCATACCTTATTGATTTATTAGATGTTGGCTTGCAAAATTATGTCATGATGTCGATGCTAGCTGATTTATGGCGCTGAAGACGAATTTCATTTAAACGTTATTCATTTTCGCAATGACGAGGAATATTCATGATTCACGTTTGGGAACCGAACAAAAAAATTGTATCTAAAAATGTGTTTAAAATCAGTAGACGAGGGTTTAAAGCTCGGACCAAATTTTATTTGATTAATTTGTGTTATTTCATAATTTATTCATTTAAAATGATACATAGTGAATTGGCGACACGTTCCAGAGAGGTATATACTGTCTGTATCTCCTTAGTGAAAAACCATAGTTCAGAATCTAAATTTTGCTTTAAATGGTTTTAGGCGTGTTTGGTGACCGGACCTAAATCGCCAAATACTTTCCCACCACTCTCTTCTCCATCTCCTTCCCCTCATCACTACTTTGTGCATCACAACATAACCGAAATAAGGATGCGATAGTCTCACTGGCTCCAGACAATTAGAAGCATCTGTGACCCTTGTGGGGCACTCACGTTAAAAAAAAAAAAAAAGGTTTTAAAAAAAAAATATTATATCAATTTCTCCTCATTAGCTACCTTTGTCATCTTTGAGGATGGTGTGTGGATGGTTTTTTGAAGATAGAATGGAGTGATCCTCATATAATTACTTAAAAATTACTCATGTTTTTTTTTATTATCAACTACCTTAAATTTAGTAAGAATGTTACTTTTAATAAAATAAAAAATTCTAATGTAATAATTGGTTGATTCGTATAGCGCCGTTTTTTGTAAAAAATCACCTCGAGGGTGCTGTACAATTATTTTCTTGCTATACTTTATCTAATTATGTATAAACAGATACAGAAAAACAATGTGATGATAATCGTCGAAATGATGCCAGTGATATCTTTGAATTAAATACATTGAAGCACTGTTGCATCGCAGCCTAACATTTTCAAAAAAGAAATATTTCATTCGAATCTACGTTGATTTATTTCCTGTACTAATAATTACTTATGTAAAGAGAACAATAAAAATAAATAAAATGATTTATGTTAATTTTATGATGATTTGACTTGCTTTATACATTGCCGGCACACTGAGATTTAATTATAATAAGGAGGTATTCTTTTTATCTGTGGAGAATTTTGCCGCATAAATTACGACACGTTGAAAATAAATATAAACTAATTAAGAGGTACCTACCCACCAAGTACCTCCTCATAAATAAAGTTATTTCATGTCTTATCTTATTTCTGGCCTACAAATTGATACATTTAGCTTTAAACTAGCGAGTATGTAGAATTACAACATTTCACAAAAGTTTAAAAGTTTAGATTTTTACAATTTTTTTTTAAATCAACATAATTAATTTGAATGAAATAGTAATTCAGTGAAGGCTACATTATCTATCAACAAAATATTTTCACATCGAATGTCAGAAACCATCATGTGATACTTTATGTGAAGCCGGTAGGAACCGGCTTCATAAGAGATTTTACAATATTTTTCCTTATTGAAACAGCTGAAAAATATGTTAAATGCAATATGGCATTGTGTTTATTATTTTGAAGTCAAATAAATATGTAAAAGCTGCAAAGCTCTTATTAAAAATTGCGTGCTGAAAGCTTCGTTCAAGACTTTACATTTAATTATTTTTACACCCCAAGCTTTAACTAAATAGTTATATGATATTCATTTATTCAATAAGTGTGTAATAATTTTGTGGTATCATTATTGATAAAATGAATAAAAAATAGTGATTGTGTACATAAATATAGCTTGTTTTGGAAGGGAAGCTTCCCTCACCAGGATCCACAGTATAGAAAAATGTAGATATTTATATATTAAACGGTGGTGTACACGAAATATTTTTAAATAATTATATATACTTTTAGACAATTATAAACCTCATTGTAATATAATATGTAAAATGTTCACGTAAGTCCGTCTGCTGCCCGTGAATATTTTAAATCATAGTTTTAATTTCCATACGTATTATATACTTGTTCTTTTGTTATTTGTACAGTTTCATGATATCATAGGTCTTCATTCAAGACTTAACATTTGACTCTTTATACCCCTAGTTTATTCTAAATTATTTATGTAAGTGAGTCTGCTTCTCACTGAATATTTTAAGTAATAGTTTTGAATTGTACATATATTTATAGAATGGCTTTTATTTTATAATTGTATTAGGTTAGGTTCGAGGTGAACCTTCACAAAACTGCGATATAGAGAAATTAACTCTTATTATTATCTTATTATGATAATTATTAAGACATTTTGCTATTTCAAACAGTCTCGATTCTGATTTTCTGCTCTACGTCATTTATTTTTTACTAAAATCAAAATCTCTATAAAAAAGCCTCGCAGTTTCATTTAGAATTTTTCGATTTATCGGTGATTTATAAGCAGGATTGAAAGCAAAACACGTTTTTCACGTGTTTGGATAGAAGGTAAAATATTTCCGTGTAAAGTGATGCATGCAGTATTATGTAAACAAAAATTCTTCCTCCAAGCAAGAGTCTAAATGCACTTCTTCCAGAATGCAATCTGGCGGGCGCGGATGCAAGCAAAGGACGAACATATTTCACGGAATATGCTCGATTCGGCACGGACGACACTTCTTTGTATCGCAAACGGGCGTGCCTAGTCATACGGCGGATATTATTGGATGTTTATCCGGGTTTTATGGACTCTTTGCCGCCGCGATTTAGTTTTATTTTCACCAAACTATAACCCACCTGCCGCCGAGAGTTTTTACGACTTTTTAATACAATATTAGTGGCGATTAATTTGAACACTGCGCTGCCTCAATAATTCTGTCTCTATTGCCTTCCTATGATGGAGGCGTCTGATAGCTTTCATGGTCATAAAGTTATTTGCTAATAAATCGATAAATCTGTTATCTTTGAAATATTTTGATCGATATCTTTCCCCATGTAGCAAAGTGGTGAGCGATTTAACTACGTACCCATAGATCGTGGCTCTAAACCCGGCCCAAAAGTTTTTTTTTCAATATAAGTGATTTTAAGCAGTTTTTATTTTTTTATTTGCATCTTGTTACATGATATCGCTTTATCTTTGTATAGTGACCAAGGAAGAAGAGCCACATACTTTCTCATGGCTAATTTTCAGGATTTGAATAATAAATAAACAATCTTTAACATCTGATTTTTTGGACTTTTCCATCAAAAAATTAATTGAACAGCGGGAAACACTTTTTTATGCCATAAATTTAATACTCTTTACTATTTATTTAAATATTGAAATATAAGAAAGACATCTAGGTGTAGGATCAATAAAAGATCTCTGAAACCAAGGGCGATGTATGTTATAATGTTTGACTTGGAAGTAATTATTAACTTGATGTTTTATCTACAACTAGCTGATGTGTACCCGACCTTGCTCGGGTACAATAATTGATTTGACAGCGAAACTAACTATCTCCAAATAAAGAAACTTTCATTTGAATATTTTATTTCATTCCAAACGTTTATTTTTTCAAAATATATCTAAAACATGTTTTCCATTTTGAAAATATTCTACCCAAAAAAACCTTCTTCTTTTGAATATGCAATCTGTGGCTAACCAGAATAAAACATGGCGGGTTCAATGTTTTTCGTACTAATTTTAAAACGTTATAGCAACAGTTTTACAAATTGGATTTCATTCAAACTACTTTCTAAACCTTCCCGACACTTATAAAAACAAACAAACTTACATCGATTTTTATATATATATATAGATGAAAATTCACCAATGAGTTGATTTTTCATAATGAACTTCGCTATTAAGTTGATTTGTTTCATACGAAGGTCTTATGTAATTACCAAAAAACTACATTTTCGGAATAATGCTTTTACATTTCCTCCAACAAATAATATTTTTCTTGCGCGTGGAAATGTGGTGGTGACAAGTATTTTAATGGCCAAAGTTATGGCCTTCCGTGGATACAAGACAAAGTAGCTAAACAAAGGGAAAAAAAACGGTGATAAATTATTGGGTTTTCGTACTCGGCTTGTGCAATAGGCTGCGCTCATATTTTACAACCCTTATTTTTAAATTTTCGTTATGTATCGCTGTTTGAATAGGATAAAAATGTGTAAAATATGTAGATATATGATATTTGGTGAAAAGTTCTTACGCCCTTTACGACAAGGGCAAAACAACGTTATTTATGAACTCTTTTCACTAATATATTACATCCAAGTTAATGTGAATTATATAAATGGAGCTTTCTCTCATGGTAACTGAATTATAAAAGATAGTATTATACTTACTTCAAACATTATATAAAATGATTTTATAATATTATTAAATAATTATATACTTTCTTCAAAGTATTCTATATATTCCTTTTTATTTTATTTTTTTTTATGTAAATCAAATTTAATAATGTTATTATCAAGTTCAGCGAGTATTTTTAGTTTTTATTATTGTGACAGCTGTTTCAGCGTTTAATGCCATTTTCAAACTGTCCTTAAATGTCGAAACAGCTGTCACAATAAAAAAAACTTGCAGAACTTAATAATAACATCATTAAATATGATTTACATTAAATTTTTTTAAAATTATATGGAGTTCTACGAATTAAACGCAAAAAAAAAATTAATACTATATATTCCTGATGAATAAAGCATCGCCTTTGAAACATTTAGATATCTGTGTGGTGAACACAAAGTACATTTTTAATTCATTTAATAATCTTTTATGATTATATTTTCAACTATTGCACACATCTTCTGTACTAATATATTTTTTCTTTGTTAACAGTTTATACCAATTATCTAAGCTTTTCACAGCCTATATCACCCATAAATATGTAGTAAGAACCATTTTTTATCATTATCGTAGAGCCTCATGAAATGGATATACATTTAATATTTTCTACAAGTTTCTTTATGAAGCACCCATACGGTTTTATTTCACAACAATTGCACAGTAAAATTTAGCCAATTATTACTATTTTTATTATGTATTGATTATCTGATATTCGCTTTATGTTACGCTGATTTGAATGCGTTAATTTAATAATGTTTATAGTTTTATTTATGACGACTGTATGCTTCCAAAATAAATAACAAAATAATAATTTTAAAACCTGATACGTATTCATGAAACAAACTTATTTAATGTAAAATCACATAAACACAAAGCACAGAAACGATTTTTCACTTTCAAACTAATAAAATTTGAACCTATAGGTATACGAAACAAATATACACTTCGGCATCTCAACCAATAGATACTCATCAAAATCATCATGGCTTCCGTTTGGCGTAAGTAGGTAAAGGAAAAAATATGTGCATCTGCCGCCTGCAACCAACGACGCGTGCAATTATTAGGGTAGCCCAAAGATGCGATTCAAAAATAAAAATCGACGCGCTTTAGAAGGCTCTTCAATCTCAAGAGCGGATCGCATTACGGTGAACATCGCAATTTCACACTTTTCACAAATTACATTTCAATCAAGCAGGATACTTAAATACATTAAAATATGCGTCTACCCATTACGCAGCTCTGAGTGTAACTGAGAGGGTAGTTTCACGTGTTTGTATAATTCTAAAGGGATGATTCCAACAGAACATCGTCCTTGCTAATATAATTATTTTATTACCCACTGAGTTCACATTATTCATCTTTATGTGTTGTGTTTTTTTTTAAATATTGCTGACAACAATCGGTGGTCGACAAAAAATGGACGTACGATCCGTCTAACGTCTAACGGCTTTTTTCAGGAATCATAATTTCCAAGGCAACCATGAATTCGGGTGAACATTATCATTAAGGGAACATCTTTGTCCGTTTTTTTAAACGTCTATGCCTTTGTGGCATTTCTTTTTTGAACAGGTAAAATGGTTCGACGTTTTCTTAGTTAAAAACGCAAGTTGAATGGATGGCAGGATGTATACGGTGTTTGCAATGTTTTGTGCTTACGGTTCGAGCATTAACCCAAGGTTAACGATCTTTGCGTCATATAACGATTTGTTTGCGAATATCTGTAGCTCGGGTTGTTCATTTTTATCAGAAACAATAATGTTTGGTAAAAATTACGATTTAGGATACTTTCTGATAATATTATAACGTTTACTGGCTTTGGAGGTGTTGAATCGTGTTGCACTTCCTCCGCATTCTTGAGCCAAATGTTTGGATCTGCAATTTCCGTTTTAAATAAGTACTTAACATATGAGGTTTTATTTTATGTATTTTCTAAAATACAGGCAAACATGCAATATGGTGCACACTTTTGTGTACATCCGGCCAACATGTTAAGAATAAGTATTTTTAATTCGTTTTTTTATATACCTACCTACATGTATATTTATATCAGAGTCTCTTTTTTCCTCTTTACCCTTGAATATAACTATAGCAATACGGTTACATATTATACTTTTTTTTTACATTGGAATATAAAAAAATATTGCTTTCTGTATATTCTGCCTATATTCGTTTTTAAAAACTAAAATGTGTTAAAGTTATAAAATGTTATAATTTCTTCAAATAGTTGGTTTTCACTTTGTGGCGTCATTATTAATGAATGAATTAAATGATATACTTTGTATTCACCATTTTATTAATATAAAAATATCTTCATGTTTCGAAAGCGATGCTTTCTTCGTCAGGAGTTTACTATCTGTAATAGATTTTTTTTTTAAATTAAAGGTATAGTCAATATCTAATACGGATTATTGGTATTTTATTTATTTTTGTTTTAAATTATAAAATATAGGCCATTAAATTAAATAACTTTGATAATTATTTGTGGGTTATTTTTTTTTAAATTGTCATTTGTGCAATGTAAATATGATTACATAGAATGAAATTTAAAAAAAAAAAAAACAAACAAACAAAATATCAAAAAAAAGAACTTTTTTTCGGGTCGATATTTTAAATAGTGTACTGCAAATTTGTGTTCCAGGGTAAATTTTGCGTTTTTAATCTAAATTTATGTCCATCATAATGCTTATTTTTTAAATCTTATATTTCATTATATTTTCATAGCAGAAGGTGTAATTTTTTTTTAATATCCTTAGGTCCCCAAATAATTGCGTTGTCTCCTTAAAATCGCGAAAATTCGATTTCTTTAATGTCCTTCATTTTTTAAGTTTTTTTTTTTTAAATCTTCTAATCCGTATTAGATGATTGGTATACCTTTTGATGAATCATTTTTAAAAACAGACATCATTTTCAATAATTTTTATTGACGTTAGATACCCGCCTTTAACCGACATAGTTTGCTACTTCCTACGTCTAATCTATGCAATAAAATTGTATTTTAATATTTTTAATAACCTTGCTCTCGACCAATTAAAATGGCAGGTTCAATTTGAAGTCCCATCCGATACCATTTGTGTATTCTTCATCTACAGAAGTGATCTAATTGTTTGTAAACACGGCAATTAAAATGATTTATTCATATTATATTGTAATTAAAATACACGTGAGTTGCCATTGTGCACAAAATAATGAATTCACTTAAGCGATCATTCACAATTACATAATTAACCCAATAAATCTTCTAGATAATAAATGATTACCGCCGTTGTAAAAAGGGAAACGTAAAAACTTATATCTGCATAGAAAATCTAGTGAAAATAAACATAGGTATATAATATCCCGCAATTTGGTAAAGTCTTGTAGTACTTTTATATTATACTAGCTGATGTGTACCCGGAGTTGCTCGGGTACAATAATTGATTTGACAGCGAAAGTAACTCCAAATAAAGAAACATTCTATTGAGTATTTTATTTCATTCCAATCGTTTAGTTTTTCAAAATATATCTTAATCATAAAGTTCTTAAGTAGGTACCTACTCGTGTTTTCCATTTTGAAAATATTCTACCCAAAAGAACCTTCTTCATTTGAATATGCAATCTATGGCTAACCAGAGTGTTATATCTATTGGCTAACTTAAATAAAACATGGCGGGTTCAATGTTTTTCGTACTAATTTTAAAACGTTATAGCAACAGTTTTACAAATTTGATTTCATTCAAACTACTTTCTAAACCTTCCCGACACTAATAAACCGGTAGAATAATGTTTGTGAACATCGAGGACAAACAAACTTACACTGTTTTATATATAGATTGAAGTGTATGAACGTGTATAAAAGTAACTTTAATGAAAAATTCTATTTTATTCTAGAAAAGTGTAATATTTCAAAGAAATTGTTTTTTACACTAGTTCCCTTGAGGAACTTTTCAAATTATCCAAGTGTTATAATTTCTTCAAACGATTGGTATTCAATTTGTAGCGTTATTATTAATGAAATAATTTAAAAATATATACTTTTTTAATGTCCAAACAAGAAAAGCGATCGGGAATAAATGAAATATAATAATAAATGACAGCATTGATGTTGAAACTTATGTATATTTATGTACATTTATAAAGTGGTGTAAACAAAGTATAAATGTTAATTAATTAATTATCCAAATATTAATATCTCGAATATTCGCTCCATGATATAAAACTTTGTAATTAAAATAACCGTCATCAAACCGTTATCCATTTACGCTTCCATCTATTTATTAAACACATAATATATAATTAACCGATCAACTATTCATTGTCTCATTCCTACTTCTCCCGTCCGATAGTGAATTTTAATTTTAAATTCAAATGAAATTAAGTATTGGTACCAATTTAATAGTTATTTATTAAGTAGGTAGTGCCGATCAGGATATATTTGCAATACTTATCAAATCAAGTATTTTTTCATGATTCGTGATGCAACGCTCGTGGTACTGATTTAGACTGAGTATCTAAGGAAATCGGTCTATGTCTTCGTAATTCTTATTTTTTATACGTAAAAAAATATTACTTTATTCAGAGTACAAATTATCCAAACATACAGACTGCAGAGTTCAATTACATCGAGTCTGGGAAAAAAGTATTTTGTTTGGTTTAAATAAATAAAATATCAAGAGTTATTTCAGTTTTACATACGACAGTTTTAACGCAGATTTATTCTTAAAAATAAAAATTCAATACTAAGATTAGCATCTGATAATGATATCGGACTAATATACTAAAACGCGAAAAAAATACGCTTTGTCAGAATGTACCAAAATATCGTTATCGTGTGTAATATAAATTAAGTAAATACATGTAAATGTTACCCTTTGGTTCTGATATCGTTTTTACAAGTGCCTATCTACTGTCTAACTACTGGCTAATATTGGATTGTTTATGAGATATTAACTAGATTTAATTTTATTTAGGTTGATCTTACCATAGCAACCATTAGGTCAGCCGAGTCATTAGCTACCGGAAGATTGAAGGAGAAAGCACATACCAGATGCTAAGTTCGGAGAGCGTACTTTCGGAGTGTTAGAACCTCAAGCTTGGACTCAAGACTTGACAGGATTCAGAGCTAAACATAAAAATAATCTTTTCAGACAATCATATCCATAAATGATAGGATTTAAAAAAAAATATTTTTGTTCATCTATACAATCTTAATGTTATATAAGGGTTATGGTACTGTACCTGTCTCACTAGGAGAACCCGTGTTGAGAGCTGGAAAACCTAAATTTTATAGCTAGGCAGCCGGTTAGAAGGTCCTTACCTAAAAGGTCACATAGAATATGTAATTTTTTTGATGCACTAAGACGCAAATGCGTTGAGCTAATGCTATACAAAAATGCAGAAACTTTTCAACGACATAATAAATAACTAAATCTCTTAAAAAATTTAAACAACTCTTGGTAATTTCGAATTTTAATCTGACTAGAATTTTTACGCTTCTTAAGGTCATTTTAAAAAAAGTTTTCCTGCTCTAAAATTATAGAATAAAATGTTAATAATTAAAATAAATTCCAATTAATTACATCAATAACAATAACTTTGTTTAAAACCACTGTATTTAATGTGTAAATATAAACATGTTTCAGAAGCAAAGCTCCCCTCGTCGGGATAAACAATACATCAAAAACAAATAAAGTAATTGTAATTAATTAAATAATTACGACTCCACAAAGTTATTTTACATCTTTTGAAGAAATAAATACAAATTCTTCTATTATCACAATTTTTTTAATACAGGACGGAAAAGAAGGATAAAATATCAACTATAAAATCATGTGATGTGTAGTTTTTGTTATCGTTTCCTCTGCGTGCAAAATCGTATCTACCCCAAGCTTGAGCTTTCTAATAAAACAATGTTTATCTCTAATGATTTACCAGGTAAGTATGTTTTCTGTACCTGTTTGCACATAATTAGATAGAGATTAAGAAGTTATATTTTTACAGCGCCCTCGGGGTGATTTTTCATTCAAATTAACAAATGATCGTTATTATTATATTCCCCGCATATTCCCGTACGCACGATTTGGTTGTTTTTCATACCAGCTTCCAACGCAATAATGCTTATTATGCGTTCTCACATCAACGAGTAGTTTTTAGACAGGTGGGTAGGTACTTGTACATGTACTCCGTCTGCTCTTAAACCAATTTGGCCCGCTACAATTTGATCCAACCGCACAGTATTATAGAAATAGACCGCCTACCGGCCTTTTGGACCGAGTACAAAAAACTTGAATATGGTAAGGAAAAAAATGGGAATCAAAATTTAAATCAGGCCCGACGAGTAATCTATCAAGGTTCAAGGTCCGTGAGATGAAATATGCTGGTACAATCTCAGTGCGCTTGCTCCGACTCAACGGAGAGCAAACGGGAGTTCGATTCAAAGGTATTATTATTTATTATTCACATATTATTCTGCTGCCTACACAATTCAACTAGATTCCTACCCAGCAGTGTCGTGCTGTGATTTTTTTTCTACATATTCGCAATTATTTTCCATATCTAAAATGTTATAGATAAGTGGTAATTTTTATAAACGAAGATACACTTAAATTAAATAATAAGAAATATTATGTCCATCGAAATCATTTGTTCCCTCGTCAGGATACAATTAATATTTAAAAATGATGACATATAATAATAAACAAATTATAATGAGTATTAAAAGTCAGTCAAATATTATTAAAAAACTTCTTTTTTTATCCTTTTCATCTCTTAAATTTGAAAAATTATTTTTAATTTAGTACCTTGATTGTTGCTCGATTTTGTTTGAATCCATGTTTTCTAACGTAAATACAATGATATAAAAAAAAGGATTATTTTATATAATTCTTTTTACACTGACACCCAATTATTGATCACTATAAATTACATCTTGACCAGGAAAAATCATTGATTTCGAAACATGTAGATACGTATTTATTAAATAGTGGTTTAGACAAAATAATTTCTTTTATTTAAATTAAAATAATGCCGCAAAAGTGATATTACGTTTATTGAATAAGAAATAGTTAATTCAAAGTTAAAAAAAAAATGTATGTTTTTAATGGATCAGGAAACTGAACCAAAAATCTTTCAGAAACGTATATTTTTATTTTTTCCATTATTATATTTATTTTTAAAATAATAAAATTGTAAGTAAATCAATTTTAATAAATTATGCAAGCATTTCCATTTTTAATAACTGGACAATAACTAATGTTTGAAATGGCTTTGGAAGCAGTAACAATAATTGAAAAACAAAAATACTTCTGCAAAAATTAATGATAACATTTAATTTCATTTAATTATTAATTTTATTTATTTATAAAAAATAATTAGAGTTCTACCAATTAAACAAAATAAAAATCTTCTTTTTTTTGCAAAATAAAAAAAGGTGTCATAAGGTCATTCATTGCACGCCAATGCAAGGCATTTTTATTAATGTGCAATTTATTATATCAGTGGACACATCTAACTAGTGCCGACTTTAAACAATACGTATTATGTTTGTGTTTGTAGTGTTATTTATATCTGAATGGATTTTAATGGACTTTTTAAAATATACTATTCACTAACATGACAACATATGTGATTGTATCAATTGACGCAAGTCGTTGGTATAATTCCTACTTATTTTTTTTATCGATAGATTTATCTAATATCTTATTCCGTATTGTCTGAATAAGTTTATATATGGTTGTGAATTTATCAAAGTTTCATACGACAGCTATAGAGATATTTTGTATAATCGATCAAACATAATTTAAAAAAAAACGTCAACACCCAGACCTCAATGCCCCCATACAATCAGTGAAAAACCAATGTTAATGCATATGAGTGCGCTGGGTGGGAGTCGAATCCATAGCCTTCCGATTCAAATCAAATGGCTTAACCACTACGCTAACTTACTATAATAATAATAATAGTTGGATGATTTGTATAGCGCCTTTTTGTGAAAAATAACCTCAAGGGCGCTGTACAAATATTTCTTAACTAATTATGTACATACAGATACAGAAAAACATACTTACCTGGCAGGTCGCTTCAGATGAACACAGTTTTAGAAAAATTTATTTACAGAGATGATAGTTTTACATGGTTATTTGTTTCTCCTTTTCTATTGATGTTACGTTTATTAGATGATTGGTGGCACAAGAAGAGGTGGTATTTATTGAATTATTGGTATTAATTTTTAGGACTGGAAAGTATTCATAAAATGAATGTATAAAGAAGATCTTTAAAGGCATTTTTTTTCACATAAATAGTCTTTGGATATTGTTCTGATGAAAGACCCGTGTTTGGTGACCAGATATAGACAGTCGGGTACTTTTTAACATTCCTCTTCCCAATCCCCTTCCCCTTCCATTCCCTTCAGTCTCACAACATAACCCAATTGAGGTTGCCATAGTCTCATTGGCTCCGGGCAATTGTACAATTGTACTTAATCATACACAAAAAAATATTTTTCTACATAATAACTATGTATTAACCTCAACCTCAGTCAAGAAAAAAAGGGTAGGGGCAGGGGTACGGGTAGGAATAGGGGTAAGGGTAACACATTACAACTTTACTCCAAACCATTAGTAACACCGGGCAACGCCGGGTACACCAGCTAGTCCATCATTAAAAAAACAGCTGATTAAATTAGTAACGACTAAAAGCGTTGAACACATTTTACTCGGAATAAAAAATCACCAAATGAAAGTGAAAAAAGAGCGTTTGTAAGAGTGGCATCATTTTTCCCATAAAAATAAATCTCCCGCATTCTTCGTTCGGTCGAGTAGTAAAAAGATGCAGCTCCAATATTAGTATACAACCATGCCAGTTGTATGAGAAGTCTCCAAAAGTTGCTATGATAGCATGAGCAGAGAGCGAGATATTCCTATAATTACCGTAAATCAATTAAAGGCAGATAATTAATTAAGTCGAATTTATTGCGTCGTCAGAGCGTTTTCTCGCGAGACCGCCAACAAAGTTAGTGGGTCGACTGGGAGGAACTCCGTTCCGATACACGCGAAGATATCAGGGGATCTAGGTAACTTCCTTTAGCAACAATGTAAATTTAGGATGTTTTAAATATAGAACACTTTAAATTATTGAAAAACAAAAATGGAGCCGAAACAGGTAGTATTATGATGGAGGCGTATTCTGGTTCTTTTTAAAGAAAATTCCTTTTCCTTAGGCTTAACGACTTCGTGCTTAACTGGAGAATCCGGAGAGACATACTTAAAAAATCATAAACATGTTTACAAGAGATTATTTGAATACACAAATTGAAGAAATATCTTCAAGTGATAAAAACAATTATAATACATTATTATGCATTTTAATCAATTTCAATTTTATTTTTAAATAGCATGAATACGCCTTTTAACGAAGAATTACGTTTTGTAAAAAGGTACCTACCTCACTAGATAGTAACGAACTTTTTATTCTGTCACTATGCCGTCGCCTGCCGTTGTACATTGTTTTGTTTACCGTGTCGAATTTTTTTATAATATTACTAAGTAGTAGTTATTCTTACGTCATTGTCTTAATAACGTAGTTGGTAACTTACTTAATATTGACAGCTATCATCCGAGAAAACCGGAGCAAAAAGTCTTCAAGCTTAAGGAAAAGGATAATGAATTTTCCTCAAAAAGATCCAGAATAGGCCAGCCCTCGACATATAGATGTGTGTGTGTACTTTCCTACTTAGTTGCTAAGCGTTTTTTTCGTTTTTTATAAAATAATATTTTGTATTGATTGACAATAAAATGTAGACATTAATAAAGCGGAACTAAATTGTTTTATTATTATGGCACGACGTAATTATCTTCTTTACAAAACGTTAATTAATGAAAAAAATAAAGTCCAGTAAATTTGCATTTGGACCGTTGTGCTTTCTTAATCTTAATTTAAAACTTTTTAAACGATCGCAGCGCCCTCAATTTTTGCCTACTTTTACGTGTTAGACTGTAACTCTATTTTAAAATTAAATTCTCATTAGGTACCTACTTCATAATAATAATAATAATCGGATGATTTTTATAGCGCCGTTTTTGTGAAAAATCACCTCAAGGGCGCTGTACAAACCTTACTTCCTATTCTTACATTATTCCTATATTACATCTATATTCCTATGTCACATTATATTGCATGGAATGCATAGGAAGATGATATATAGGTACAAAGGAGGGTTCCTACAAAGGAAATAATTAAAATAGGCACCTTCCAGTGTTTTTACGTAACAAATAAAATAACAAAAAACATATTTTTATTTTATTTTATAAGTGAGAAATTAAATTATTTGAAGATATCAATTCCGGCCAAATTATGAAGGCTTCATTTTTTTTTTAATTAACTCCAAACAAGAAAAGTAATTCCCCTCATGACCTATCTCATCTACGGGGTTGCTGTGTGGAGGGTCTTTTTAGATAAAGAAAGAAGAAGAAGTTCTGGGACAGATAAAGCCATGAGGGTTGATAGGAATCAGGGGGTCAGTGTGTTCAGGAGTGACGTATTTATCCATCCTTCCCACTGCAGCACAAGGCGATGGATCGAGAGATATCATCACGTAGCTGGTAGACAGACGCATCCGCCGTCAAGACCAAGAACTACCTCATCCCCTTTTGCGCCCTTTGCGCCCTTGAGGTGATTTTTCACAAAAACGGCGCTATACAAGTCATCCAACTATTATTATTATTATTATCCCATGAACCCAGTCACCCCTGCTAAGTCACCAAACGTAGGGAACCAATTTTAACTCGTCAGTGATGCTGTCCAACTTCTAATAGGAATGAAAATAAACATGGTTGTTTTTTTTTTTAATTTTTGCTAATAAATCTGTCATTTTATTTACACATGTAAAGTAGGTACACTCACCTCCAAAACGGCGACCACGTGTTAGAACAATGGTTGATATTTTGTAACAATTTATTATTTAAACAGTATTTTGGATGTCCGTAAAAATTCTCATGCAATCTTCGCCCGTATCAGCAGTTCTAGAACTTGAAACAGCTGATAGCTTGGCGGCCATTAAAAATCGGCTTGTGTTATTTTTCTCAAAGGGGGAGAGGGCGACGTGGAGGGAAGGGGCAGCCCCCCGCAATAATCATCGAGGAATGCACGGGACGAGAGGGACGGCAATATATCATTTCGGGTGCGGAAGAACGGGACAGTTAATTGGGTCGGCCCATAGAAACACGTAGGAACACTCCCAAACGCTCGATCCCCTGCAGACTAACGGCTTTGACAGGTCCCCGACAAATTAAAACCACTTAGTAAAAAATAACCAATCACTCACACGCATTCTAAATTTATTCAAACTCGATGAAAATCTTTTTCGTTCAGTGACCTTTTGCTTTATAGTTTCCTTGTACCCACCTGGATCACTCACGGAAATGTGGGACGCTCCTAAATAATATCACAGGATATAAAAAACAAGCGGGGTAAGAAAATCATAATCGACGCGTAAAACGGTGCAATTCCTGTCTAAGAAAGATATTTTTTATTGCTTAATGAAGCGTTGACCTTTTTATGTGAGGACCATTGTTTTAGTTCGTGTAGACCAGGCCAATGTCAGTTCGTTCCCAAATCGTTCGGCAATAGTGGGTACAGTTCACCCAGCGCGCATCCAAGTGTGAAGGATGTTTATTAGGTGGGGTGTACGATGAATTATGGCGAGCGTTCGGACTGATCGCTCGGCAAGAAAGCTCGGAATTCAATTTTCTATCGTTTTAGTGATAAAAATAGCATTTCAATTATTTGTAACGGTTTTTTTAACGTTAATGAATTACGTTTGCGAGTTATTTGCATTCATTAGGAAGATAAATCGATTGATATGTAGGTATCTAGGTAGGCATTTAATTTTTTTTCTCGCATTTTAAAACAATATTCACACCATTTTTTTAAATTTATTTTTTAATGTTCCTAGATAAGTTTTTTTTTCCTTTTTCACCTCACAAGAGCGCCCCTGCCTTTACGGTGTAAAGACAAGGGAACTATGTAACTGCCCGGCTATGCAGCGTTGTGAGGCTGGTCAAGGTAGGGGCTGTAAGAAGGAATTTATTAATGCGGGTCTTGAAGAGGCCTGTAATAAATGAAGGAGGAAAAATGAATGCTGGTGGCTTTCCACATACTTTAAACAAAAATGAGTCAAATTTGACTCGTTCTCATAAAACAGACATCAACTGTGAACGGGTGTTCCGCTCGTATCCGTCGAGTTTCACGTACGTGCACCGGTGAACTGGGGATCGATACTGTTAGTTCCTTCGAGCAGGCTCCATTGAAATACCTTTAGAACAGACTCAGCTCAAACTCAACAGAACAGAATACCTACACTACGTCTGTACATTAGGAATGGCAACTGGTATGTCAACAACGGATTGTCAATCAGACATATTGCTCTCTTTTACACAGAATCAAGCTGGCTTATCAGGTATTTAGAGCCCAGAGGTGGCTCCCAAAGTCTCCTGTTAATTTAATATGGCACCGGAGTGGAGAAATTTAAAAAAATGTATTTACAGACAATTGCGCTATCGCAGGAATCGAAACCGTAACTTTTCGACTCAAAAATAAATACGCGAAGGCTAAAATTAACGAAAAAGGGCGCTCACAGGTGGCGCAAATTTTTATATTTTGGAAAAAAAATGTACATGTATCTTTAAATATTGCTTATTATTATTATTTAATTATTATTATACAATTTTGATTATTTATTTACTATTATTTACTGATTAATATTGGCTAATTATTATCCATTTATTATTTACTGATTATAATTAAATTGTAAATCCGCTCATCTCAACACAGGATTGTCCTAGCGAGATGAGTGGCTAATGTTTTTATATTTAAATTTAAGAATTATTAAATATATTTTAAACCCCACATTTACTGTATTTTTATGGGTTCTTTGAAGAACTTAAGCACGAAACTCACAATAAAAAATGATTAAATTTCATATTCCGTGTGTACACCCGCCAACAAACAATTCATCTCAATATTTAAAAGCGTACAATTAAAAAAGTATTTAAATTAGTGCCATCTATGAGCGCGTAAGACATTTAATGGAATAAAAGCAGTTCTAAACACTTTTCATCGTGAATGAACGAATTATTACATATCGTGGTTTTATTTCGCTTTGAAACTGTAAAGTCAGATTTTACTCCGATCGGAATAGATACAAGAAAAACGTTTGAATTGTTAGAATACAAAATGGTTTCTCGATAGATAGGTGGCTACCTAATACCCATGTACCTCGTTGAGGTTAGGTTCGATTTTTACCTGTGCTTTTGAGCTTAAAATTCGTTCCTGTTGGTTGAGCAGTCGGTAGTTAGGTACCCGTTCGGTCCGTGTTCACTTTTTACCTGTAATTGCTACTGAGCTACCGTGACTAGATATGTAAATCCGTTTATGAAATCGAAATTGAAACGGCTTCGATTCTAATCGAGCTGAATATCTCGAATTAAAAATGTGAATATGCTCGCAGGCAAGTACTCACCTACAAATTACAGTTTTAAGTAGGTACGAGGCTTTGCAGGCAGACACCGAATCACTTATATATTCTCTTATCGTAGGTTGGCTAACAACAAGAAAATAATCTATCAGTTGACAGCTGCACAGTTCAACATCTAATGAATTATAAATTAATGATAATAATGATTGTAGGTAGGTAGGTACCTATTCCTTATTTCGTGTGTATGTTTTTCTTTAATTTATTTTCACTTTTCCAAGTTTGTCTACTAAATATAAAATGGCAACATCCGTCATAAATTTTCATTGGGAAATTGAGAACGAGTGTTTTTTTTTAAATTTTATTTAAATGTTTTTAAATTTTACAAAAACTATTATTATTATATTTAAAAAAAACGGTTTGCTCGTGAACAGTTCTGCTAAGTAAATATTACTACGCGTGACAGCTGTTTCGCCTTCTGAAGGCATTATAAAACTGTTTGTAAACGATTACGTTAGTCACAAGACCGATCAACTAAACAAATTTTATCAAATTAACTAACTAACTAACCATCACGCCGTTTCCCCGTAGAGGTAGGCGGAGAGCTCGGAAAGCTAAATAACTCGTTCTCGATACGCACTCCTTGCTTCATTCACATTCATACATCGTCTCATAAATTCTTTATTATTATTCTGAATATTAACATAGCCCGACTCAAGTATTTGATTCACATGATCGTGCCATGTCTTCCAGGGGCGTCCCCATCTTCTTCCATTCACTTTCGCGTCATACTTTCCCTTAAGTTCCTTACATGCCCAAACCATCTAAGCTTCCCTTTCATAATCTTACTCATTAGGCTCACATCATCCTTGCATTCTTTGCGAATCTCAACATTTCGGCCACGATCATAAATAGTTTTACCACACATGCGCCTCAGGGATCTAATCAAATAAAAATCAGAGAAATAATCAAATTATTTCCTATCTACTTAATACTTTTTGCTAATTATATTTTTTGTCTCGAATTCAAAGAATGTGATAATTTATGAGTGTCCGGACACATAAAGCTTTTGAATTATAAATTTTCCTGGCATTGGAAAAGTCCATGTCAGTAAGACAATATTTTTGGCATCGCACCTTCCCACTCGCACATAACTCTTTTTTTATACAGTTGGTAAGTTGGTATCATTAAAAAAAATTTAATTAGATACCTACCTAATATATATATATTTTTTGAATGGTTAACAAATAAATAAAAAATTTCAGATGGCACAAAACATTTCATTTTTTTTTAAATTAAATTCCCATATGCCGTTCTGAAAGAAAACACCTTGGATTTTTTTTTTAATATTACATATCTTAATATGTAGATATGGTAAACAGGAATTTTACTTACAATTCTTAAAATAAAAGCTGTTAAAATTTTCATTTTCATGAATATTAGTTTTATGTACAATTTTTAAATTAGAGTAAGGCATTTTATAATGCTGGGATCGTTTAAAACGTTTTAAATGACAACACCAAGAAGTAATTCTATGTTTATAAGCAATTATTTTTGATCTTTTATCTGATACCACAGAAGAGGCTACGGTATCCCCAATAGGGGTATGTTGCGAAACTGAAGATATTGAGGAGGGGAAGAAGATGGGGAAGAAGTACTCGGTTATTCAGATCTGGTCACTAAACACGGCTAAAGTCATTTCAAGTATTGTTTCGATCGTGAATGGTGGTTTTTCACCAGGGCGATACTGAAAGTATCCAGCACTCTGGAACATGGCGCAAATATGCTATATTGCATAGATTATTTTTTAAATTAATTGATTGTGAAATAAGACATATTAAACAAATGAAATTTACTTGCGTACGTCGTGTTTTTAACCCACGATCACTGGATTCGTAGCCAAGGATCGTAACCACTCAACCACGAAGCTCATCAGAGTCTAATATTATAATTGTTTCATTAAAACGAACTGTCAAATTCGAACGCGAGGAACAATACTTTATAGACATAGTTAAAAGCTGGTATTGCCATAATTATAACGAGAAAATATTTTTTCACCTTATTAAATGTCTAAATTTTATTTTCAATCTTTCAAAACACAAGACATGCTAACTGAGAGCTCTGGCGTCAAGAAATTTACACAGTTTTTTGTTATAATTTTTAAGTTTACCCAATTTTTTTTTAACTCACACTTTTTCCATCCTGGCTTGTGAAGCTATAATTTTTTTATTAATCAATCAAACATCTTGATTGCGTTAGCCATTTTTTTTAACACTCGCCCACGAGTTTTAAAAAAAGTCAGCACTTAACGAAAGCCATCTATCACAGACGTGCCCAAATGTCACAAGCCGTCACTCACCATCAGGGATTAGGAGTAGGACTCTGGAATGCATCTCCGGATAAGTTGTGAATTTGAATTGCAGATTCGGAAATTGGCCAATGGTCGGCCAGATATAGGTACCTATTATTCAAATTCAAACATAGAACGCTCTGTCGCAACACAGATGGCTATCGGCTTTTTTTTAATTGGCCAACCCATCGGGAGTCGGGAGTCATCGAACTTCCGTCACTCTCCGAGAAAGACGCGAAGATAATGTCTTTGCATTTTGTAAAAAGGCCTTCGGACTAATTTTAATATTTTAGTAGAAAAACGAACACTTTTGACATTTAACGGTTTTAAATAATGTTGAATTGTTTGTTGGCATGTTTGTACATACGGAATATTGAATGTAACAATTTGTTATTGTAGGTATAAAGCTTAAGTATTTCAAGAAATTTATACAAATACAATATACGTAGTTTCTTGAAGAAGTTGAGCTATCCCTTTTCATATTCCACTTGTAAACCCGCTGACAAACAATTCATTTCAGTATTTAAAAGCACTACTTGCTAAAGGCGTTTTTTTTCTAAAATATTTGAATTAGCGCCATCTCTGATCGTGTATTACTATAAGGTTTTACTGTGTATTTGTGACGACGGCAGTGGCGTGCATAGAGTTTTTAATCAGGGTACGCAGTACGAAAAACAGCGAATTAATTGATATTAAAAAAACTTACCACAGGCGTGATAAGTTTTCGCTTAGAATGGCTAGGTTGCTGGCCTTTAGACGATGTTGGTTGGGATAACTTGCCAAATCAAATATCCAAATAACCGAAAAAGCATATAAAATTTGCGTATAATTTTCAACCGAAAATTTGTAAAGTTGCACTAACTAATAGAGGTAACAACAAATGGCACTGATTGCTGCATTTGTGATTTGTGCCGAAGGCCACAACCTTTTTTGACACCAAACATAAACGAGTCTTCCCTTGAATGCGCACTGTACATTTTTTGTGTAGAACACATCAACATATAAATTTGACATGCGTGTCTAGAACTTCTCGCATTTTTTGATATATTCAATTTGAGTGAGGTAAGGTAGGCAGAGCTTATATGCCTATATGCACGCTTCTGGATGGCGGAATATTAGTCATGACACTGTAATTAACACAATGCATTATCTCGGATGACAGGTGATAACGAAGAGGCAATGGAGAAACTTGCACGCTCTTATATACCTACCTGCACTGTTGTATCAATTTCATGATATCTCTCTCACACAAGACTTCAGTCGCACGTTCATTGCAATAATAATATCAAATTATTATTTATCAAGTCTCTTGCGAGTTAGTGAGGTATGCCATTTTTTATTGCTAATCTTTATGTCTTAAGAAGTGCTCCGAGCAGGGGTATACGCAAATTAAGTTAATCGGTAGCCAACGATAACAACATATTAAAAAATCTTTTTCAATAATTATTGGGGTGTTACTAACAACTGAGATAGTTGTGTATTCGTTTATAAATGTAGGGACAGGTAAAATGCCGTAATAATACCTTGGCAAACTTCTGCTGTTCTGTTTTACTTATCTTTGCATTATGGAACAAAGGAAAATAAATTAATATTAAAATAAAATTATTGGAGATAAAATTTATACTTTAGTTATTAGTTTTTAGTTTTAATTTTAAGTCCACAAAAAAATTATGAAAATATCAACCGGTTTCGGCGGCACTTAATTTCATCTGGGGAAATATAAATTTTCTTTGACGTAAGGTTTATTTATCGATTGTATTGATGAAAATTTACAAATATAATTATTTGTAAATTTTCATCAACTTTTCGTGCTAGTAGAGGTAGTTTATTTTGTGCCTGTATTTTCGGAAAATTTTAATATGAAAAATAAACAATAGAGAAAAGAAAGAAGAAAAAAAAAACATGATTAATTATAAAATTAATGATTCTTTATTTGATTTGTTTTTTTTGTTGTTGTTATGAAATGGTTTGGAACACTTTCTGGCAGGAAAATAAACAACTTCAAAAAGGATGGAAAATTTGTGTAATGTGTGATATTTGGTAAATCACGGAAAAGGTTATAAATTTTGAAAAATCCTTGGCTTCTTTTTCTGCAATAATCTACATTCTGGTGATATTTTGAATCCTAACAAATTCGTAGACGATATATCGGTGTGTTGTAGTTCCATCACAACATGCATTTAAGGGTTTCAAATTTTATCTTTATTTTTTTGTTTGTTTTATTTTCTTCTTTTTTTATAACAAAATAATTAATAATGTTATCCTCACTGGGATATCCCTTGCTGAGGATTTCATTTACAAAAAAAAATTACATCAATTTAAATTGATGTGATTGATGAAAAAAAAAATTATTCTAATGTTGAGGTGTTTTAAGTGCAGTTGAGTGGTTTCGGTGTTGTATTTGGTGTTAATATATTTTCTTTTTCAGATCTCCCTGTAACGTATCCAGTGTTTTATTTGATTTTCAAATTTATTATGGCTGTTGTGATTTTTGAAGGATAGTGGGATTTTTTTGTAGAGTTTAGTACCATAGTATAAGAAGTTTTTTTGTCCAAATGTTGTATTTGTGGTTCCTTGTTGTATGTGTTTTTGACTCTGAGATTTAATGTTTCTAATATGTGTGATTGTTGTTATTTCTTTTTTTTTTGTATTTATCAATGTAAAGTCGTGTTGTTTTACAGTATATATGTTAAATTATATTTTATTTTGTTTATTTGATAGAAATTACAACTCTGTCAATAAAACTACCTTCATATATCTTTAGTTATTAATGATCATCGAATAGTAGCATTCATTGAACATAGGTTTCTACTTCAGTTAACTAGTCCATTAAAAAATATATTTTTTATAAGCAAATAATAACCCCCTTATACTTAAAACCCCAAACTACAACCATTTGTAAAGTATTTAACTGCATACCAACGTACCTAAAGTAATTATTAAAACAAAACATAGAGAGGTGGGAAGGTAGATATTACAGTAGAAGCGGAGAGTGCGGTATTTTGGTTCGTGGACAAGGAAAAAACTTACGAACTATAATCTTTGTAAAGTTGAAAATGAGTCGACAACTGCGCCTGGGGCGATTCAATCTACTGCGGGCCGCTCGGGCACGTAGCTAGATCACAAAAAGCCTTCCTACATTATGTTAGGTATATCTGCCGACCTAAGGTGAATTACATAGGTACACAAATACCTACAGGGTGGGTAGAATGTTAGAGGGAAATATACTACCTAATAATTTAAAAGTGTAAAAATAGGAGAATATGCACACATTTGTTATAAGGACAACATAATATTAGTAATTTCTAATTTTGTAAACTTACAAAGGTTTTTAATAAAAAAAAATTCATTATAATATTAGTAGGTTACAAAAAAAAAGTTGTAAAAAACATCATAAATGCTTTCCAATAAACTTTTTGTATTAATTCAAAATAATAAAAAAATGTATTTAAAAACAAGAATAACGATATTTTAAATAATTTAATTTCTAACGGTTGCAACTTTTTTACTGGAATACACGAAGAAATTTTAATACTAGAGTTAAGGATCACCTATGGTGATTAAGTAATAAAAATTAGTTTGAATTTGCCAATTATACCTTTGAAAACAAATCATTATTTTAATTTCAATAAAGATTTAATTTTTTACCTACAAATACGATTACAATTAGATGAAATTGAAATTTTATCAATTAATAAAATTGTTAATAGTTTATTAATTATTATTATCAACAAAATGTTTTTGGAAAACAGTTTCTTAAATATATTTTCACCGAAATAGATATCAGAATAATTATTGTGATTTTGGTGCTTTGGTTATTTCATGGTTTTGTTTAAAATTCTAGTTTCCAATATAAATATAATAATTGTTAATTTGTAATAATGTTGTTTATTTTGTGTAATTATTTATAATGTCTAATTTATTAGCTTCTCTCACCACTTAGATTGATTTTATTTTGTCTATGTTTATAATTTGTCTATGCTTATAGGAATGTGAATATTTTCAGTATACGTTATATCGTGTTGAAGGAACCATTGGTTTTGCAATATGAATAGCCAAATGCCGGTAAAATGTTCAGTTTTCGTAAATCTTCGGAAAATAATGTGAACGATATGAAATATTGTGTGCTTTAATATGGTATTAAAAATAAGGTTCAAATAGTTCATTGATGTAATAGTAAAAATATTTCAATATGGAAATTAACTGAGATAATAATTACGTACAACAACCTACAAGATTTACCTTATCTGCTTACTGAAAAAATGGAAAAAAAGTCGGCACGTTTCACCTTAATTTCAATAGCGATAAAAAATCACAAAAACAACATATTCTTTAGTTTTTTTTGTGACGACAGACGGTGGCTCATTTTTTTGTGAAAAATGTTGTCGCCTTAATTGCATTTTTTCGGTCGCTACCTACCTGCCTAACTTCATACATACATACATACACACCTACGTTTTCCGCGCGCAAAGATTATTTTTTTGTCTTGAAAAACAGCACGTAACCAATATGATTTTTTTTACAGCTTAATAATATGTCCTTTCATATCTATGAATAAATACAAATATACCTCCAAAGTGGTAATGAAATTTCATGACGCCATACCTTACTGAGTTTTTTTACTTTTTCGTACACACAAATGATCTGATTCAAATTTTAAGATTATCTATCCCTAGATATTTATTGATATAAAGTGAAACAGTTTTTTTGTTCTCCCTGTAAGTGCCGAAAGCGTTTATAAGCCTACGCGGCCTGCACGCGTTTCATTACTGAAACATGTGACATAATTATGGTTGATTAAAAATAATGAAATTTTAATGATACCTACGCATTCCGAATAATATATTTGACAAAAGCAGCGCCGATAAATACAACACAGGGGATTGAATCGATTGTTGTAATAATTTGTATCGGATTGTTTTATTAGCGTCAAAAATAACACAAATATATTTCAAAGAAAAACGATAAAAAGCATAGGTGCCTACGCACCTATGTAATAATTTCATGTTCATATATATAAATGTATTTTAATAAATTTCGCAAATTAACAGTGTTTATCTCAAGTTACCCGCCAGGTAAGTATGGTCCTGTATAATTTTATCTGCCTGTTGATACAATTTAAAATCTGTATATTTTAACGCGGCACAACGTTCCTTGGTCAAATGCATTGTACTTGCATATAGTTTGGTATTAAAGATCGATGAACTGGTGAATGAAATTTGTTAACCAGAAGTTAGAGCACTTAAAAAAAATTGTACAACGCTCTTGGGGTGATTTTTCACATAAAAACGGCTCTATACAAATCATTCAAATATTATTATTATTGCCATGTTAATTAATTTAACACTTTTAGACAAGATTATTTTTTTTTCTTTTCACATCCTGTTTATTTAATAAATTAGTTCGATTTCGTTTTTACAATGTGGTGGTTTTACATAATAAATTATTATAGCTAATTAACGGGTGTCTAATAAATTATAAAGTTACGATTCTGTCGTATAGTTAAATATTGGAAGGGACAGGTTTTTGAATAACTTTAGTTAATTAATAACGGTACACTTTAGTTTGTATACATTACAGTTTGTAGAAAAAAACCTTTATACCTACCTTCAGTAGGTACCTACTTATGTAGGTAGGTACTAAATATTAAAATCAGATCTATTAATTGTTTTTCTCCTTAATTCATAGAACTGCATTTGATTTATATATGTATATTTTTTTTGCAAATCACAGCTTTTTCGGCGTTCAAGATGGTTAGACCACGTTGAGACGCCTTATTTATATGATTACATTTACACCCATCCAATAAAAAAATTAATGGTGCCTAAAATGATTTATTACCGGTGAAGTCGATTAACTGAAAAAATATGACAATAGATTCTCTATTGCGTGAGGAACTTTGAAATCTGTTTTCCCCGCATTAAATTGCAATGTAAATAGTTAATATGTTATAATGACGTTACTGCTATTCACTTTTTAAATACATCAATATAACAAAATCAATTCAAACAATTTTTAAATGAAATAATTAAAAATGGACTTTGTTTACACCACTTTATTAAAATGGCGTAAAAAAGTACATTTCTAATTATTTAATTAATAATGACGCCACAAAGTTACCAATCGTTTGAAGAAATTTTAAAATTATTTTTGCTTCAAAAGATTGGTATTCATTTTGTGGCTTCATTATTATTAAATGAATTAAAAAAATAGCTCGTCCTGATTACAATGTCCTGATGAGAAAAGTTTCGCTTTCGAAACATGTTGATATGTTTATATTAAAAAAGTGGTAATTAAAAAATAATTTATAATTCATTTATTAATAATGACAACAGATTGAATAACAATATTTTTAAGAAATTACAACTTTCATATTATTTAAAAGTTGGTACATAACTCTCGTAAGGTGTTTATCTATCTTAGAAAATATTTTTTCTGTTACCGTTGTAGTAATGATTTTTAATACATAATTTTAAACATTAATTAATACCTACTTATTCGATTTGCAGCCGATCGCTCTCAGTTTGCAGAACCGACAGCAAGACGCGTCCGGGGGGAACCAAGAATAATTTAAGCATCGGCACCGCATCAAAAAATCTACCCATCGCCAGGAACTCTACAAGGAAACGTTGGAGCAGCTATATGAAACGACTTTTCTACTAGGTCACGTTTAAGTTGTTCTCATAATAAATTAAGGTGAACTGGAACGTACCTAGGAAACCAATATTAACTATTATGTTTTTTTGTTTATATTTTTTTGGTTATAATAATTTTAAGTATTTCTTGCTGGTGGGGTTAGTATCGACATTATTCATGCCTATGTGTGTTTTAATACATCACGCTTCGTGGGGCTTTCAGATGTTTTTCAGGCGCCTAGCATTTAATGACATTTTACATTTGAGCAGACGGCCTGACATTTGTAGGTCACGTAGGTAGGCACTATTTATTTCGTTTGAAATAGGCATGGAAACATTTGTTGATTTCCACACCCAAGTGGTGTTAAGATATTATTGTTACCTAATAATATAAATATTTTAAATAAATTTGCTGTTTCGTTTCATCTATGAATTGTGAGACCGCCTAAAATAAAATTCTCATAAAAAAGTCATTATTAAAAGTTCCTTCGAAGTTAGTTTAATAAGCAATATTAAATTCGTCGATATAATTATATCTATAAAACTGTGAGGTTATGTATGCATTTTTGCTAATGGGTTATTTTTTTTTATTTTATTAATTTGAAACACAGATTATTTAACAATAAAATGTTAGAAAGCTTTGACGGCTCATTTAGGAACAAATCCCGTTTTAGGACAGTCAAATTGACAAGTTTACTTCATATGAAGTGCCAATATACAAAAACAGAAGGGAAAATTTAATGGTAATATAATAATCTATGCAGGCACATAATTTTATTAAAAATCAAATTTTTATCAACACCTTGCTCACCTTTATATATGTTATTGAATGAATCATCTGAAAAATCCACTGAAAAATATTTTTTATGGAAGTTTTTACCATTATTTAATTTTTTTATTCATTAAAATTATTGAGAAATCTAAAATATGGTAAAGTAAGCCCTTCGCCCAAGAATTATGTAATCATTACTTATATAGGTGATTTTTCACAAAAACGGCGCTATACAAATCATCCAATTATTATTATTATTATAGAAATATATGTCATTAACAACTAACTAAATTAAAATATTGTACGCAAAAAAAAATTGTAATGTTGCAAAATTAAATAAACTATACAACCACCGCACTCTATCGACAAGTAGCTTAAATAAACCTCCAAAAAGTTTTTAAAAAAATACACACACACACAACAAGCACAACAAAAGCGACGAACCTCGCAAGGTCCCCAACTGTCTAAAAACTAGAAGGTTCATAAAAATGGGGAGACAACCGGCACTTCAATTTGCCGTTAGGTCCTGAACCGAGGGAAGGATTCTAAAATCGTATTGGAACAAGGTCCTTTTTGGGGACCCTTATACGAATCCAACAGGTCGACTCTGGGGTCTGAGATCCCAATTGAATCGCCAAATTCGGACGCTTTTGGAGGCCACGAAATGCAAATTCGAAGGTCATTGAATTTCCTTTTTTTTGTTCCTTTTGTTTGGTCTGTATTGTTTACAGTGCTACATGAGTTAGTGTGTTTTACCATAAGAAGAACGTTTTTCTTGTCATTGTTAAATTTGAATTAATTTGTAGTTTAGAAATTCACTTGATTTTTTTGGCCTGCTCAAAAATGGCACATTATTATCGATGGTGATGGACGAGTATAGCTAGTAACTTGAATTATTTATGTGTGCGGATTTATCATAATCTTAGTTTATTTATAATTAATGCAAGTGGTACAGTTTATTTTTTTAAATGCCACACTAAGGCACAGTAAAAACTTTTTACACACATAACAGTAAAAATATAAGATCAGGAGAGCTATTCTGGTTCTTTTTAAGGAGAATTCCTTAACATTTTCCTTAGGCTTAAAGACTTTCTGCTTAACTGCGATTCAGATTACTTGTGAGTAATGTTCCATTTTAGTGGAGTTTTTGGTTTAAATATGACAGTGTTCTTAAAAAATATAAGTGCATTACTCATACTTAATAAATGTAGTTTATTATTACTTACTTTACACGTGTACTTTATTATAATTTTTATAATTTAAATCGCTTTTACCTGACATTTCGCGCTTTTGGCAAAAGTATTTCACAAACATTTCGTTAATTTCGTTACTTCAATAGCAATATTATGCAAAAAATGGCTCACTGATAACATTAATGGCAATTCTTACGATTGTGTTTAGTTTTCTTTTGTTAAACTACGCAAATATCGATATTTTATATAGCAGCTGTCTTCCGAGAGAACTGGAACTGCAGTTAAGCAAGAAGTCTACGGAATAGGATAAGGAATTTTCTTTAAAAAGAACGGGAATAGGCCTCTAAGTTGTATACTTAACATTTTGTCAAAATATTAGAACATCTATTGGAACGGTATATATATATATTTATATTTTTTTGGTCAGTCTTAAAATGTTACCATTTTTGTAGTATTATTTTGAATGTATTATTTTGTATAGCCGTGTATATACTGTATAATATTTTGTAATTTTATTAAATGAATATGCATCTAAGAAGTACTGTAGGAGTAATATTAAGAATAAGTAAGAATGTATGTAATATGTATAAATAAAATAGAATGTATAAACAGAATGTAAAAGTAGCACTGTAGGAATACCACTGAATGGAGTTATTTAAACATTTTATTTATAGTAAAGCGCACTTGAAGTTAAATAACACAAAACTGCGCTATATAAAAGCATTGATATTATTTAAATATAAGTGAATTTGTTTAATTGCGTGCAGTATAAGCCGCTAAATTTACGTTAATTATTATTAATTATTTTAATTGGAGACAAGGTTCCGTGCATATGCGGAGATGGTGATGCTGCTTCAATTAATCAAGGTGTTTAAATCCTTATTAGTGATAATCGTGCACTTAAGTATAAATAGATTTTGCGCCATATAAGTAGGTAAAGTGATACAAAGGTATTTATTGAGTTTTACCCGTTGAACTGACGAGAAAATAAATATCAATTATGGAAATCTAAGCACAGGCTGATTTATGTAAGTCAGTAATTACCCACTTACAATCTACAAATCATCGGCGAATAGATACGAGAATATGTATAGAAAAATAGAATTGTTGTGAAATAGGTTACATAAGAATTTTAATAGAATTTTATTTCTAATTTGCTTCACGATATGGTGCATAAATCTAAATCTCTCTCCGGCCATCGACCGACAGCATAAATTTTCAAATTAAACAAAAGCAAAAAACGAGTATCGCGTAAAGACCAAAGATGGCATGTTTGCCGAGTGTTTACATAAATCTGATATTAAAGCGTGCTCGGGGATTTTTAAACAAATTCAGTCTTTCGTTTCAATTACTCCTTACCGATATCACGATATGCATTGTAATAAATCGTCGATGTTGGCAAATTTCTGGCGTATAACAGAGTCCAGCCCCGGGCGGGTGTATTAATAAATTGCCTTCGGAAACTGAAACACGTCGTAATTTTTTACTAAATTAGAATTGGTCGGGTCCCTACTAATTTGGGTGCCCAATCAAAACTAAAGGACTTTCAAGGAAGACAGCCCGAGTAAAACGGACACTCCACATTTTATGGTGGAATAATATTACTATTAACTAGAATAATTTGCATAGATTAATAACGCCAACATGTTTCCAACTAGTTTAAAAATTCTAACATAACCTTATCATCTATTTGGAAAACGAACAAAAATTCTCTTTAATTTCTCCGAAACTCCGATGGGTTTCCATTTCAAAATATATTTTATAACCGTTCCAATTTTAGTAAAACAAAATTATAAAGGCAGTAAGTACCTCAGGGCATCGGAAAAGGGGGTATGCATCAATGGAGGAATTACACTCTCTGCTAAATCTCTATGTAGAATACTGGCTATTGAAAACAGAAGAGTAATTATATTTATTTATTATATAGCCAACAGATAGAGAGTTAGCTTTTTTTAATACAGAGAAATATGAAAGAATAAATACCAACCAATAATGGTGTTCAAAAACATTTTAAAAAAATTAAAAGAAAATTGAGAAATCCAAAAATTTTTGGGGGTGTCACTAAACATGTTCGGAATATTGCCACTACAGAGGATGTTGTATAGTCGACAAATTCGCACAATGGGAGAAGGTTAATTTGGTTCTTTGGAAAGGAATATGAATTATTTCAGGTTTTCTTAGTTGACGATGATTGGTATATATTTTAATTGTGGTCAAGAGGGAATATTCTAGGTTATTGATAAATTTGAAATGATATTTAATTTCACGACGTTTATTTAATGTTTCTAATTTGAATATACTAGGTGTTTCCTTTGGTCGGTAAGCAGTTTTAATTATGAAATATAATCTATCGGTAATTTATTTCATATGATAAGAAATAAAAAAAAATAAAAAATATTATTATGCATTACATTGAGAATATCCTCACTTTAACAAAACTGTACTGCTATTTTTTTCTCAATTTTTTTAATATTTGCTCATATTTTTATAATATTATTTAAATCGATATTATATAATTGGGATCTAGTATCTCTATAACAAAACTGATATACTGTTTAAATAATTAACAAAAAAATTTAACTTGTGAACATTGATCACAACATGCATGCACCTATACTGCTCTAATTTTGCTCTGCATTTGTATGATGATTGGTATTTATTGTAGTAGTATATAATATTATTGAACTAAACTCCTGTTGACAAGCTACTTTCAATGGTTAAGCGGGTATAAGTTCCCATTGTATGTAATTAATATTATACAATTTAAAAAAAATAATAATAAAATTGGTACGTGTTTGCTGTGTTGTATTGAAAAAATATATAATAAGACAACTGTTACTATATAAAACACCTAAATCAATTGGTAGTTATCTTTACGAATAAAATAACTACCTACTAATAATAATAAAAATAATAATACTAATAATTCGATCATTTGTATAGCGCCGTTATTGTGAACAATCACCTCGAGGGCGCTGTTTTATAGTTCATTTTTGAACAACGTTTTAACTAAAGGTGATAATTTAAACAACTATCTATTGGTAGGCATTAAAAATTCAAATAACGGTTATTAAAAGAATCGATAGAACTTACCCAACTAATAATTTAAACTAATAATTGCACGCTCAATTATTTCGTACTTACTTAAATCGTTTTTAATAGGTAAATATTTATTCTGGCCACTAATTAAAATGGTGATGTTTTTTCTATGCTCGGTGTAATAGTTTTGAGAAAGAAGGATCAAAATTTTACTGTTGAACTAGCGACAGTTAGTGTAAAAAAACTTAATTACCTAGATGTAACACCAACGTTCTCGTACGGCCATGTAGATTGTGGAGGTGTCTCACTCCAGAATGAAACGCATTGAAATGAAACGACCACTGCGTCGCAGTAACGAACATTTTTACTGGTTTCGAAAATTATGGGAATCAAAAAAGGCATAGAATTTGAATTTTAGAAGCCAGAAAGATATTAGACTAATACATTTCAACACGAAAATACGAAATCATCACAGACACTATAATAGACGGTTATTTCCAATACGATTTTTTTAATTGGCTTTGTTGAACTAATAGTAACAAAATATTTTTTAATTATTTATTCTAAAAATTGCGATATAATATCTTTAATAATTACAAAAAAAAATCAGTTGGACAATGAAATTTTCATCAGAAATATTCAATGATAAAATACTTATTAAACATTTCATCCCTAGAAGTTACTGCAAATATGTAATGCATCTTATTATGTAAATGTTTTTTTTTAAATGGATTCAAGAAATTGTAATAAGACAATTTTTCTAATTTTCTTATTAGTGACGTAAACATTTTCTTAATAGGAACCTAGTTTGAAAATATTTTTTTAATGGCCTTTTAATATAAAAATATACTTTATGCTTTCGGCGCAGTATTCACTTTACTTACGCCTCACTCACACTCGAGTGATTAGCGTGGGCATATCAAGAGACTTTTGTGTGTGTTGTACGGAGGTACGGTAGGCATAAGGCCAGCGTCGGAAAAGTGCCTGTGAATATACAGTCCCTCATTTTAATGGGACTTTTATATAGCGGGCATCGCTAATATAGAACTAATGAGTGCCGGCATTCCCCTATTCGATTCCAGACACTTGCACCTAAATGGTAGATATTAATCTCTTCTAAACGGTTTCCAAAAGCGTCAATAAATTGTATAGGCAATAAAATATAAAATTCATGACGGAAGGTTGGTACCAGATGAATTTGGTCACATTTTGATGACTCCACGTGGAGCTGAAACCGATAAATTAACATTTCAAAAAAAATCTTCTCACGTGCAGGTAGTTTTTGGTCGTATTTTAAAGATGGTTAACTAATTTAAAAGTAAGACCATCTGAGTCTACCGCAATCTATTCACCTGTTAAATTTCGTTAAAAAAAACTACCTTCATCCATTTTGCAATTGTTGGGTCGACGCCATTTCTCATTCATGTGCTAATCGCCGTATACAAAACACTTCAAAATTATGATTTACGGTTTGTTTTATGATCTGTCTACCGTGTTCTGTGCTAGCCCGGTTGAAGAAAGGAGATTTGTTCTTGAATCGGTTTTCGTTGAGCGGTTAGACCACGCCTTTGTTGTAGTTTAAATCAAAGCCCACTACAAAAAGCCATCGTAAACAATTGTTTAAACAAATTAGGCGCTAGGTGTAGACATAATTAGTCAATAGACAACATAAACTAAATCTAATTAAAATACTGTAAAAATAATAGCATTTTAAAAGTGCCCACGTAAGCTAAATTATTATTCCATCTCAGATTTTTAAAGACGACTCTAATATAATATTTCATAATTTATCTAGGTACCTACTGAGGCTAACGCGCAATAATTTTGTTTTTTCTATGTTTTACAATACTACATATTTAAGATAGATATTATTAATTGTCGCTTGTTTTTTATAAATTAATACTTTTAGAGAATTTACTTCTTAACTCAAGAAATATTCGAGTACGAATGGGTCCTAGTCCTTTATCATGTATTTAAGGATCGATCAAAGAAATGTAAAAAAAAACTATTTACTATTTATCAAAGAACGAGTTCGAATATCCAAAGTGGTTTTAAGTGTACACTTGCACATTGGGTTTATTAATTTTTGAAAAATTTACATAATACGTAGATACAAGCAGACTTATAATTTTTATAATGATTAACAGAGAGATTCGAGTTTTTCAAGTACGGGGTCTCTCCCTCGAACACTTTGATTCCTGATTATCATAAAATAACTACTGATGATCTATTATTATATATTTTTTGTTGGCTGCTCGCTCGGTGAACGAAAGGCGAGCATTAGACGTCCGAGGACCACATAACTTAGTACCTAGCATTTTGTACCTTCACCAAAATTGGTAGCGGTCGACCAGACCAGACCAAATTATTACAAGAACGTTTATCTTCAAGTGTCTGGCATGAGAAAAAATAATAACTTTGAAGATGAAATAAATTCGGAATAAGTAAAAAAATCAAGAGACCGAATGGAAGTGGACGATTGGGTAAATGGATGGAAGGCGCGTAACTATTTCCTTTTGTTAACATTGTTCGCATTATGTGAGAGGAAGAAAGAAGAATTGTTACATTTTTAATTGTTTGCTTTAGGATGTGGGGTGTAGCTGCGACTCTATTCTTTTCAAAAGAGGGTAGGATTTCAAAGACATGGCGTTAAATACCATGCTCCCTTACTTCGATACTTGGGAAATAAAGCTCATAAAAAATACTACCGGAATATAAACACACGGCTGATAATAGATTTGATATATTTTTCAAGAGAGGGTAAAAGAATCTGTGTAAAACTTTAAAGTATCAGCAAGCTCTAATAAAAATTACAATTACTTTTATGCCTCAATCACGTACCGAAAAATGAGCTGCAGTTTTAATTAGTAAGAGCTATGCTTTGGTAGTCATTATTCATAGTAATTACTATTCATGTAGTGATTAACAAAAATGAGCACTCCTCCTATTAAGTAAATATAATCAATTCCTTTCCGCTTTTAGAGAATTTATACTGTTTTAATGGCATTAAAATTCATTCGAATGATACATTTGTTACAGCCCAATTAAATAACAATAAAATTCCGGGCAACAGCTTCGAGCCACCGTCCAGTTTTATTGATTTTTTAAAGAGAGGAGAACAATACAATTTTACTTGATAATTATACCTTAACACATTAAGGAATGAAAGATACACAGATAAATTTCTGATATTATTTCAGTGTTTTTTTTTCTGCATGTTGGTAATTATATTTTGTTTCTGTAAAAAATATTGTGGGCAGTAAAAAGTAGATAAATAAATTTGGGAGAAGGTACCCGAGTATAATTGTTTTTATTGCCCAGCGAAGTAATAATTTACTGTATGATCTAATTACATAAAATGTTTATTGAGAAATAAATAATTTAATAAAATGGGTAGAAAAATATCTTTTGTGTGGATAGTTTTCGTTAAATTGCAAAGTAATTTATTTTTAAAGGGAGATTATTTTCTCCTTAAAGAAAAACGTTCCTGCAAATTGGTAGATGTTAATGAGGTTTTTTTCCAAAGAGGTAAGTACCTACCTGATTTTTTTATATGATATTATAATATGTTATAGTTTTTTTTTGAAGAGGGAATTTTTTTAGAGTAAAAGCGAAGCAACTGAATATAATTTTTATTTTATTTAACTTTTTGTACATTATTTTAACCATTATGAAATGATTTGTTTTTTGTAAAAAAAAAGAAAATATTTTTGATGCAGGCTAAAGCACCGGCAAAATAATATTAAATATTCAATTCGTGATTTTTTAAATTTTAAACTTTACAACTTTGATGTATTTTTGTACGATTTTTCGATTCATTCTGTTTTTTTCATATTTTTACTTGCAAGTGAAATATGTCATAAAATTTATTTTAAATCAGAATCTAATCGAAAAAAATCATACAAATATTTCACATAACAAATTTAACCGTAGGAAATAAATTATAATAAAAAAAAATTGTATGAAATAAAATATCTGAAAAAAAACGAGGTTTAGAATTTAATGCCTTTTTCAGGACTTTGATGCAATTTTAATATTTTTTATCAGTAAGTAAATTATTGTAAATAATTCTGACCTGCTATCGCCATCCAGGGGTAGAAGGTGTGGTTGGCCGTCTGTTGGTGAAGTTGCGTGGGGACTGGCTGCGCCCCTCCTCCGAGGGAGCACTGGTTGTTCCACGACGACAGGGAGGCTGCAGACCGCGCCGCTCCAGCCGCAGCGGTGGGCGAGCCCGCAGGATCCAGCGGGGCTCCGTACGCTGATCGCCCATCGGGGGTACAGGCAGCGGGCCTCGCCGAAGACCAGCCTTTCTCCGCGTAGCCGTTCTGACCGCCGTCTTTGGAGCAATCGGGTTTGTACGCTGGGGGTTGGGGTTCTGATGCGTATAGCTTGCAAGCTGCTGCTACCGATGCGTCGTAAGGAGAATCTTGCGGAGCTCTTTGCAAAGCGTGCTGTGCCCCATAAGGACCCATTCCGAGTCCCAGGGGGAATGATCTGTACGCTGCTGCCTGGTCTCCCGCACTCGCCTGGTGGTGGTGCGACCCATAGAACCCGCTCTGTTCAAAGTATGAATTCATTTTGAATTGTGTTTGGTTTTCGCACGTCTCAAAGTCTATCTCCGCAGAGATATCACGAGTGTATTTTCAATTAGTATCACTAACGTTCACAGGTGCACTCTAGAGCGAGCGCAAACTCTTGCAGTGTTAAACAAATCGCAGATCCATCTTTTGATATTTCATGTTCTTCACTAGCACAATCACAAGACCTTCCCAGGCTGTCGGGAACTCTCAGTTAGGGGAACAGTCGTAAAAATCACTTATTAACCACTCAGTCACAAAATAGCTGGAATAAATGTTTACGTCTTGGGGCACTCGTTTAGATTATTAGCGAGATAATGACGGAATAAAATTCTCGAATAGAAGTCTCGCAAGTCTCGGCACGTGGTTTGTAAGTAAGCTATGACTCCTTACGATGGTTAAAACGGTCAATAAACCGTCATAAGGTCCCTTCACCAACCTCGGCGAGTCGTAAAAGAATATAGCGCTTTTATTGGGTGTTAACACCTCCGCTACCGGCGATAAAAATATACTCCATTCACCGATAAAACTCGCTACAAATTTGTCTTTATCCGTCTACACAAATTGAATACTAAATAATAAAAAAAATACTTTAAATAATCGCCGGGCCGTTAAACTTTTTTTTTACGACCGTGTTTTGTTATATTTTTACGATTGTTTTACGACGCAGTTAAGTCGATAGGCGGACCCACTTTTACGAGCTTTGAAGTGCTCGGTGATTTACCAATGTTTATTTACACGGTAGTACAACACGTGGATATTAGAACAACGTCCAACTAGAATTCAAATTATCTCAGGAGCGAAGATTTTTTTTTTCAATTTTGATATAATTTTTTTTTTGGAAATATTTGATCGCGAAATATTTTTCAAGTGTCGTATTTTGACGTGGTGACGTTTGTATGAATCGTGTAGCACGCGACGTCGTATTCCGTCGATGTATCGAGGAACACTGCGCGCGGCAGGCATTAAGATTCTGTGGCGCGGGACCCCCTCCCCGCTCCCCGCCGGAGTCCGAAGCCGTCCCGCTCGCACCGCTGATAAGGCCCCTGACCTCCGAGTCCCTCTCACTCGCTCCGATGATAAGAGGAACACGTGAATTTTCCTCCCTTTTACGCACGTGGAAAATACACACTAGCTTTTGCAAAAAATTATTGCACCTATTGAAATGAACGAAACCTTATAAAATTATTTTTTAAAGATGCTACGTAGGTACTACCCACGAAACCAAAGAATATATAATTTTTTTTTAATCACAAAAAAAACAATACATTAAAAAGGGTTAATAAAAAAATTCTCACTTGCAGATTTTTCATTAAATTTACGTTAGCCTTACAAGCCAGAGTGAACATTTCTTACTTTTTTTTCCGAAAGTTTCGTCAGTGTAAACAGAAGTATTTTTTTTTAAAGATTTTACAATGCATCTGTGGGTGAGAGAAAAAAGTAAAAAGTCATAAAACCCTAAAGGGTCTGTGAACGTCCTTGAGGCCCTCCGTGCAACCGGTAATGATGACATTATAGTCAGTGCACTATTCTGCTAAACATCTCAATAATGAGAACCCTAAAACATAATACTCCAATAGGCAATAAAAAAGGGACTCCAAAAGGCATGAATACATCAATGGAGCAATGTTCATGTGGCGCTTCATTTGAGTAGCTAACTCCCCGGTAAGGGGCAACTCCGAAAAGTCACATGCTAAGCGCCACAACCGAGCATAACAGAGTGTAGAATAGAGTGAGAAGCAATAAAACTGACTTTTATTTCTTTACAACCTGTTTTTAGCGCTACCTATACCCATCTCTTTTACGGCCAACCCATTTCAAAGTATCAAAAGAACGCCGCTATAACTGTTTCGCTCACGAGAGGTAATAAAACCGACGCTGTTGAATGCTCGATAAAAGTGTTCCTTCCTCACTCTAGCACGCGAGATTGTACAGCCCCGATTGTTATAGCCTTCTCTCTTGTACTTGAGTTCGGTAAGTACTTGTTCAGAGTGGGGGGTCGAATGGTCCAATCAGACACGGATTTGTTACATCATATACAATTGTATATTTATGAGGGTATAATGATCGCCGTGATGAAAACATTATTGAGTTATCAAAGGTAGTTTATTTGTTGACAATTACCTAGGAGCAGGAAAGCAGAAAGCAGAACCAGTACCGTACAAAGTACACCGTACACCGTACGTGGTGTGGTATCTACGTAGAAGGAGAACGAGAACATTCAGGGGATAATTCCAAATAGGGTTAATAAATTATTTAATATTGTTGGCTTGATTATTGTGCTTTATGAAAACTGGACCCTGATTAATTATTGCTACATGTAATTAATTAATTGCATGTCACTTTCTAGAAAGGGATTTCTTCTAATCTGGAAAAATGTGAAGACATTTTTATTAGCAAATGTTATTATTTCATTTTCAGGAAAATAATATTTTTTAAATGACGTGTTCCAGGGGTGTAGTCTTTAGAGCCTATAAAGTATATTGTTAATGATATCGATAGAGAAGGAAAATAAATTCACAAAATTTATGGAAAGTTTATTGTTAATTCTTGAGAAATTATTTTTCTTATTTCTTTCACGGATGTGAAGCATCATCTGTCAGTTGTACGCCCCTGTATATAAATTTAAAATGAATAAAATTACTAGGTACTTACCTACCCACCACCCAAGGTATGGTTTTGAATAACTCAAGGAAAGAAAAATTCTCCATTTCCAATAGATTACGAGATTTTCAGTTGTACTTATGTAGGGATTTTAAGTATATAGATATATTATTTCAGTTTTAATTATGACATGAATGTTTAATTCATCGAGTGTTAGTTCATCTGACACTGAAATGTAAGCATACTTTCCTGGAATTACATATTGTTGTGATGTTATCTAGCTGTGTAAAAATGTATAGGTATCAATACAGGTAGTTTGCAGTGGCGTGGGCTTCATAAGGGTGGAAAGCTGTACTTAACATGACTAAAACGAACGATGAAAATAAATTTTAAAAATACGACACACTTCTGATCAAAACGTACTTTTTCCAATATTTTTTTAATGGACTTGCTTGTATGGTCGCATTTTCAGGAAGACTTAATAAATTGGTGGTATTCGAATATTAAATTTACAATTTTTCATACCCAAATTTGAAAAATTACACCCACCTACCTATGGTCAGAGAGCAATGCACGCCACTGGTAGTTAAATTTTCAACAATGTAAGATAAATTTCCCTAATGGGTACTTACCTATCAGGGTCGTGCATTATTTTAAGACCTCTGTTTTTCCTCCCTCCTACAACATGGGTCTCTTCAAGATCAAGGTTCACTCATTCTTAACCACTCAAATGCCCTTCACACAGCATCCGCAAATGGTGATATAGGCCTTGAGGGAATTATTTAAAAAAAAATGGTCGATGGTAGGCTGTGTGTAGTTTCTCATTGAATCTTTGAAAATTACTATTTTACTGTCATCTTCCGCTGATTGTTGTGGCCAAATGAATAAACGAACATACAAGTTCCTTACCAAATCCATGAACAACTACTATTTTTTATCAGAAGTTTGTCATATTTTTCAGGCTTTATGGATTTCACGCCACTACTACCTATCTACCGAATATTCAAAAAATATAAATAAACATTAAAATTGTATTTCCTTAATTTATTCCACTGTAAAACGAGGAAATTACGACTGACAGTAATTTATAACTAATTGCAAATTTAAAAAAAATTATTACTGTATCCATAAATCAAACATTGGTACGTAAATCATCTAATAAATGTAACATCAATAGAAAGGGAGAAACAAATAACCATGTAAAACTATCATCTCTATAATTAAATTTTTCTAAAACTGTGTTCATCTGAAGCGACCTGCCAGGTAAGTATGTTTTTCTGTATCTGTCTGTACATAATTAGTTAAGAAATATTTGTACAGCGCCCTTGAGGTGATTTTTCACAAAAACGGCGCTATGCAAGTCATCCAACTATTATTATTATTATTATTATTAAAATTGAATACAAATGAAACAAAATTCCACCAGCAAAGTTGTCTACTGTGACCCACCTCAATGGTGGAGGCATTACTCCGATCAGTGGGTACCTAGATAGTGCGACTACCGACTGATAGGAGCAAATGTCCATATATTTAATATTCAAGGGTGGCTAGAAGGCAGTAAAGATGGCTTTAGTGGCGTCTTGAGTGACCGTAAACGTCACTTGGATGGCGCGAGGAGTGTGCCACTGCCGCGCACCGCTTTGAAAGGGCCTTTAAAAAAGGAACTATTTGTTGAGATTTTTTCAGGTAGTGGGTTAAAAGTTGGAGTTGGTTTTAATGTGGGTATCTACTTAGATATTGGTTAGCCACTTAAATACTTACTGGCAATAAGGAACACCAGTGAAAAATATAATGACTTTAAAAATATGTATTCACACAGATCAGCAAACGCTGATTCTGAATATATATATTGACGGCCTCCATGGTCGAGGGGTAAGGCTCTCGACTACGAATCTGAAGGTCGCGGGTTCAAATCCCGGCGTGCGCAAGTAATTTTTATTTAATTAATTTGTGGGGTTTACAATTAATTCATTTAAAAATAATAAATATATAATATATTTGCGCACGTTCCAGAGTGGAAGATACTTTCAGTATCGCCCTGGTGAAAGACCACAATTCAGAATTGAAACGTTGCTTGAAATGGCTTTTAGCCGTGTTTGGTGACCAGATCTGAATAGCCAGGTATTTACCCTTTTCCCCACCTTCCTCTCCCCCTTCTCCTTCCCCTCCCCAATACCTTCAGCCTCAAAACATTCCTCAATTGGGAATGCCATAGTCTCACTGGCTCCAGACGGTTGGGAGCAGTTTGGGACTCTTGTGCGGTATTCATATAAAAAAAAAATTAAAAAAATATATCTTTCATTACATACATACGTAGAATTTTAAATCGTTATTTAAAAGTGAATAAAAAATCAACTCATTAAAACACCTTATTATGTTGGTACCATTGCATTTGGAATATCTGACGTCATGTGCGTATTCTGTTTTTTTGATTATTAGTATGAAAAAAAAATCGATTTTGTTTTGTATTTTAAATATGCATTTTTTTAGTTTTGGCTAAATTTAAATTTAATTTTAGTGACTTTAAGCTCTATAATTATTGTCCTTTATAAACAACTATTATTCATGAAAGAAATTAGAGTATTCACGATCAAACCAATTATCAACACGGATATAATAATGTTAATGCTCAATACTATTATTATTCTTTGAGTTAAAATTTCTAAAAAGACAAATAATTTTACTATTTTTGATTAGTTATGGCTTACCATGAATAGAATGTAAAATTGTGTACGGTAAAGACGATCCTTGTTTTGACATTTGACATTCTAACCCCAAAACTGATCAAAACCGACCGGCCACAGATTTGGAGCGTTTTGGCTGCTTTGAAAAATTGAAACATTGGAAATTATTTTAACCGTGAAAACCAGTATATTTCTTTTTTTTTTTAACTTTAAAAAAAAAAAGAAATATACTGGCATTTAAGTTTGAAAGTCATTATTCATATGCATATATATATAGATATATATTTTCAGTTCCTTATTTTTTTTAAATATTTTTTTTTATGTGGTAGGTTCCTAATGTGCCATCAATTTTGAATTTGGGAGAAGTATTCGAATAAGGTGCAGTGAAGTTATAGTATTTTGTCATGTTTTTTTAAAATTTTATTTTTATTATGGATATTTAGTACCAATTTGATTAATGCATGTTTTTGATATATTGTGGTAGCTTATTTAACTGTTTATCCACAAAAAAAATAACGCATCGTTTAGATTTTTTGGGGGCATTTATTTGGAAGGTGAATTTAAATTTGAAGTCGGTTTATCGCGGGTAAGTACTTAGATCTTAAGTAAATGGGTACCTAAATACAAATTATTTAAAAAAAAAAGAATAGCGTTATTTTGATGTTGAGTTTACGATAATAATTCAAGTGCGGCATAGACAAAATGATATCTGTTTGTTTGGTAATATCTTTTATTAGCGGTTTAAATTGGATGAGATCATAAAAGTGTGTTCGATGAGTTGTGGTAGGTTACAGCGAACGTTTATTGCCACATTATGATATTGTAATGTTTTTAAGACAGCTTTGTTTGTTTTGTGTGTCGTAGCACTTTTACGAAGTGAAGGTTTTGTTGTAGAATTATGTCAGGATATTTCCATCCACATAGGCCATCTTTATTTTCTTATGATAAGTCGACATTTTGAACGGATATAACCTTTTTTGGTATATTTTTACAAAGAAGAATTGGTTGAAATGTCTAGTATCCATCTATACCTGGTAAAACTCGTGAGTTAAATTACTGGGTCAAGTCCTCCATCACGACACAAGCAACATCTTCCGCTTACCGTGATGGTAGTAGGAGATTTTCAAATATTGTCAGGTTATTTGTTATCCGTGAATATTTGCTGTCTTTAAAAAAAAAATGAATAAAAATAATAATAATTAAACGAAACAACCAAACTTTGTTTTAACTACATTTATTTTACACGACTACCGGTTTCGGAACAACCGTTCCATCATCAGGGCAAGTATATACACTGACGATGGAACGGTTGTTCCGAAATCGGTAGGCGTGTAAAATAAATGTGGTCAAAACAAAGTTTGAGTGTTTTATTTGATTATAATGGATAACCACAAAGTGATAGCCTCATAAAATATTAAAAAATAACAATACGTATTGCATAAAATGCATTCTCTCAATGGGTAAACACAGGGTATTTAATAATATACTTCTTTCAATCTATCATAAAAATGACAGCAGTACATATAATTACACTATGTCCCACCAAACTATTGTGATTAATGTGTTTTTTCGTAAATGCTATGAGTTTTAATATCTCTTCATTGTCAGTGGACGACACGCTGAAGTGCTCCTTCCGGATCCTGAAGCCGGCTGACAAGCGCCTGGCGTACGTGCAGACCAACACCAACCGTCCCGTCACGCCGCCCAGGGACGTCACCAAGACAAAGAAGATTTTGAGGGCCCTCTGGATCAATCCCACCGGCCACCATCCTCCCCCGCCGCTCCACCCTTTTAAGAGTATTCTGTGTTATTTATCCTAAAAATATGGATAATAATTCTTTGTCTTAGCTTAAATACATTCTTGAATATAATGGAAACAATCACTCTATCATTTGTATTAGCGTCTTGCAATATATCGTATATATTTTGACGGCCTCCATGGTCGAGGGGTAAGGCTCTCGACTGCGAATCCGAAGGTCGCGGGTTCAAATCCCGGCGTGCGCAAGTAAATTTTATTTAATTAATTTGTGTGGTTTCACAATTAATTAATTTAAAAATAATATATAACATATTTGCGCACGTTCCAGAGTGGAAGATACTCTCAGTATCGCCCTGGTGAAAGACCACCATTCAGAATTGAAAACGTTGCTTGAAATGGCTTTTAGCCGTGTTTGGTGACCAGATCTGAATAGCCAGGTATTTCCCCACCTCCCTCTTCCCCTTCTCCATCCCCTCCCCAATACCTCCAGCCTCACAACATTCCCCAATTGGGAATGCCATAGTCTCACTGGCTTCAGACGGTTGGGAGCAGTTGGGACTCTTGTGCGGTATTCATGTAAAAAAAAAAAAAATATCGTAAGGAATAAATACAGTTACCTTCTTTTTTTCCAATTTAACATTAAATTTAGTTTTGATAATTTAACTGCATCTCTTTATATGATCTATAAATAATGTGTAATGATAGCCTGTCCAAAAAGAGAAAATAAATGTAAAAAAAATAAATATTATAATAATAATAAATTCGTAGAATAGACGTAATATAAGAATAGGAAGTAATATTTGTACAGCGCCCCTGAGGTGATTTCTCACAAAAGCGGCCCTATAGAAATGGTCCAATTATTATTATTATTATTATTATTCAAGGAAGAATATATTATTAAAAAAAAGTTATTTGATTATTTTCAAGGGAATTTCTAGGAAAGAGCTTAATTTAATTCAAAGCAAATTTTTCGGTTTTTATAATGGAAACCGATTCGTAGT